>JAMPIV010007359.1:0-222131 GCA_024509875.1 Oreohelix idahoensis | reverse complement strand
GTCGTGTTTTTGTGTGCAAATTGTGACACTTTTAGATTCAATATAGTCTAGCGATGATGTGAACTACACTGTCTTTTGTCATTATCTTCAATATTATCTATCCGTTTGTAAAATTAAGATCATATTAGTTCACTGCTCAGAATAGGCCATCCGGCCAGCTAATTTTTATATTCCTAACATTAATATTAAGAAAATTTACTTTTTAAATTTTTGTAATTTTCCTACCATCCGCGTTCTGCCGCTCAATTCAAATCAAAATCTTAGTATCGCAAAAGCGTCCATTTCCGTACCTCGTGTCAATTTGGGGGACGTGAATTTTTTTACTTTCCTCCATCCCCCCCCAATTGCGTCTCCTTAGCCTTGCTACGCAATCTTTCCAGTCATATTTTTTTCCTTTTTGATCCTCCGTTCCCCTCCTGTCTAGCAAGGCAAAATTTATAGAGGATGATGACCCGCGGTCTAGGCGATCATGTACATCAGCAGCTTACGCATTATGTTTTTTTATCCTTAAATGTTATCTTTGGAGTATTTTACCGTTGTATCTCGGTCAATTTCACTACAATTATTGTGTTCTTTCTTTTTTGTTTTTTTTTCTTCCTTTCGTGTTAGAAATGGGCAAACTGATCACTCACTAAAATGCATTACCCGAGACAAAAGATGGCGGCTAGCTTTGCCCAATCTTCAGTCATTGTCAGTAAGCCGATGATACTTAGGGCCGCGTTGTAAATTAAAGATACAACCGAAGCCAGGGCCGGATTAAACTAAGGGCCTTTAGGCTTTTTGGTGTTTGGCCCCCCTTTCATCTAATAGACAATAATTTTAATATTTTATTTTAAAACCTCCTTAGCATGGTAATGGTATATACTAGTATTATTAATAGACTGGTATGTTAGTGTGTTACCGTAGTGATGGTATATACTAGTATTATTAATAGACTGGTATGTTAGTGTGTTACCATAGTGATGGTATATACTAGTATTATTAATAGACTGGTATGTTAGTGTGTTACCATAGTGATGGTATATACTAGTATTATTAATAGGCTGGTATATTAGTTAGTTAGCATAGTTTACCTCTTTTATTAGTATTTATTTTTTATTTACGTTTATTAGTATTATATTTACTATTATTACGGTAAATATAATAAACACATTTTATTGAAAAGTCTATGCATTTTTTTATTTAACTTATGCACGGGCCCCAAAGAGCTCCGGGCTCCTAGCTTTCAGCCTACTTAGCCTAATTTTTGCCTCGTTTTGACAAGGCATGCCCGGGTTCAACCTATACACAGAGTTCGTCGGTTATATTAGGACCCAAATTAAAAAAGACATTTTTGTCAGATTTTTTTTTTAAGCTGTAGTGGGAAATCAATGCTTTATAAGGGAAATATTTTACCTATTCAGGGCTTAATATTTTTTAACAAAGTTACGCTTCAGTTAACGGAGTTTTTGAATGGCAAATCGCGCTCTTATATAATCAACGGACTGAAATCTAAGTTGAATAAAATCAGCTGGGGGCTTGAACGAGCTAAATCATACAATATACATCTTCACAAAAGGCGGCGGGTCAGATTAAAAGTTAACGTGCTAAGACGCATTCAGCACTGTTCTTGACTTCTGAAATATAATGCGAACACTCTTTCGAGGTAGAAGCATCATTATCCTTCTATCTACAACTCTGCCAAGAGTAATCTTGTGCGTAGGTAGACACCTTTGAAGACCTACATTAGATACTCTGGGTTTTGGCCACCTTTGGACCACTATTGCAGAGAGCAAGGGGAGGCAACCCGTGACAGATAGACAGGAAAAAGTCTATCACAGTGCACCATCAAGACAGACAGAAGACGTTGGAGGCCCATTAAAGCTGACTTTCGTTGCAGAGTTGGCAGCTGATGATAACCGACGGACTTCGATCTAGGTTGAAAGCAGTGTGCCTGGTCACAAGACGGGGAAAATCTAATGGAAAAAAAAACACGATCATAGACTACTACTGTGGTAACATTTCAAGCTAGTCGGCTGTGATTTCACAATTCAGAAGAAATGAACACAATACTTACTAATTTATATCATTGTATATGAGTTCGTGTACAGAGTTCTAGTGCCTTCCATTTAGCAAGCTTTGAAGAACAAACTACAAACAAATCTAAGAGAAATTTAATTATGTCCACAGAATGATAATACGTAGCAACCGGAAACCGATTACCAAGATATGACGTCAACAACTAGATATGTCAACGAGTCCATCTACTTGGCCAAGTTTCGACAACTGACCAATGACGAGAAACAGGATGTCCTATATCAACTTCGCAGCAGGGGTTTCAGGTAACGAATACAGTTTCCTTGTGCTAAATGAGAATTAAAATTGTATTCAGATTAAGTTAACATCTTCCAGTAATAGATCTACGCTTATGTTAACATTACCGTGTATCTTACAAGAGTACTCTTAACAATTTAGGTCTTGATAGATTTAATTTCCGTTTCTTATCATATGTTTTTTGTCAGGCTGGTGACTTTAGCTAGCTTTGGCTTTTTTTTTTTTTTTTTTGGTCGCTTCCTTGTTTATGTCAGGTTTGTGAGTTTAGCTAGCTTTGCTTTATTTTGGTCGCTTCTTGTTTATGTCAGGCTGGTGAGTTTAGCTAACTTTGGCTTTTATTTGGTCACTTTCTTGTTTATATGTCAGGTTGGTGAGTTTAGCTAGCTTTGGCTTTTATGTGTGTTCGCTTTCTTGTTTATTTCAGATTGGTGAGTTTAGCTAGCTTTGGCTTTATTTTGGTTGCTTTCTTGTTGTTTATGTCAGGTTGTTGTGAGTGTAGCTAGCTTTGGCTATTTTTGTGTGGTCGTTTTCTTGTTTATGTCAGGTTGGTGAGTTTATCTAGCTTTGGCTTTTTTTTTTTTTTTGGTCGCTTCTTGTTTTTGTCAGGTTGGTGAGTTTAGCTAGCTTTGGCTTTTTTTGTGTGTGGACGCTTTATTGTTTATGTCAGGTTGATGAGTTTAGCTAGCTTTGGATATTTTTTTTTTGTCGCTTTATTGTTTATGTCAGGTTGGTGAGTTTAGCTAGCTTTGGCTTTTTTTGGGTCGCTTCCTTGTTTATGCCAATAGGACAGTGTGTTCTATTATGAATTTAGTATTTACACTGAGGATATTATGTTTCTTCTTTGGCTTAGCCTAGTTAGTGTACATGATTAGTCTGGTAAGTGTACTTGCTTTGCTTGGTTAGTGTACAAGACTTGTCTGGTTAGTGTACAAGCTTTATCTGGTTATTGTAAAAGATGTGTCTGGTTAGTATACAACATTTGTCTGGTTAGTGTACAAGCTTTGTCTGGTTAGTGTGCTAGCTTTGCTTGGTTAGTGTAAAAGCTTTGCTTGGTTAGTGTACAAGTTTTGTCTGGTTAGTGTACAAGCTTTGTCTGGTTAGTGTACAAGACTTGTCTTGTTAGTGTACAAGATTTGTCTAGTTAGTGTACATGATTTGTCTGGTTAGTGTACAAGATTTGTCTGGTTAGTGTACATGATTTGTCTGGTTAGTGTACACGATATGTCTGGTTAGTGTACAAGATTTGTCTGGATAGTGTACAAGACTTGTCTGGTTAGTGTACAAGATTTGTCTAGTTAGTGTACATGATTTGTCTGGTTAGTGTACAAGATTTGTCTGGTTAGTGTACACACTTTGTCTGGTTAGTGTACACGACATGTCTGGTTAGTGTACAAGATTTGTCTGGATAGTGTACAAGATTTGTCTGGTTAATGTACAGGATTTGTATGGTTAGTGTACAAGCTTTGTCTGGTTAGTGTACATGATTTGTCTGGTTAGTGTACATGATTTGTCTGGTTAGTGTACAAGATTTGTCTGGTTAGTGTACACACTTTGTCTAGTTAGTGTACAAGATTTGTCTGGTTAGTGTACTAGCTTTGCTTGGTTAGTGTTCAAGCTTTGCCTGGTTATTGTACAATATTTATCTGGTTAGTGTACAAGCTTTGTCTGGTTATTGTACAAGATTTGTCTGGTAAGTGTACAAGATTTGTCTGGTTAGTGTACAAGCTTTGCCCTGTTAGTGTACAAGCTTTGCCTGGTTAGTGTACAAGCTTTAATGGTCGGTGTACAAGTTTTGCCTGCTTGGTGTACACGCTTTTGTCTGGTTAGTGTACACGATTTGTCTGGTTAGTGTACAAGCTTTGCCTGGTTAGTGTACAATCTATGCCTGGTTGGTGTACAAGCTTTGCCTGGTTTGTGTACAAGCTTTGTCTGGTTAGTGTACAAGATTTGTTTGGTTAGTGTACCCGTTTTGCTTGGTTAGTGTACAAGTTTTTTCTGGTTAGTGTACAAGCTTTGTCTGGTTAGTGTACTAGCTTTGCTTGGTTAGTGTAAAAGCTTTGCCTGGTTAGTGTACACGCTTTTCCTGGTTAGTGTTCAAGCTTTGCCTAGTTAGTGTACACGCTTTTCCTGTTTAGTATACACGCTTTGCCTGGTAAGTGTACAAGCTTTGTCTGGTTAGTGTACACGTTTTGCCTGGTTAGTGTACAAGCTTTGTCTTATTAGTATACACGCTTTTATGTATAGCCAGTGAAGCCTCATTGCTTCTTTGCTTTCGTGCCACAATGTTTCTGTGTTTTCATTCTGCTGAAGCAAAATGGAAATGAATGAAATAACTACAAAGGAATTTAGTGCCGTTTCATGATTATTTTCCGATTAATGACGGGTGACTTACTCGTATTAACCAGAATGTTCTTCTCATTATGTTTTCCTGCTGCCAACATTTACTTTGAAATCTTCTATTATATGTTACTGCCGTCATTCTTACTGAAATGTTCAGGACTTACTTAGTCGTTCCTCTTCTACCTGGGGTGTATAGGTTTGCCCTGACTTGTTCATTACGAATACTAACACTCAAACAAACACATTAAGTTAACAAGGAACAATCCTCAGGTATTATTAATGGATGGGTTTGAAAAAAAATCGAAAAAAAGTGATTCGTCTTACGAGGACAAAAGACAAAGAAAGTAGTCTACGTTACGGCCACAAGGCCTTCGTCAGGAAAAGAAAGAAAGTGAAGGCTAGATAGGAGACATAAGAACTTAATTATTAACACTTTTCAACACGAGCAAGTAACCCACTAAAACATGGCGGGAAATAATTATACTGCGCTCTGTCTGCTGGATATCCTGATGACGTCACTAATTCTCCTGTGGTCATTTTATTCATGTTCATTTTCCTTCAGAGGTAAATCAAGGACACGCAAAGAGTGGTACGAGAGCATAGAAGCTTCATCATTGATGAGAAACGATGTTTCCCTGGCTAAATATAAATATTAGATGGGCATAGCTATTTCACATATATACATGCTAAATATAAATGGGGGATATTTTAGAAATTTTGTTTAAAAAAAAAAAAAGCGTGAGCATTTCTAAAAACACATCAGCGCCATGAAGAGATGGGTAGAAATGCGCGTAATTTCTAGGGGTATGCAAGTTAGTTTCCAGGGTATATTATGGGGGCTATTCCGTAATTTCTCGAAAATGCACCATACAGTTTGCACGTTGGTTGGAATTTGTTACGAACGGACGGGACACTAAGAAAATTTAAATGTGTAATTACGCGACAAACAAACAGAAGCACAGTATAAGCAAAGTGAAGGAAAAAGTGAATCCCTTGATAAGCAACTCTCTTGATTAGCGAATTACGTATTTTATAAGTGAATTTCGTGACAAGCGGATCTCTTTATAAGTGAATCCCTCTATAAGCGAATCCACTGATAAGCGAATCCCTCTGTATAGCTTCTATTTTCGCCGTCATTTTCTGTCATATAACCACAACTACGAGTATTTCTCTGATAAAGTTGACGGTCTATCTCAGGCTTCTCGCATCGCATTACAGTTTCTCCGTCACAGGGGTTGAGGAACACCATGCTGTCAAATTACTGCTCTCGTGGAGCCGTCTTTCCTTGATATAGCTATTAAAGGAATCGTCTTCTTTCTTTGATCCTTAGCCGCCCACCGTCAAAGCAGTCAGTGGCCATCAGGCCTGGTGGCGTCTTGTAGGGCAGCAACAAATTGATTCCACTTTACTCGGCCGACGGCCATCCTTCGTGCAGTGCCCCAGCCCTGGTTCTTTCTTTGCATCCTCCACAGTTTTCCACCAAGTTGTTTTTGGTCGGCCTGTCTTTCGCTTTCCTTCAGGGATCCATAGTATAGCTGTTCTTGTGATGGCATCATGGTCTCTTCTGAGGACGTGGCCAACCCAATTCCAGCATCTGCCAGTTATGATGGTGTGCATGTCCTCTTGGTTGGTCTGAGTAAGCAGTTCTTGGTTGGTGATGGTATTCGACCAAAAAATTCGGAGAATGTTCTTTAGGCAGATTGTGTGGAAGGAGTTCAATTTCGACATTTCCTTCTCTGTTATTCTCCAGCAATCCGCACCATAGAGAAACACAGAAAGTACACAGCTCTCATATAATCTTAATTTGATGTTTGTGCTGTACTGGGAAGACTTCCAGATGTTGTTTAGATTAGCAAAAGCTGTTCTCGCTTTATTAATTCTGTTGCTGATTGACGCTTAGTAACAGTGGCCAAAGTCATGTCAAGTTAATTATAGCCTTACCATAATTGTGGTTTTAGTTTAGAGAGACAATCAATAATGGAAGTAGCGTCATCAAATCTCCTTCAGATTTAACTGTGGAAGTTCAGCCAATCATAAAACTTGTATATTTATCGACAAAATTAACGTGATAAGCATAATTACCTTCTTTTTTTGGCTCCATATGGAGAATTGAACTACCACTGCAGGAAACCTAAGTCTAAGCATGTGCTCTGATAGCAGTGGTTTCTGTAGTCATTTATTTTACGTGATGAGGCTGCTAGTTCCGTGCATTATACTATGTAGGTGTCTAAAAGTGCCCCGTCCCGTCCCACACAAACGTTTTGTTACAGTATAGAAATTATATAAAAGTCAAGCGCTTCTGACCTTTGCACTAAACTGTACGACGCGCGTATCTTTTTATCACTTAACTTACTAGTGTATTTTAAATATAAAATAGAAAACATATAGTAAAGTGTGAAATAAACAATCAATATATATACATATATATATATTTTTATTTTTATTTTTTTTCTTTCCTTTTCCTGTTTGATTTTTTCCCATTGATAGAAGATAAATTACATCCCTTGAAAAAAAAGCCATCATAATTGTTTTACTCCACTTCGACAGGGAAGAGGATAAATTACATCCCTTGAAAAAAAGCCAATATAATTTTTTTTCTTCAAAACTTTACAAAAATGGATAAAATAACTTCATTCAGATTAAACAACATAAGTTCTCCATTCTCCTAAATGTTCTGCAGACGCTGAAAGGTTAACACGTTTGCTTTAGTTCTTTCCCCGTCATTATTTTGACGGGTAAATTTACTAGTAAGGTTATTTTAGTCGCGTCCAACGACATGCCCGAGGGAACCAGTAGTTATATTCTTTCTTTGCCTCCACAGAGACTCATGAGAACTACACGAGGTCCACGCTATCATAGGCCTATCATCTTTATGGTAGTAATCATGCTTCCAGGACTCGTCAATCAATCAATCAATCAGTCGATCAATGAATCACCTTTATCTCCCCAAGGACGTACGCCTTCAATAAACACATGCCTAGTCCTCCGGTCACGTGCCATCAGATCAAGTTCTTTCTAAGTTTTCCTCATTATTTTCACTTCTGTCTCTAGTTCTCTTCTCCATGTGCTTCTTGGTCTACCGCTGCCTTTCTTACCCTGGAGGTTCCAGAACAAGGACTGCCTTGTAATACTATTCACAGGTTTCCTCAATTCGTGTTATATCCTTCGCCAGCGTCTTCTTCACATCTCTGGTTCTACTGGCACGACGTGTCTTGTTCTTGTCATCAGTCTCACATAAGTGACTTTGTCATACCGTTTCAATCCTTCTATTCTACGCAAGTATTCGTTTATGAAAGTCTGTAGCTTTTAGGTTGTTGTTGTTGTTCGTGCTTCAGAGCCATATAGCAGGACTGATATTTGAGTTGGAGATTCTTATGTTTGTGTTGGTCTTGATTTATTTGGATCTCCATATATTTCCCAATGCAACGAAAGCATTCTGTATCTTTATTTTGATATCACTGTCCGACTCTCCATTCTCACGAGATGGCCAGACCACCTAATTTGCTGTCTTTTTATAAACTTGATGCAGTATTTAGTTACTACAATTTTTTCGATCTCATAATTTCTCACTCAGGTTCTCCTGGGAACATTAGAAACCTTACGCATACTGTCCACAGAATATTCCTAAAAGGTGACACTTCATATACCACTTTGACCGCTACAACGGCATAATGATTGTATCGTGGTGTATAATAACTGTATTGATGATTTATGTATTGATGATTGATGTATTGATGATTTATGTATTGATGATTGATGTATTGATGATTGATGTATTAACAGGTGATCATCATTATCTTCATCGTTTTCTCTTGCGCTCCTTGCGGAGTTTGAAGCCACCAGTGTAACTGGTACCCTTGTGGGAAATAGAGCCACCAGTGTAACTGGTTCCATTATGGGAAACAGAGCCACCAGTGTAACTGGTACACTTGTGGGAAATAAAGCCACCAGTGTAACTGGTACCCTTGTGGGAAATAAAGCCACCAGTGTAACTGGTACCCTTGTGGGAAATAAAGCCACCAGTGTAACTGGTACCCTTGTGGGAAATAAAGCCACCAGTGTAACTGGTTCCCTTGTGGGAAATGGAGCCACCAGTGTAACTGGTTCCCTTGTGGGAAATTGAGCCACCAGTGTAACTGGTTCCCTTGTGGGAAATGGAGCCACCATTTTAACTGGTTCCCTTGTGGGAAATGGAGCCACCAGTGTAACTGGTTCCTTTGTGGGAAATAGAGCCACCAGTGTAACTGGTTCCCTTGTGGGAAATAGAGCAACAAATGTAACTGGTTCCCTTGTGGGAAATGGAGCCACCAGTGTAACTGGTTCCTTTGTGGGAAATGGAGCCACCAGTGTAACTGGTTCCTTTGTGGGAAATGGAGCCACCAGTGTAACTGGTTCCTTTGTGGGAAATAGAGCCACCAGTGTAACTGGTTCCCTTGTGGGAAATAGAGCCACAAATGTAACTGGTTCCCTTGTGGGAAATGGAGCCACCAGTGTAACTGGTTCCTTTGTGGGAAATGGAGCCACCAGTGTAACTGGTTCCTTTGTGGGAAATGGAGCCACCAGTGTAACTGGTTCCTTTGTGGGAAATAGAGCCACCAGTGTAACTGGTTCCCTTGTGGGAAATAGAGCCACAAATGTAACTGGTTCCCTTGTGGGAAATAGAGCCACAAATGTAACTGGTTCCCTTGTGGGAAATAGAGCCACAAATGTAACTGGTTCCCTTGTGGGAAATAGAGCCACAAATGTAACTGG
The DNA here is from genome assembly GCA_024509875.1 of Oreohelix idahoensis. Taxonomy (NCBI): domain Eukaryota; kingdom Metazoa; phylum Mollusca; class Gastropoda; order Stylommatophora; family Oreohelicidae; genus Oreohelix; species Oreohelix idahoensis. The sequence goes on along the minus strand of JAMPIV010007359.1, from coordinate 212,726 downwards.
TTCCCTTGTGGGAAATGGAGCCACAAGTGTAACTGGTTCCCTTGCGCGGAACTTCCAATTAATTGTCATCATCCTCATTTTTCTTTTCGTTCCCTATGAAGCATGGAGCCACCGCTACAGCTGGTCCATTTGTGGAAGCCTGTACCAAGCATTCACATTCTGCTGCAGCGGTGTATTATGTAGCAGTTTGTTTTATATGATATGTTTGCCAATCTCATGCACAACTTTATATTAGTTGCCTTGTACGACATGCTGGAGCGAGCAGTATTTAGTCTTATTCTTTCTTTGCCTCACTAGAGTCACCCTGGGCCAACTGACGTGTAGGCAAAATGTAGTCTCTTACCTTTATGATCGTATACAGGCTGTTCAGACTTAACGGCTCTTTTGCAATGTGTTGATAACAATAACAGGTGGCCGTTACTACTAAGCTAGACACGTGCAGGATGTAACTTTCTCTGTCTGTCCTCTGTTATTTTGTTCAATACACACGGCTGTCCGAAACTCTGGAAAATAAAACTCACAAGTGGCTTGACTGGAAAACAATTTTTTTTACAATCCTGCTGCACTCATTGAAAGCTGCCACACAAGTGTTCTCTGCGAAAGCTCTTAACAAAATGTTTGTTCTCCACGACAGCTCCACTCACAGTTGTCCTCTGTCGCCACAATCACTTTTTAAACTTCAATGTTATCAGCTAATCGTTAGAATTAATTTGCATCATTTGATGCGATACGTCACATATTGATGAGAATTAATCTTGCCTCAGATTTTGACCGGTCAAACATTCATCATAAGAAAACCCAGAACATCACTCAACTCACACACATATGAAATACCACATCTTTTTGCTCAAACATCGTAAGACATTTTTATGTTTCGACTTTTAAACAGACGCAAACATTGATCTCTCTTACATAGTTTCCTCCCTTTTCATAATCCAGAGCCGTAACACCTTTATATTTAAACGTGAACCAATCAAGCAGTTACACACCCTTCACATAACTGTGCAAATTATGCAGTCACTTCCTCTCCATATTCAGCTATGGTAGTCAGGCAATCACAGCCCCTTCATATTATTGATTTGAAAAACAATCTAGTCACAGTCTTTTTATAGTTCGCAGTAAAAATATACAACCTCTGCCGATTACCTATTGCTGTGTCTAGGTTGAACGGGGCGAGCCTCACCAAAACGAGGTAAAATCTTATTTAAAAATAAATCGCTGTGCGAATAATAAATCCTTTTCATTTCCGCAGTAAAATAATATAGATAAAACTATGCATCATTCTGTTGGTGAAAATAATGTGCAGTAGTCAAAGTTCTTTCACTGGTTGTCTAGAAAATCATGTACAGGAGCCGAAGTTCTATCACTGGTTGTCGAGAAAACCATGTACACGAGCCAAAGTTCTTTCACCGGTTGTCGAGAAAATCATGTACAGGAGCCGAAGTTCTTTCACTGGTTGTCGAGAAAATCATGTACAGGAGCTGAAGTTCTTTCACTGGTTGTCGAGAAAACCATGTACAGGAGCCAAAATTCTTTCACTGGTTGTCGAGAAAATCGTGTATAGTCAAAGTTCGTTCACTATTTGCCGTGAAAATCAATCGTGAAAAGTAGTCAAAGTTCGTTTATTATTTGCGGTGAACATAGTGTAATCACAACCCCTTTACTTTCAAGTGTGAAAATCATATCACTGGAATCCTTTCCTTCACTTTCAGTCGTGGTTACAATGTAATGAAAATCATTAACCATTCTAATGTGGAAATAATGTAAAACCACTCAATATTCAGCCAAGGAAACCATGTAATCAGAGCCCCTTTCTACCATTTGTAATCCTAAAAATCAAAGAATAAAAACCATTATGTGACAGAATGGGGCGCCCCTCTCGATCTCTGTTTCACTCCGGCAGTAATCGGTGCGCAAGGGCAACAACTGCTTGAAATCTATAGTCACTTTTCTCGGTAAGCATTTGTCTTCTCGCGTTAGTATCGAATGCAGTTAACTTTTGAGCTGTGGTCATTTTTGCGCTGGACTGCGCATGACTTGTCTGTTTGTTTGGTCGATCGGTTTCCGCCCACCACTAGTGGGGGTGAGCGATTTGGAATGGCGAAAGAGATGCCTCGTTGAAGAGGGGATCTCCGTTTTTTTTTTGTTCTGTCAGGGATGTGTAGTCCTCTTATGGATATTTCGTTTAGTCGAGATAATACCTCTAGTGTTTTCCCACATGTCGGGAGGCGTGATATTTCTGTGTATTTCATGAAAGCAAGGTAAATTGACTTTTTCATTAACTCTATCGATTTTGGGTCGTGAGCGATTTCGATTCATAGCCTGTCTGCGAAAGTCGTCGTCACGAGATGTTTTTTCCCAGCTCACATGTCGCTGCATTGTACTGCATCGGTTGATGCAGGTACCAAGGACCATTACTTGCTACTTTGTTAAATGAACTAGGTTTAGAAAACCTTTATTATCTAGAGGATATTCTTGAGGACATTATTTATACTTCGGCAGACGTGTCTGTCTTGCTGAAGTCAAACTAAGGAGAGTGAACTGATCTCATACATCTGGTTATCTCCTGGCTGTTATAGAAAAGGATGGAGTTGTTCATCTGACTACATTTACAGCACTTTGAAATATAACATGCATCTGACTCATCATTGTAATGCTGTCTACCGTTTATTGCTGTATTGAATGTTGCTGTGATAATGACTGTTTGATGTGCCTACACATTTGCGTAACCATTTTGTCACTGTGGCGTCCACAATAAATAATGAAGAAAAACGTCAACGGCTGTTTCAAGACTCATTGACTTTATACGTCGTGAGTTTACTGACGTCCTATGTGGATTGCCCTGTTATTGTTGCATGAACATTGTTTTGACTGAACACATCTACACACTACACAAAACCAGACATGCGGATGCCATCCATCATCATATGGCATCACGCATCATTTGGTGGCCATAAGCTGGTTTGATTCTGGTACTAGCAAACACGGGGTCCCTTACCCACTTCATTTTCAACAAGAATTCATCAGCATCCTTCAAGAAATTAACATTCTTCAATACAGTCAACATCTTCAAAATTTTCAAAGTACTCGGCGTTGCCCGGTAAAAGTCAAAATTTCAATTTTTTGACGGAAACAAGAATTTGACAGTACCCGGCGTTGTTACATGTTGCCGGATAACTCGGACTGCTGTTATCTTTTACGCAAGTCAAGCAAGTTGCTGCTGTCAAGGTTCCAGTGCTGTCGTTTTTTGAGAAGGTCAAGTGCCGGTTGAAACGGGTTGTTTTCTGAAGAAGGCCAAGTACCGATTTCCATCAACTTACTTTTGGATTAGAAGGTCAAGTGCCGAAACAACTCAACACACAGTATTTCAGAAGCTCTTGTACCATCGTGTTAGCAGTGGAAGCAGTTCAGATGTGCCATCATCGTTGGAGCTTCGCTCTTTAGGACGTTGATTGACATCCGTTTTCTGCTGTTCTACGATTGGAAGCCTTTAAGTTAAGTGGCCTGTTTGTATGTAAACTGTGCCCTTATACTTCTGCTGAGTCTTCTGTGTATCATCTCATTCTATATATTATATGTCTATATGTTATTTGTATATTTATATGTTTATATTTCAGCGGGTTCTCGGTTGGGTGGTGTCTCCGTTAGATTATGCCACGTCATAGAGGTCGTCTATTGTGAGCGTTTTCTGTAGGGTTTGCAAATTTCCGATACTGGAATTTGCTAAGCGACTTCTGTTGCTATTTATGTTAGCTGTGATGACATGTTTTAATATTGTTTTCGTTATTATTTCACATTCTTTAGTTTTGTTGTGATTTGTTTGTATTTGTTAGCCTACTCTTGTCTATAATTTAGTTTCATACAACATTTTTGTTTATACACTGTGGTGTCATGTATTTTGTTTAATTCTATCGCAGATATCGTCACATTTTTTGTGATATTTCATTAATTTCTGCTTTATTTTTAGTTGATTTCTGCGAAAGTTTTTGTATTGTTGCTGATCTTTGTTATTGTTTACATTGTTATTGTTTACATTGTTTGTATTGTTTACATTTTCAATGTTTACATTCTGCATGTGTTTACATAGTCATTGTTTACAGTTATAGTAATTAGTTAATGGGCTATGCTAATGCACTGTTACTACTATACTGATGATAAATGAATGATGAATAGTGTCGTGCACTATTGAATGAGAAGTGCACTTATGATCAAGATTTGAGTGCTGATATTTCATATACAAGTTCTTTGATTGGAGACTTGTTTCCCACAGAGACTGGGATAATATAATGTGATGTGAATATACAAGTGCTTAATTAAGACTTGTTACACTTAGGTTTGAAATAAATTAGTTAATTATTTCAGGTTTTGGACTCATATGTTAGACAACATGTCTACATTTGAGCACTTTATTGAGCAGGGTAAATTGCTTGGGAAGACTGGTGATAAGTTAGAAGAATTTGCAACTGCTCGATATGATAAAGCAATGGAAGCTGAACAAAAGAAACTGCATATGGAAGCTGAACAAAAGAAACTGCAGATGCAGGTGGATGAAAAGAGATTCCAAATGGAAATGGAAAAACAAAAAAAGGGAATCAGAAGCTGAGGAGAGAAAACTCCAGCTACAGCTAGAAGCTGAAAGACTTCAAAAAGAGGCTGAGAATAAAAGACTTGAAAAAGAGGCTGAGAATAAAAGACTTGAAAAAGAAGCTGAAAATAAAAGACTTGAAAAAGAAGCTGAAAATAAAAGACTTGAAAAAGAAGCTGAAAATGAAAGACTTCAAATGCAGGCTCAAGCTGAAGAAAGGAAGTTACAAAGAGAGTCTGATGAGAGGAAAAAGCAAAAATGGAACATGAAGAAAAACTCTTAGCTTTAGAGTTGGAGAAATTGAAATTGACGAGCATGAGTAATGGTAATGATTCAAACAAGGGTTCATCTTCTGGGAAGGCTAATAATGATACTTTTAAGATTAAGTTACCAACATTTAGTCCTTCCAGTGATGACATAATGTTCTATCTGGACAGATTTGAACAAGCATGTACAGCTCATAACATAGACAAAGCAAAATATGTTTATCAGTTATCAGGGATACTGACAGGTAAAGCTCTAAGTATATTAAATATGGTGGATGAACCTGACAAGAGCAATTATGAGGTTGTCAGGGCCGCTTTGTTAAAGAAATATCAGCTTAACGAAGACGGCTATCGTCTACAATTTAAAAACATGTTACCTGAAAATGGAGTTGAATTCTCCGAGTTTATTGCAAGAATACGCATTACTTTCTCACGATGGGTTGAACTATCTAAGACGGAAAAAACTTATGAAGGACTTATGGACTTAATACTTAGAGACAAAGTCATGTCGTCTGTCAATGAGTCTTTCCTTGCTTTCCTTCATGAACGTAAACCTAAAACAATAAAAGAAATGGAAGATTTCTGTTGCCAATACGTAACTGCGCACCCACACATAACCATGGGTAACTCTAAGGTGAAAGAAGGTTTACCAGTTGCTTCGGCAGCTCCGTATGGTCAAAACTTTGCTCGTAGATCCCAACAAAATTTTGATAGAAAGGGCAGCGGTAATTTCTGTCAAAATCATGGAAACCAATTTCATGGTGATTCTTCTTCGAAGAATTGGAGACAACCTGATAGTGGTCGTTACTATCACCCTAATAATTATAAGCATTTCAAAAGAGGATATGGTAATAGAGGTTATTCCTGCCGAAGACCTCAGAACCAAACAAATAGATGTTCGCATCAATGTGAACATGATAGTAATCGTGGAAACTGGAATTCGAACCAGTATAACAATTACAATAGAGACAATAATAACTGCAGAGATAATAATAACTCTGATAACTTCAGAGGTAATAATAGTCGGGGTAGATCTCAACACAAAAAAAAGAGATATCAGCAGGCTAATGCTGTACAACAGGAAACTGAGGGAGCCTGTAATCATGTTGTTGATAGTAAAAACTTTGACGCTGTCACTAGTTCTGCTTTTGACTTTGAGAGAGCAAACAAATGCCCCCAATGCAGTACTTTATTCGAACCGGGTACCATAACTACTTTGAGTTGTGGTCACCCACTTCCCGCTCTTCCTGCTGCTGTTGCGCATGACGGGAGGGGTTCTTTAATTCTACATAAGGGTCTTGTTAATGATACTCCGGTCTCACTACTTTTCGATTCCGGATGCACCACTATTGGTGTTAGACAATCGCTTGTAGATCCATCTTGTGCTACAGGAAGGGTTATTAAATGTGTCACATTTGGCGGCACTCTAGAAAAATATCCTACTGCTGTAATTCGCATTGCCACTCCTTTCTTTACTGGAGATGTGCATGCTTGTCTCTTACCTAATCCTATTGCGGACCTTATTATTGGTCGTATTCACGGAGTTAGGGAGTGTACCCCACAGCAGATTGCTGCTTGGGAAGATAATAACATGCAAGCTACAAATGCAGTAGTTACAAGAGCACAAGCTCTACAAACACCCGAAACTTCACTGAATAGTGATAATGAAGTTGATAGCCAAGATAGTCACTTAGTAATTACTCGTGACTCTTTCATAAAATTGCAAGAAGAAGATCCTTCTTTAAAAAAATTCTTCGTTCTTGCGAAGAAAGGTGATCCGAATCAGGATACAAATAGAAAATCTTGGATTGCAATGAGAAACGGCGTACTTGTACGTATGGTACAAGATTCGACTACGTCGGCACATTCGCAAATTCTTGTTCCCAAGAGCATGAGAGTCCAAATATTACAACATGCTCATGACTCGCAATGTGCTGGACATATGGGTTTTGCCCGTACGAAGTCGAGAGTCCTTGCGGCTTTCTTTTGGCCTTTTGTCAATAAGGACATTCGTATTTACTGCCGATCATGCAAGGTATGTCAGGAGGTCAAATCTAGAGGACCACGACATGCTGCGCCTATCCAGGCTGCTGACATTCCTATTCGGCCGTTTCAGAAAATGGCCATAGATATTATTGGCCCTTTTAAGGTCAAGTCGGCCAGAGGACATCAGTTTATCCTTACATGTGTCGATATGTGCACACGTTGGCCAGAGGCTATTCCTCTTAAGAGCATATCTACTACAGATATCGCAGATGCTCTTTGGTTGATATTTTCTCGCTTGGGGTTCCCCAGAGAAATATTGTCAGACCATGGCACTCAACTCATATCTGACACTATGTCACAGGTAATGTCTACCTTACATATTGAACGATCTCTCAGTAGTATCTACCATCCTATGTCTAATGGGTTAGTTGAGCGTCTGAATAGAACGCTCAAGACTTTGCTTGGTAAGATAACTGAAGATCATCCTCAAGATTGGGACAGGGTTTTACCCGCGGCTCTCTTTGCCTATAGAGAAGTCCCTAATGAACACACAGGATTTTCTCCCTTCGAACTTGTCTTTGGCGCGCGTCCACGCGGCCCTATGTCTTTATTACACGATCTCATCACTGCCGATGATATTAGCGATGAAACTCAATCCTCATATGAGTATGTCATTGCTCTTAGACAAAAGATCATTGAGGCATGTAAGCTAGCAACTGCTTCATCAGAAATTGCTAAAGAGAAGGCAAGGCAGTTTGCTAACAAGAATAGATGTCTACGACAACTTTGTCCAGGTGACAAAGCATTCGTCCTACTCCCCAGTAGGGAAAATAGACTTCTTATTGCATGGAAAGGTCCGTATGCAATAGTCTCTCGGATTTCCGATGTTGACTATGTGGTCGATATTGATGGAAAGCATAAAACTTTCCACATAAACATGCTTTCGGAATTTCACGAACGTCCGGACTATTTGCTGCCTATTTTCCAGGCAACGGATGATGCTCCTGCACCTCACGGTCATTATTCATCCCTGTCTGTCATTCAGGATGAGGAAGCTACCTTCTCTGATGTCAACCTTCCCCTTCCAGTGGTTCCATTACATTCTACGGAATCTTGGAAAAACGTTTCTGTTTCTCCTAATCTTTCTGGTGACGAACATCGACAAGTCTCGTCGATGTTACAAACATTTCAGGATGTTCTCACTGACATTCCTGGACACACAGATGTCATAGAACATGACATAATTCTTACCGACAATAATCCAATTAGGGTTAGGCCGTATCCTATTCCTATACACTTTCAGTCGCAAGTGGAAAAGGAATTGGATGAAATGATTCAATTAAATATAATTGAACCATCGACTTCACCATATTCTTCTTCCATGGTTATTGTCCGGAAGAAGGATAAGAACATACGAATTTGCGTTGATTATCGCAAATTGAATCAGGTCACAAAGTTCGACGCTGAACCGATGCCTTTGTTAGAAGATCTACTGATTAGACTTTCTAATTCTAGATTCTTCACTAAACTTGACTTGTCTAAAGGTTATTGGCAAGTGCCTTTAGCAGAGCATGCCAAACCTCTTACTGCTTTTTCTACACCTAGGGGTCTATTTCAATGGAATGTTATGCCTTTTGGTCTCATGAACGCCCCTGCCACTTTCGTTCGCATGATGCGTCGAATTCTGTCACATCGTTCGGATGTCATCGCATACTTAGATGACATCTGTCTCTTCAGTGATACCTGGGAAGATCACTATTTAGGGTTATATGACTTACTGTCCACTCTACGTGAGAATAATTTGACAGCAAAACCTTCTAAAGCTTTTGTTGGTTTTGGTGAAATCTCTTTCCTGGGTCATCGTGTTGGTCATGGTCTCTTGAAGACAGAAGACCACAATACTTCCAAAATACTGAACATCTCTGTTCCTAAAACGAAGAAACAAGTTAGGAGTCTCTTAGGTTTAATTCAATTTTATGGGAGATTTATTCCAAATTTATCTTCGATCATGGCACCTCTCTCAACATTGTTGAAGAAAGGTTCGCCTAATCTGGTCCGTTGGTCTGAAGAATGCCAATCTTCACTAGACCAAATCAAGAATATATTTTCTTCTCCTCCCATCTTAAGATTACCTACTCTTGATAGGACTTTTGTTCTTCGGAGTGATGCTTCATCCACTGGGATTGGAGCAGCACTGATGCAAGAATATGCAAATACTCTGCATCCTGTTATGTACATTTCTAGAAAACTAAATGCGGCAGAGAGGAACTACTCGGTTTTAGACCGTGAGTTGTTAGCGATGGTTTGGTCAATTCTAAAGCTACAAAGATTTCTCCTGGGCGCACATTTCATTCTAGAGACTGATCAGAAAGCTCTTACAGCTATTCAGACTAAGAATTTGAAGAGTTCGAGATCCACTCGATATGCTATAGCTCTTCAACCTTTTCACTTCACGGTACGAGCTATCCGTGGTGCGGATAATGTGATGGCTGACATTTTGTCTAGATGCCCACATGACTCCAACTAATACTTCTGTCCTATATTTCTATATATTACAGAGTCATAACACACCTATATTTCTACAATAGATTAGCACATCTGTACTTACTCTATATGTACACACTATCGTGCTTTGTTGTCATCTTCTTCTGTTCGTTTTTTTAAAATGATAGAGGAGGACTGAGTAGTTAATATAAGGGCCGTTAGTTTACTAAACAGCCACAATTATTAATAATGTATTGTACCTTATGAAGCATATTAGTTATTAATTAGCATTATATTGCTTGTACTTTCTCAGAATGTCATTGTTGAGCTGAGGAGACTTACCTTAATAGTATCAAGCATGACACTTGAATACGTATATTGTAAATAAATTCTAAACGTGATCAGCATGTTGGTGACACCATTTCCCTCCCCCGAAAAATATTAGTAGTTGTGTTTAATTGACTGATTATGTAGAACTTGAAGCCTTAAAGTATATAGTGTTACATATGCTAACGAGAATGTGTCGTTAGAGATGACTCATCTCAGCGATGTGAATACCTAATAGTCCTCTTGAGTTCATAGTCGTGTATTTTTTCGTGTATAGTTGTGTATTATCCTCACCAGACAATCCCATTAATGTAGACTATAATTGTTTGGCATATTTCTCAGTTAAATTATCAGCGCTTAAATTCGTGCGTTTTGAGCCGCTTTGATTCGCATATTGCTCTTTTGTGTTAATTGAAAACAAAGAATCTGTTCCAAATTTGTCAATTTTTTTTATCGGGAGGAGTTTGGTGATATGTTGGTGATCACATTCTCGCCTCAACATACACATTCGTTTTTATTATCTCTAATGAGATCTGTTTTATAAAAATGAATAGAGAATGAGTGAATAGAAAGAAACACTGCTTGAAATCTATATCAGGCAGTGTGTATGTGAACCGATATAGACCATACTTGATGCACAATCCTGACGTCCGCTCGTAAGTTACTCGCTCGCATGAGAGATAGAACGTCTAGCCGCTGAAACAATTCTTCTGAATCCGTGACAGGGTATCTTCCTTTTGCTCACGTTAATGTCGAAACCAACCCCATCCCCCCAATTGTCACCGCCCTCCATCGCGAGTATCTATAGAAATGTTGCGTGTTGTCTTCGTTCAAATGCTCTGCTTCTCACAATGTGCCGCTCATGTCCTCGACCACTGTACCTCCACTAGTGAGGATGCTGTCCATTCAGACACGCTAGATGTGGCTGTGTGTGCGCGGTGAATCTCGAGAGATGACGCGTTCATCCCGGTAAAAATTTTACTACTGTCCGTGTTAGATAAGCCAGGGGAGTGTACTCCGATCTTAGTTTCTTTTATGTAGTCTGAGTCAGCGCGCTTTGTGATTGAGTGTGTCTCGCTAGCGCACTCTCATTGTAATGTCGTCTAGCGTGTCTATCATTTCAAGCCTCATGTAGCCTATAACATCTCCCCGTCTATCTCGCTGTACGATGTGTTCAACCCGGACATATCGTCGGGATAGCGTCGATTAGATTGGTTGTTGTCGCAGTGCTATTTGCCATGAATAAGAAAGACGTAGAACAGCCGTGAAATGGTGATCTCGATGTATTCCTCCTTCTCACCCCCTTTGAAGTCAATCTCTCTAACCCGAATCTCCTGGTGTCGTGTAGAGCACCGCCCCCATTATACTTACGCACGAAGTAGACCTTGTTAGTTCGCACTGTTGCCGTGCGTCAGAACGCAGATAGCTCGTATCAGTTCTACTCTAAGACACGCATTTGACTTTTTGTACGTTCCATGTCGCGCATCCAGTCACAGATACATCAGTCGCGACATAACTGGTATCTACTCGTTTCCTCAGAGCCCTCCTGCCTGTGTCAGCCCGTCACTCATACCCACGAGAGACATACGCAAGTTAACTGTGCTTACTCCTTGTTTAACTCCCGTCACTCGGATATAAGAGAGAGAGCATAGCTCCGTAAACTACTATGTAGTACTATGGGAACTCAGTGTGTTGAGCCCCCCACACCGACCCCAGATCTAGAACAGTGTCACAATGGCTGATGCAGAGGATAGATGTATCTCCCGCATCTTTGAGTGCACAGTCAGATATATACCATAAAATCGTCCCGCCGTGTACCAGTGAATAGAATCCCCACTGAGAAGTGTACATCATACATTGTGCGTAGTTATCGCATCACTGTGATAATCTGTCTATTCCAGAAAAAAGGCGCATGCCCGATGGTCGTGCTGTAGAGACCCACGTAGCTACACTCCATCTCTTACTTAACATGCAGATGCTGCTTGCTCTACCTAAAATCCAAAACATCCGCTCCTAGAGACCGCCACAAATGTCAGCTAGTGTAATAGTGTCTTTTATCCAATGAGTATGATTGCTGTGTAATTAGAAGTGTGAGATGATGGCTATCGTCGCATCCCTGCTAATGTTGAACAGTTGTGTGATGACCCTGTATTCTCTGTGCAAGATAGATATATGTGTCATGTGTAGAAGCGATGTATCTTCCACACACACTTCGCACTAATGTGTATAGATTAACTCTCCACTATATAATCGTATCACTAATCGATCGCCGCACTTGATACACTATTAATCTCAATTATCATGAAAGCTAATAATCCCGTGTCCAAGACGGACTACGCGAGTGTTCACCATATAAAGAGAGATCCGCTCAACGCTAGCCCCCCCTATATACTCGTGTGATGAGCTTATGTCTCCTAGACGTCTCTATCCGGATGGTAACTTGTTACACTACGTGTGAAGTTTATAAGTTCTATAATTTGACCCGTTTCCCTACTCCGCTCTTGCATGGAAGTGACTCTCATGGCCTTGATGATATCACAATGTTCATTGTACAGATGTACAATACTCAATAGAAAACAACTAGTACACTTCTGAAGACACACATCCATGCCTCGCCTGCTGAGAGCTCTGTAGTAGTGATCCACTTATGGCCTGTCTTATCACACTAGATGTCTCCTATAAATCTTTACATCATTAGCACTGTGTAATGCCATCACCATTATTGACCTTCATGCAGTCTGGTCGCGCTTTCTTTCTTTCTTCCTATTACTATGTAGCGATGATAAAGAGTTATTCTATGTTTCTTGAAGAACGCTCTGTGTCTTGCTTGTGTCAGAGCTGTGTGTGTCTCCCACAAGCGCTATAATGCGTGCGCTCTTTCACCTCACTGCCTCATCTCGTGTGTGGTGTGTAGAGGCCTCGATATTGAGATATGCCTATATCTACCATGAGTGAGTGATAAAAGCACCTCGACTTATGAATTCTGCAAAGGAGAGAGTCAGAGCATATGCAGATAAGAGCATCTCACTCAATAAGCTAGCACAGGTGCGCTGCGCGCAACAATGAGCAGCCCCCACTTACGTCTCCCCCCCACCCGAGTATCATCCAAGACATACTAGTCTTTCGCGTATAACCGGTCCAGAGAGCTACTACTCACTCGCACCCTCTGCGCCACACCTGATCCCTCTCAGCTCGTTGTCGGCTCTATTATGTGCTGACCGCGATTAAGGACGAGGATGAACCGACACGTTAAGACACTACAATAAATAGTCATTTAGGTAATATGTATGTATGACGGCCGACCCTAGAGAGACATAATCCTCCACACACCCCCGACTTCCATGGTTTAACTACTGAACACCACTGAAGTAATCAACGAAAGAGATTACTGATCTAATAGCTATTACCCTCGTCTAATCAAAGTTCATGCGCCAGTGCCTACTTTTGGCAAAGACAACGGCGCCCTGACTCTGATAAACTCGTGTTGCAGCAGATAGACTTAATACGACTACATACAGTGACGACAGTAGCTATAGCTTCCACCCATGTCTAGATGTGCTAGGACTAGATGATCCTAATGCTGATGTCGTTCACCTCAGTGTAGAAGGATCAATCCTTCCATGCTCGAGAGAGTATCATGTTTGTGTCTAATAGATAGCGCACACTGAGACACCGCCTAGTGCCGTTTTATAGATTGAATATGCGTTGCCTGATAGTGTGTACATCCGCGTCCTCTCATCTGTATATGAACACGTCCTCTGCTGTGTGTTAGAATAACGCGATGAGGTGGGTTGGTTTGTGGAGCGTGATTGGTGTGTAGCGTTAGCGGAGAGCCTAGCGTACCCGACTTCACGATTTATTTTTTAAGACGCTCAGTGAATTCGATACATTCACTAATATATCCCAGAATTCAACTAGCCACCTCTTTATGTCGTACCCCTTCCCCCCACTAACTACCCTCGCTCCCCCCCCCCCCCCAGAGTGGGCCGCCAGAAACCGCTCCCCCCCCCCCCCGATAAAACCCCACCCCCCGGGTCCCAAAGGACCCGCGATGACCCCCCCAACTATTTAAATCATTATATCTAAGCTTACCTGAACCCCACCCCCGACGGCCCCTACACCCCCCCACCCCCCCCCCCCCCCGGCGCCCGAACCCCCCCCCCACGTCCCCCCCTTGCCCCCGGCCGGACCCCCGCCCCGCCCCACGAAATCCGACCCCCGAACGCCCCCCGGCCCCCCCCACCTGCCCCCCCCCCCCCCCCCCCCCATCACCCCACCCCTATTCCGCCGGACCACCCTAACTCGCCCGCCCCGGGAACGGCCCCCCCCCCCCCCCCCCCCGCCCCCCCCCACGGGAAGGCCCGCATTCTCCCCCCCTCCCCACCCCGGACGACCCCCCCCCCCACCCCCCCCACCACCTTTCGCCCCGCCCTCCCCCCCCCCCCCCCCCCCCCCCCGCCCCCTCACCCCTGCCCTTTAACACCCCTCGGCAACCCCCCCCCTTGCCGGGCCCCGAACGGGCCCGGGCCATTGCCGGTTTTTCCATGGAGGGCGGTAGGATTATCGGGCGACATCCCAGGATTCTTTACATACCGGGACACCTTTTATTGGAGAATTTTGGACGGTTTTCATTAGACCAGGAAATCTTTTCATGTTAAATAAGGAAGACGGGACTGAGGAAACTGAAGGACCACACACGAAGTCAGAGAGGGAACCTATTAAATTAACGACACCCCAGACGCGTGTAAGAGGCCTATTCAAGTCTCTTTTATTCATCTGAGCAAAAAGTATGTGAGCCAGGATTGGCGTAAGTTGTCATTTTACATTTTATATTACTAACATTTGAACTAACATATATATATGTATATTGCCATATGAATTTTAAAATGTGAAAAATCGCTCGTGGATGTCCAGGTCATTTAAGGCTCACAACCTCAGCGTATAGAATAACGATTCATAAACCACCGCTGCACGGGCTGGTGATTGCTTTAGTGCTAGTTTCTTAAAGAGAACTAAAAGCATAAAGTGGTCCCAGGTTCATATGGAGCAGGGAGAAAAAGATGAAAGAAATGATGTACATTTTAATTACAATACTTACAGGTTCAAAGCAGTGTAAATGTCCATATAAACATATTCACTTTAAAATTAATGTAAGTTTTCAAGCTTTAACCCAGTGTAAATGTCTATGTGAAAATATTCATTTTAAAATGAATGAAAGCTTCAAACTTTTCAATCAGTGTAAACGTAAATGAAAACATATTCAATTTATATTGTGAACACTTTTCAATCAGTGGAGATGTGAATGTAAACAGACTCTTTCTGTATTATTAACCTTTCCATTTAAATGTAATATAAAGCTAAAGCTATTCAATTTAAATGTAAAGAAAGTTTTATCCCAAGAGATTAAATTTAATTCTCATCGATGGTAAATTCTGAGTTAAATGGGATAGTAAAATAAAAGAGGGTGTGTAGAAAGCCGTTGTAGACTGTGGTAGTTTGACTGGCCACCACTGATACCAGTCTGAAATGTGATGTTGGGGCTACCACTGAGACATCCATAGTGTGTGTTACCTCCTATTGATAAATGTTGTGTGTAATGTCCAAACAGCACATGCACATGGGAGTCATGGATCGTGGAAAACCTGGTGACGTTTTCTTAGACAATTTAATCACGCCACGATACGACCACCATAACATCGACAAAATACAGTTACAATAGATGAAATAATACCGGCAAGTTCTAAATGTTCACCCTGCATATGAACTAACAAATAACACAGGTAAGTTCTCAATGTTCACCCTGCATACGAACTAAAGGCCTGTACTCCTCTCGGCCTCGACGTATCGTCAAGAACTTTAAGATGTTCATGGATCCAATCAGCGCTATCTCATCCTGTAGGCTACCAACACCGCAGCACTACCAATATATGTTCCTGGATCCACTCAGTAGTAATATATATGGAATCCTTAGCGCTCTCCCTTTCTGTAGCCTGTAAAGATCACAGTGCTACTAATTTCCAATACTGATCCATGTATGGCCTCCAAAAAACACCTGCTGTCATAGCAGTGTAAGAATGCAAAATATGTCCATGGATTCTATCCGTAATAATAATACATGTAGGGCCTCAAAACACCTGCTGTCATAGCAGTGTAAGAATGCAAAATATGTCCATGGATTCTATCCGTAATAATAATACATGTAGGGCCTCAAAACACCTGCTGTCATAGCAGTGTAAGAATGCAAAATATGTCCATGGATTCTCTATCCGTAATAATAATACATGTATGGCCTCAAAACACCTGCTGTCATAGCAGTGTAAGAATGCAAAATATGTCCGTGGATTCTATCCGTAATAATAATACATGTATGGCCTCAAAACAATCCACCAAGGCCTATAGAGCATCTCTTGAAATAATATACTCTCTATCTATATATATATCTGCAGATAAATCACATATTAACTTAATGGATTCACACATAAATATCCATTAGTAATCCTGGTACCAACATATTCCCAGGTACACTTCGAAAAACATGGCCACTACATACTTTAACATGGCCACACCATTCTTCCCCGTACACCCTCTGGGGACTATATGACACTCACTCAAAAAAAATTCTTAACCCAGAACACCCCAGTCAAACGCCTGACCCGGGCAAGCTGGGCGAATATCGCTCACCTCAAAAAAATCTTAAACAAATTCATCTCACACGGGACACGCCGTGAGATGTTAGCTGCGATTAACACGCTCTATTCTCGTACCTACGAGCAAACAATAGATTTATATTTTTAAATCAATTAACCGAGCAGGACAACCAAAATCCGGCTCGTTTGTACTAGACTTCTCACAATTAATTCCCTTGGGCTAGGAGTGAGGTAATTCAGCCTGTAACAGGGTGGCACATAAGTATATGTCGGGAAACGCAATACTGAGGAGAGCGTTTCGTTTCTATTCTTTTCCATAGTTATTGGTGGTATCAGCAGAAAGTACAATCTCTGGAACCAAGTGAAGGTAGAAGTGAACAGACGTTGTGCTAGACGCCATCATAAGAGGGTCGTATAGACAGACTCAGGACAAGCTTGGCCTTTACTCCTTGACGTTCTAGGAACGTGCGGCGCCTTTAATCTTGACCAGCGACGAGTGACAGCAGGGTACACAGAACCCATCAGCAGAAGCAGAAACTACTATTGGCAGCGAAGAGAAAGTTATACTCTGCCAAAGTGAACTTTTCCCCATCATTTCTACTATAAATCAATGAGGAAACTTTTCTTCTAAACTATGCAAAATATTTTCAAATTGTTAAAACCTAAAGTGATTATTAAATTTTGTTATTTGTAATGTTACAAATTTATCTTCGATTTAATCATTTTAAAGTTACTGCATGTTTGTCTCAGTCAATTTACTACACACACTCTAAACAGAGCTATACGAGAATAATAAGAATTCCGCTGAGTAAATCAAGGGTGGGGGCTTGAACGAGCTGAAATTAATAAGTGCTTAATTCCTTCACAAAAGTTGTCGGCAGATGCTAGAATTAACGTGCTCAGCCCAAGCAGCATTGTTTTCGCTTATCTGAATATCTTGAGAAGTCTCCCTTTGTAATAGAAGTGTCATCACCTTTCTATCTACATCTCTGCCAAGAGTAATCTTGTGCGACGGTAGATACCTTTGAAGCCCATATTAGATACTCTTAAGTTTTGGCCACCGTGGGACCACTACTTCAAAGCAGGGGAGGCAATACCGTCACACCTTCACACATTCTGCTATAATAATAAAATCTAACTAGTTAATATGCCTTGAAATGGAGAGTTCGAGCGCTCTTCAGTTTCACAAGCAGATCAATCAATCAATCAAAGCCCTGTTATTCTCCAAGGAGTATAGGCCTTCAATAACCCATGGCATGTACTCCCGTCCCGTGCCATCAGCTCAAGGTCTTTCAGCGTCTTCCTCGTCATTTTCATGTTCGTCTCAAGCTCTCCTCTCCAAATGTTCTTTGGTCTCCCTCTTCTTCTCTTACTGTGGTAGTTCCAGAACAAGGACTACCTGGTAATGCTACCAACAGGTTTTCTCAGTGTCTGTCCTATCCATCTCTAGCGAGTTCGTCTCATATCTTGTGCCACTGGCACGTACACGGTTCTTGACATCAGTTCTACATTAGTGATCTTGTCATACGATTTTAATATTTCGATTCTACGCAAGCATCCATTTAAGAAAGTCTGCAGCTTGTTGGTTGTTGTTTTTGTTGTTCTCCACGTCTCCGAGCCACACAATAGGGCTGATGTGACATATGAATTGGAGGTTCAGATTTTTATGTTGGACTTGATTTCTCTTTATCTCCAATGCAATGGCCTTTTATATCCTTATTTTGATGTCGCTGTCTGTACCTAAAATGTTATCCCTACTGCTACCACGATATATGTAGGATTCTACATCTTGTCGGGGTGTTTCTTCAAGTGCAGTCTTATCGTTACTTGTATTTATTTTAACTATCTTTGTCTTTTCCCTGTGTATTTTTAGATCTACTTCTCATCAAATATTTTTAAAAATTGGTATTGCATCTAATTACAGTTATGGGACAGAAGAGCCAGGACGTTAGCATAATGTATCTAGATCGTCAAATTGTTTAGTCAGAGTCCATTGGATTCAATTTCTGTTAGCTGCAGTTAATGTTTTCGAAATACCCTCGAGGTCTTATGTCAAACGGTTCTATTAGTTGTCCTTCATAAAGAATTCTGCACGAGATGATTTCATAAGTTTTCTGTATTAAGTTAATGATCTTCAAGGGGACGCCATAATGCATCACCAATATCCAAAATGATTCTGTCTACACTGTCAAATGCCTTTTCATAGTCCACACATCCAAAATAAGGAGGTGCGTTCCATTTCAGAATTTGTTCAACTATTATTCACAATGTGGCCATCTTTTGTTAAAAACCTGCTTGTTCATCTGTCAAATGTCTATTAATTTTTAAATAAATAAATTAAGGCTGCTGTAAAACTGGTAAGGAATATAAGTATATGCCGTTTTATTGGTTTATATACTTACATTAATTTTTAAAGAACATTTTAACAAAGTAAAGTACCTTTCTTATTTTATTAAAGATTGTTTTATATTTTAGAAACTCACGCTGGAACGTGTTGCTATAGCTCAGTCTTAAATGTGCTTGATGAAGCCACACAAGTTTCAATTCTTGGCATAGCTCACTGCCGCGCTAATAATACTCACCTTAACTTTGTTAAGGTTCATTACGTTCTTCTAACTCAACATTGACATTTGTTGCACAAACAGATTCCATATCTTTTCTATGCCTGATTCTACCATATTAGTTCCTATTATTGTTTCTTAACACCTGCCAATATAAAACTTTTACAACCGCGTGTAATCCTTTTAAGACCTCTGAGCACTTGTGTGACCGCGTGACATACACTACCATTAATATGTGTTAAAAACCACATACAATAACAACATTAAAAGCAGTTAAGACATTTGTGCACAAAACACAGTATCATGAAAAGTTCACGGCTTTGAGAGAAGCTGTCCCAGAACAACAAAATAGTAAATGCATGTTTTTGAATGGAAAGTTTTGTGAGAAGTTGCTAATCTGGGTTTTTTCCGTTGTTAGAGAGAAAGACGTGTGGAAAAAGTCGAAAAGCTGAGGAACCGTGTGCAAATGTAGATGTTTTGTACCGTGTGAAAAATAAAGCATCGTGTGAAAATTGGCGGGAAAAAAGAGTGGGCTGTATAAATAGAAGAGATGTGGGTGATGGACAATGATTCCAGGATTTATAATTCCAATGATTCCATGATATTAGACTAGAGGATTTTACAGATAGTGATAGGTGAACTTTAAATATCTCGGGTCCACTATATGCAGTGATGGAAGATCAATTAAAGAAATCAAGACAAGACTTGAGATGGCCTCAGCTGCCATGACAAGGTTGAATGTGATCTGGAAAAGTAACATCAGTTTTCCTGTGAAGATCAAATTATACAAATCACTTGTATTATCTATTCTCTTGTATGGGTGTGAGAGCTGGACACTCACTGCAGATACGGAGCGAAGGATTCAGGCTTTCGAGCATAAATGTTATAGAAGAATTTTGCGCATTTGCTATAAAGAGCACAAAACAAATGTCTATGTTAGAGAGAAGATAAACACCTATGCAGGCCACCAAGAACCACTTTTGTCAACAGTGAAACGTCGAAAGCTTGCCTGGTTTGGGCATGTAACTCGTCATGACTCCCTTTCGAAAACGATCCTTCAGGGAACAGTCGAAGGTAAACGGAGAAGAGGAAGGCAGAGAAAATCCTGGGCTGATAACATCAAAGAATGGGCAGGACACGGTTTTTCCACACTTGTACGCATTGCTGAGGATAGAGAGCAGTGGAGGACCCTGTCTGCTCATGCTTCCACCATGGCACCCCTACGACCCATGACGGGTTACGGGCTGAGATGATGATGATAGGTGAACTGCATCTTCGAGATTATCAAGACCATATTATATTTTCTTCTGTTCGATACATTTTCATGTTGGATATATCCTTTGCATTTTTTTGGATACTCACTACTTTGTGTAAGCAAGAAATTAGTACTTCACCATTGTGTCAATAACATTGCTGTTCAAAATCACGTTAATAAACTATATTTTTTTTTCTACATTGCTGAGTTTTCTTTGGAATATTACAGTGGATTACTTTGACAAACCATTATACGAGGTTGCTTTTCACTAAACATAAAAAGGGTACGAACGAATACTGGGAAGAAAGATAAACTAAGGTCAAGAATTTCCATCTCAGGCGGAAAGGCCTGTAACGACTTGTACCAGAACGTACAAGAGTTAGCGCACGTCAAAATATTTACCTGCGCACAACACAATTAACTGAACTGACCCGGCCAACTGACAGACACAGACATTCTCACATTGATGTTGTAACCAGCCCGGTTACATTTGCTCAAACTGTGCACGCACTATTAGCAATAGCTACAAACAACTCTACAATGTTTTGGTTTTGTGTCAATAAAAACTGGGAGTGAATTTTAAGTCACGCTGTAGATTGCAAAATAAGTGGCCCGAAAGAATGCTCCGTGGCTTATGAATAATTTTCTTTCTTCTCATCAATCACTAAATTAAAATTTATTCATTTCATGATGTTTGTGTCTATAAATTGTCCACTATTTCTCTTTCTCTATCTCAACTTTGCGGTAAGTGCTGTTTCCTTATTTTAATAACAATTTCTCGGAATTCCCAACATTTATTATTCTACCATGCTGTTTCAGATTACGTTTTATTATTTTATTGCTGGTTACTTATAAATAGCTGATTTCCCCCATAATAGTTTTCAGTAAATTGTTACATTTCTTGACACATCAAAACACATTCAACCCCCGATATGCGCGAGGGTTTGGTTTTTCAGAAACCTCTTACGTACTTACTTAGTCGTCCATCTTCTACCGTGAGATGTAGAAGTTTGGAAGAGAGAGCGCCATAATATCCTATCGGCTGTCTTCCTCCTGGCCTGGTTCCAATCTAGTTCTCGGTCCTTGAAAGATTGTCTAATGTTGTCGTCCCCGCTGACTCTGGGTCGTCCTGGAGGTCTGAATCCCTGGCTTTTTGTTTCCCATACTTGTGTGGTATCCGATCTTCTCCTATTCTGCAGACATGGCCAAACCATCTTAGTTTGGACTGTTTTACTTGGGTCTGCAGAGGTTGGTATTTTTTTTAGAAACCTCGCGGACATGAAATTCGCGTGAATGGGGATCAAGAAGCTACAGGAAATAGTGAGTGAGGTTCCAGGTTCGGTAGAGCGTAATGCAATGAATGCGCTGATTTTAAAATGTCTTTTATGGTACTCTGTAGCCTTGTCTTTGGATCAAGCTATCTTTTACATCCCCATTCGTGTATAACTGAATTTAGTGCGAGTACCAAAACAAAAACGGGGGTGGAAAAGAAAGGTCGTGCACATTCAAATGTGCGCGAATGGAACTCGCGCCAATGGACGGTTGAGTGTATGTTTTGTATGTTTTATTTTTTTGTAACTTTGATATCTCTCCCTCCCTTCGTCTCTCTCTCTCTCTCTCTTGAAGTATTTTAAAAAAATGTGTTTGCTGTTTTCATATAGTTGTTATTGTTTTTCTGTGCTTCTCTGTTCGTTTTGTTTCAATGAAATATACCACAATCTTTGATATTATCATATTTCTAGTGCTTCAGTTCTTCAACGTAGACTTGGACGACATGCATGTCCGAGTCACGTGAGGCAACTAGATGGTAAGTATCTAAACTGTATTGGTTTATCTGAAGAAAATCGATTCAAAGTAGAGCGTAATTATAACATTTCTGTCTTTTTGTTTCATAATTTCTTCTTTCTCTTCTTTTTAAAACGTTGGAGGTTGTTATCCAAGAACACCCACATTTATACATTCATACACGGTGACATTCCAACAAAACTGACACCATTAATAACCTAGGACGTGTGGAACAGGGCACAATCTTCCAAGAACAGAAGACATCAGACAATAATCACTTAAACAATCAAGCCCCATGCATAAGCCTAATTGCCACAACTGTAACCATCCATATGAAATAGTTCAGTATGTACTGGTCATCTGCCCAGGACTCTCTACAGAAAGAAGAAAGCTATTGCCTGGCTCCCCAACAATCACAAAAACTCTTTACAGCACCTCTCAGCAGCTACAGAACGTGATCAGAATCCTGGTCACTGGGACCAGTTCAGCACCACCACATGTCACAGCGCCTGCTTGCCGTCATCACTTCTGAATCCTGGTTGAACGGCACCAGTTCAGCACCACCACATGTCACAGGGTCCGAAGTATACTAATAGGCCGCAGAAATACAGGCAGGTTCAAATCCTGCTTAAACGGCAACCAGCTCATCACCACCAGATGTCATAGCGTAATGTAAATAACTGTCACCTTCTTGGGCCTTGTCGCCAGTGATCGTATAGTGGAGTTTATTTGTTCTCTTTTTCTTTTGTGTGGGTGACAGTGGTGGGTGAATGGGGTTCAATTTCAACACGTCATCAGATTTAAACAATAGAGCAACAATCAAGACCCCAAAACGAAGTCACAATAATGAAGACATAGTCTCTAAAAAGATCCATAGTTCTTTATTGAGCCACAATGCAGGGTTTAGGTTGACTTACATGATCTGACTTGTTCTTACATCTATAAAAACCTCATTCATTTCGGGAGGGGGTCAGTCCCTTCTCGAGATTCTTTGCTGGGCGTCTGTATTAACCATTTACTGACCTACAGACCATGTCCTATGTCCTTCTTCTGCCCTTACCTTAACGGTCTTCGTTAATGACAGGCTTACCCGTTCTATTCGGTTCTGGGTTGTTTCACGATGTCGACTTCTTACTGTGGGACAGTCCGCCATAACCAGTTCAATTATTATCAAGTTGACCCTTCAGTTCTTTTGTTGTTCTTCATCTTCTTTCATTGGAGTGAAATGGAGCATCTTGTGGTTCGGGGGACATATTGTAACCTCTGACGTCATCACCGTTGCTCTGTATGACGTCGTTTTTTTAAGATCCCTAGTTCCGTAAGTTGCATCGAGATTATTCTCTTCACTTCCTAGTCGGTCCCTTATTCTTTATTATTCCGTCATCTCAACCGTATGCTGCTGCTCCTGTGACACAGGCAAAATATTTCAACTTGTCATTGGCTGCAAAAGATCTCAGCAGCCTTAGTTTATCAACAATAACAACAAGGTGACATATCATTCCAACATACAAACACACAAAAGCTTCAACATCGAATGGCGACATCAAAATCTAAAAACTGTCTGGGACAGCAACCCTTTGGCAAAGTAAAATAAAAACAATTAAGCTGCAAGGCTCAATGCCTGAAAGATTAAAAAAATGTGAGTGCACAGAAATTCTTAATAAGGATTATTTCTTATAATACCCTTTTAACATTTTATTTAATACTTAATAATTTCATATCCCCCATTATAAAATCATCGTGTTATTATCTCTGTTCTTATTTTACACAAAGACAGTTTAAAACCGAGAAGGAAATAAATAGCTCTGGTTAAAAAAAAAAGGAACGAAATAGATAGCTGTGGTTTGCAAATAAAACATATAACGTCTATAATTAACCCGAAACAGCGCAATAAGGGTTGGTAGATCTGATTTAAAAAAAAACAAAAAAAACTTGGTCTAATTGCCGAATCAGCTTATTGGCACAACAGTTTTATGTGTTTTTCTATGCTGTTGTTTTAAAGGCATTCGTTGTCCGTTTTTTTTTAAATTTTTGAAATAATTATGCTTTTTGATGCGTCATGAGAAGAGAACATTTTAGAGAATCTGGAAACAACTAGTAAATTCAACTGATAGAGAAGAAGAGGGATGGAGAGATAGAGAAATAGAGAGAGAGAGAGAGAGAGAGAGACAGACAGACAGACAGACAGACAGACAGACAGACAGAGACAGACAGACAGACAGACAGACAGACAGACAGACAGAGAAAAATAGAGAGATATCAAGAAAAAAAACAACAACTGAGGAACTGATGACACATCATTGAATGAGATTATTGCTGGGTTAAGGCCAAGAAACAGCAGATGTGAACACCAGCGATAGCCACACGGTATTTGTTGATTCTCATTTTTGGATGCTTTTTTTTTCTTCTCATTCCGCATTTACTAAAGTTTCTTTGGCTTACATTTTCTACAGGACGAGGTAGCTGGGCCAATGACCAACCCTCCTTTGTCGATGGCAAAATTCAGGAGGACCATACTCCGTGGGAAGCTGTAGGGTAATTATGATAACGATGTTTTTTATATGAGTGTTAAAATCTTTCTTTCATTGTTAATTTTTGTGTGTTTTGTTTTGTGTGGCAATTCCGAATTTAGTTTTGACAAAAATGTTTTAAGAACCCGGGTAATACCCGGGGGTCTCTGATGAGACAAAGAAAGAACATAACTTCTGCTCCCTCAGGTAGGTCGGACGAGGTGACATATAAAGTTGTGCATGGGGCTTGGCAACCTCATCAGGTAAAACTGGTGACTGCAGAAGCAAGAACATGTGACTGTTTGGTGTAGGCTTCTGTGACAAGGGATCAAAGTCAAGTCAAGTGACGAAAAAGGTCTCCAAGAGCTGACACTCAGTGATAGTAGATCAGAGTCACGTCAAGTCATGAAAAAGGTCTCCAAGAACTGACGCACAGTGATAGTAGATCAGAGTTACTTCAAGTCATAAAAAAGGTCTCCAAGAACTGATACTCAGTGATAGTAGATCAGAGTCACGTCAAGTCATGAAAAAGGTCTCCAAGAACTGACACTCAGTGATAGTAGATCAGAGCCACGTCAAGTCATGAAAAAGGTCTCCAAGAACTGACACACAGTGATAGTAGATCAGAGTCATCTCAAGTCATGAAAAAGGTCTCCAAGAACTGACGCACAGTCATAGTAGATCAGAGTCACGTCAAGTCATGAAAAAGGTCACCAAGAACTGACGCACAGTGATAGTAGATCAGAGTCATGTCAAGTCATGAAAAAGGTCTCCAAGAACTGACGCACAGTGATAGTAGATCAGAGTCACGTCAAGTCATGAAAAAGGTCTCCAAGAACTGACGCACAGTGATAAGTTGAACGGCCATTAAACGAACCTGCAGGCACTGCTAAATTTTCTGAGGACTTTCTCGTGAGGATTATTGATGAACAGCGACTGTTTGAAATAAGCCAATCAGACAGCGGCCAAGAACTGGTGAAACAAGTAATTAACATAATCTGTGAGTTTGGATTCGACATTCGCGCCCATAAAAGTTAAATTTACTATAATTAGAGAAACAGACGCAACAGTAAGATTAACAATAAGAAAAAGTAGAGAGATACTGGAACAAGTGCAACGTTTTTTCGTGTTTTGACGTGACTAGACTTTGATCCACTGTTACTGAGCGTCAGGTCTCGGTGACCTTTTTTACAAGTAATGGACATAATTTAGAAGGCATAGAAAATGTACAAAGAAGCTTTGAAGTGTTGTTAGGAATTAATATTTACTCGTTTCATATCAAAATATTGTCTATTCAGCATGTCAAGAGCTGTCAGGCTCAAACGTGTCTTATATGTAAGATCGAAGCACGTTTTAATTTTTCCTCTTTCTCTGATGTCTGTTTACCATGATAGATTGAAAAATCATGAGAAATAAAGAAACTTATTTCGTAGTTAAAGGAAGTGAGGAAAAAAAAAATACTTGTGTCCAGCCGTGAAAAAGTAGTCCCAAATTAGATATTGGCGTACGGATTGAAAAAAAAAACAACTTTATAATAGTAGGTCAAACTTTATGAGATGGAGTGACTAGTTCTCGTCCTCGCTGCCTTTGCTTTCCCTGACTCACGAGCAGTCATGTATCAATTTACAGCTGGGTAGAATGGAGCATCACCCGTGTGTTACCGGGGCCCGAAAGGGGAGCAAAGAATAGTAACACTGCACCCTACCACGCATGTCGTAAAAAGCGACTAAGGAGGGTATGGGCATGGGGCTGTTTACCCCATCCCGTAAAAACTTCGCACAGTGGGCTGATCACCTGCTTGCCAACCAATCTGATTACGGAAACAATGATAGATTGTTTGGTCTGTTTTTGTTCCACAAAGACGCCACTAGGCGTGGTGGAAACAGCGATAGATTGATCAATTTGTTGTTGCCCTAAGACGCCACTAGGCGTACTGGCCACATACTGCTTTGCCGGTTGATGGCTAAGGATGGAAGAAGAAGAAGAAGAATGAAGCATATCGCCAAGAGTTTTCGATCCCGGAACCCAATAACTTTGTCGTGAACAGCAAACGCTCTACCCGCTGAGCCAGTCGGACTCTTAGTCGAGCTCTTAACGAAATATTTTGTGCACCTCAAACAAACGTTACCTGTGGAACCTCTACCAGTTAGAATGAATGTAGACGAGACTACTTACTTTCATAGAACCTGCACTCCTTTATCTTTGTACTAAGCGAAAAACATCTAAAATTGTTATGCCCTCGTGCCATTCCCTCGCTGCGGCTTTGAGCATTAGTAGTAGTAGTAGTATTAGCATCCTTCAGTCTTAGTTGACTATGGCCATACGCTCCTGAGGTGATAGTCCTGAGCTGTTTTTTTATATTTTGGTGTTCCTTCTCAGCGTGTTGTTTTCTATCCTGTTGTGAGAGCTTCCTTTCGCCCAATCTGAGGTGGCGCAGTAGAGAACATCGCCACTTGGTGCGATCGGCAGCTTCATCCTCCCAAGTTACTGAATTTATGTCCAGTGCCCTCAAATCTCTCTTGACCACATCTTTGAACATCAGCTGAGGTCGCCCGACTGGTCTTTTGCCATCTGTCAATTGTCCGTGGAAAATATCTATGGGGATGCTACCATCTTCAGTGCGAGGGACATAGCCAAGCCAGTGTAGTCAACGCTGTTTGTCACGGATTGCCTCCCCCTTAGCTTTGCAGTAGTGGTCCGACAGTGGCCAAAACTCAAGAGTATCTAATATGGGTCTTCAAAGGTGTTTACATTCGCACAAGATTACTCTTGGCAGAGTGGTGGATAGAAGGATAATGATGCTTCTATCTCAAGGGAATTTTCACAAGATATTTAGAAAAGCGAGAACAATGCTGCGTTGGTTGAGCACGTTAACTCCATGATCTGCTGACAACTTTTGTGAAGGTTTAAGCAATTATTATTTTAGCTCGTCAAGCCCCCACCATGATTTACTCAGTGGAATTCTTATTATTCTGGAATAGCTCTATTTAGAGTGTATTTAGTAAATTGACTGAGACAAACGTGTATTTAGTAAATTGACTGAGACAAACATGCAGTACATCTAAAATGATTAAATCGAAGTTAAATTTGTATAATTACAAATAACAAAAATTTAATAATCACTTTGGTTTTAACAGTTTAAAAAATTGAATAGTTTAAAAGAAAATGTTCATCCTTGGAGGATGGTAGAATGTTTAGTTAAGAAGTCACATGGCAGCTTATAGAACTACTTAGCTGTCAGTGACGGTTCTGTTCCTTCTAATACATACTTGTGTCCCCTTTCTCTTATTCCACCATCCCGTCTATCTCAGAATTTACCCTCGATGAGAATTAAACTTAATTCCTCGAGAGAAAACTTTCTTTATATTTAAATTGAACAGCCTTGTTTTTATTTTACATTTAAATGAAAAGGTTACTAGTCCAGATAGAATATGTTTACATTTACATCTCCACTGTTTGAAAAGTATTCACTATATAAATTGAATATGTTTTCATTTACATTTACACTGATTGAAAAGTTTGAAGCTTCCATTAATTTTAAGGTGAATATGTTTTCATAGACATTTACACTGGTTTGAAACTAAGTGTTATAATTAGAATGTACATTATTTCTTTCATCTCCCCCCCCCCCCTCTGCTCCATATGGAACCTGGGACTATTTATGTGTTTAGTTCTCTTTAAGAAACCGGCAATAAAGCAGTCCCCAGCCCCGTGCAGTGGTGGGCCATGAAATCATCATTCTATACGCTGAGGTTGCCAGCCTCAAATGACTTGGACATCCGTTAGCAATTTTTACACATTAATATTTACATGGAAATATATACGAGTATATTAGTTCACATGTTAGTAATTAAAAATGTAGAATGTAAAATGACAACTTACGCCAATCCTGGCTCATAGACGTTTTGCTCAGATGAATAAAGTTAAGGCACTTGATTAGGCATCTTACACGTTTTCTTGGGGGTCGTTACTTTTATAAGATAATTCCCTCTATGACTCCGTGTTTCAGTTTCTTCAGATTCCGGTTTCCTTATTAAGATGGTTTCCTGGGCTCTTTAAGTCCGTCAAGATTTTCCAACAAAAGTCCAGTCTAACAAAATGGAAGTCTGATTCTAACTCTGGCAAGGTCTGGTTGTGTCGTCTTGGCAAGCGATTTCTCACAATGAATTAAAACTGCGAAAAGGTCAGGTTATATTCCTGTCTTACCCCGGCATCTGTTTGTTATGAAGCTACTCAGGACTCGAGTCATTTCAAACATGCGTGTGTTGGGGGGGGGGGGGCGCAATGTCAAAATATTTCGAAATGGCAATCAAACATCCGATGCATTGTGTACCAACTCACAAACACATCGGTAAATTCTCTCAGCAATGTGTGTAAGATGTAACAACTTATTACTTTATCGAAAGTAATTTTGTACGTGAAAGTCGGACAGGAAGCGATGATGCAATGCATCCTGTCCAGAATGTGTCGCACAGACAAGTAATCTCTTATCTGTCACGCACCCTGGCCTTTATCAGCGATTAGCAAATACGCTGGCGATATGTAGGGCTAATCTGTATTCTGATGTCGGCTGCACCCGTGATTAGCCAACATGGTCGTCGTTAATATTCTTTCAGGAGATCCTTGCAAAGCAGAGAGAAATGGATAACAAACAGACATAACGACTTATCCCTGAGAGGGGTGTAAGAAGGAAAATACAAAATATCTGCTACAGTGCAGAGAAAGAAAATAGTGCAACCATTGAAAAGCACACAATAAAGTCAGTACACCAAATCTAACTGATTACCGCCGTAGTGAAACAGAGATCGAGAAGAGGTCGCCCCATTCTGTCACACTGTCTAAGCAGTTTATACATGATTTGAAGGCCAGCACATGACAGCAACTCGACATTTATCACTACGTCCTTCCACGAAATACCAAGAATAGGGCATAGACACCGCATATGGAAAGTATTGAGAGTAGTAGTAGTAGTAGTAGTAGCATCACTTTTATAATCAAATTTTCATGAACATTTGTTCAGCAAAGTTCTTAGCCCCGTGTAGTTCCCGTGGGTCTTTGATGAAGCAAAGAAAGGACCACTACTGCGTCTGGTATGTCCTACGAGGCGGCAAACATGAGGTTATTCCCAGGGGCTGGAGTATTCAGCATGTAAACAATTGCCATAGAAACCACTGCTGCAAAACCAGGTCAATGGTTCGTGCACTTTGAACTTTGCAATGGTGACTCTATTCTTCGTAAAGAGCGACTAGGAACATGATAATAGTTCATGCTAGCTGACAAAAGCTAATAGCACCATTTCACGTTTCGTTATATGTTTTTTTTTTTTAACCTTCGTTTATCTCTTATGTCTCCTAACATTTGACATGAAACCGGGTAACTAACTGTTGAGAAATTAGTTTTATCAGTATTGCCTGTTATCTACATTTATTTCGTTTCATTAGAACAGCGGTAATTAAGTGTTACTGATAACGGTGATGACACTTTTAATAACGTAACGCCAAATAGCTTTTACTGAGCTCTCTGACTGTGTATAAATCAACTGCCACCCCGGTATCTTATTTCTTATTGCTGCGATTGCATGGGATAATTGTGTATACCTTAGATGTAGAAATAATTATCTGCGTCGGCCTACTGTAAAACCTTCAAATATTGTTACACTTTACAATGGCTTGCATTTAAAGAACAATTATGCTCTTGGATATTAACAGGAACGGACGCTGGCGAATAAGGGAAATATGTTTTGTTTCAAAACAAAAAAAAAAAGGTTAAAGGTAGACCAATGGTAGAGTCAGATACTGCCGTAAGGGAGGGAAGTGATATAGACTTCATCTTTACTAGATCTCAGCTTGATGAGGTAGGGTGAAATGTTCTCTTCCTCGATTCTTTTGCCTTTCTTTAACTCAATAGCAGTGTCAAATACCCATTTCACATCTATAAAACTAAATAAAAGTTGCTTTGGAATAAACATATAGTGATTACGTGGCGTGATTTGATTGAATTCCCCATTCCCCTCCTTATCAGTTACTCCTTCTCGTGACAGCTACAAAGGACAGACATTAAAAGATGTCGCAAAAACAGATTCTTGCAGATTTTGTGACTACGTCCTATAAATTATTATCAAAGATTAATAACATGACGTCCAACAGCCTCTTTGACTGAGCAACTGTAGGGCGCACACATAAACATAAAACATACGATGTTCAAAACTTAACTCTAATAAAAACACACACACACAAATATAATATATACGATGTTCAAAGTTTAACTCTAATAAAAACACTCACACGCAAACATAAAACATATGATATTAAAAACTTAACTCGAATAGAAACACTCACACGCAAACACAAAACAAATACCTGCTGGAAACAACAACGAAACGTAGATTAATAAGCGTAACCAGATATGATTTATGCAAATGTTTCTGTCACTTTTAATTAGCAGAATATACATTGTATTTTCGTAATATCTGGCTTATAGAGGGAGTTCAGTTTCAAAATCGGTGTTATTCTAAATTTTCTTCCGTTAGACATTCGCACTTATTAATTTACTTACTTACAGTGTCGTTCCTTTTTTACCCTGGGGTGTAAAGATATGACAGAGAGACAGCCATACTATCCTATCGGCTGTCTTCCTCCTGGCCTGGTTGCAATCTAGTCCTCGGTCTTTCAGAGATTGTCTAATGTTGTCCTCCCTGCGAACTCTGGGTTGTCCTGGAGATTTAGACCCCTGGCTCTTAGTATACAGTACTTATCGTGATGGCCGATCTTCTACCATTACTTATTAATTTAACGATTAATATTTTGTGGATTGTATAAACTCCAGCAGAATCTAGCTCTAGAAAAGAAAACCACATTCTTTGAAGCTTGTGGAGATTTATATATTAGCTCCACAGAATCCATCTGACATTTGGTGGGGGTGGGGAAAAGAACATTAATAAGGACTCCAATCCTTTACAATAAAAACAAGAAAGACACTTAAGAATAATAATACAAATGGGTTCCCTTTATATATATATATATATATATATATATATATATATATATATATAGATATATATATATATATATATATATATATATATATATATATATACTGTTCAAAAAAAGAAACGCTTAGCTACTGAAGGCACACACATAGCCATAATTTTGACATTTAATAACTTTTTTTAATTTAATGAGTTAATTGTTCAAATTGCACACAAGAATACCTTAGGGTTCAACCAATCAATTGACAGTTGTTTTGCATCTGGGTCACGAGAGTTTTTTGGCGTACGGGCTTTCCCGTTAGTATGGTGTGTGGCCTCCTCTTGCATCGATCAGCGACTGGCATCTCCTGGGCATGGTTGCGATCAGACGTCTGATGTGGGCCTGTGGGATGGCTGCCCACTCTTCTTTTTGTCCAGTAGTATATATACGAGGGGCGTTCAGAAAGTAATGCACCACATCGATTTTCTCAGGAGCTGTTTATTCAAAAAGCATGAAATTTATACACAATATACATGGATATGTCATGTAAACATCGGTATTATTCAACATAATCCCATCAACTTGTACGGCTTTATGCCAGCGCGAAACAAGTGCATGTATTCCTAGCCCGTACCAGATTTTGTCTTGATCATGTAGCCATTTCTTCGCTGCATGAATCACTCCTTTATCATCTTCAAACCTTGTCCCACGGAGTGCATCTTTAAGTGGACCAAATAGATGAAAATCAGAGGGTGCCAAATCGGGACTATAGGGTGGATTGGGTAGTACAGTCCAACCCAATTTAGTGATTGCTTCCCGTGTTGCCAGACTTGTGTGAGGGCGCGCATTGTCGTGAAGGGGAGAAGCAGGTCTGCTGGATTCTTGTGCGGCCGAACTCTGCGAAAACGTTGAGTTTTTTCAATGTCTTAATGTAAGCATGCGAATTGATTGTCTCTCCTCTTGGCATAACGTCCACAAGAATCACACCTTCAATGTCCCAAAAGACAGTGATCATGACCTTTCCAGCTGAAGGAATTGTCTTGAATTTCTTTCTTCTTGGTGATTGCGGATGATGCCACTCCATTGACTGTCTTTTTGTCTCAGGTTCAAAATGATGTGCCCAGGTTTTGTCACCTGTAACGATCTTAGCCAAAAACTTCTCTCCATCAGCATTGAAACTCTCAAACAATTCAGAAGAAATTGCTTTCCTTTGCAATCGGTGGTCATTTGTGAGACTTCGAGGAACCCATCTTGCGCAAACCTTAGAAAATCCGAGAGTTTTTATAACTGCATTTGCACTACCAATGCTGACTGACAGCTGTAAGGCCAATTGTTGAGTAGTGATTCGCCTACCAGTAAGAATAATGCCCTCAGCGCATTTCAACATTTCTGCGTTGGTGGCTGTGGCAGGACGTCCATAGCGCGACCGATCAAGCAACTCCGTATCTCCACTTCCTGATTCTTTGATTCTCTGAACCCAGCGACTGACTGTACTCCTGTCGACTGCAAAACTTCCATACACATCACATAGACGCTTGTGAATATTCACAACAGTTTCCTTCTCTGCAACGAGAAATTCTATCACAATTCGCTGCTTATAACGCAAGTTGCTAACACGCTCCATTTCAACGGTTTAGGGCAGCCGTATTATTTGGCCGGGTGCGGTGCAATTTGGTGCACACAATTAGCACATGCTATATTTGAAGTGTGCAAAATGTCATGCTTCTATCTTCATTATTAGCTGAGAAAAACGATGTGGTGCATTACTTTCTGAATGTCCCTCGTATATATATATGTATACATAGTGACGAAGAGTCAAAGAGCCAATCGCTTGACGTTTAGATAACATTCTGGCGATCAAATTAATACCCGCTGTTGTGTTCTTTTATAGCAAGTTTCTGTTGTGATTATGAATGCTGAAGATTTTCACCGAAGAATTATTGCTACATTTTTTAAAAGTAATCTGTATATTACTGTTGCGCTAAACTTGTCGCAACTTATTCTGACTATATTCAATTTTTTAATGCATGGGAAGTAACTCATGGAATTGTAGTCACTTCTTTTTTCTACTAGTTGTCTAATCGGGTGACAATAGTCTGATAGTATAGTTGCCGATAGTTTGTGTGAACGATTTTGAGTCACGTCCATATATGGAGCGCTCAGGTCGTCAGTTCTTAGAAAACAGTTGGCAATCGCAATGTTTCAAGATTCATTTCCTTTTAAGGTTCGAATCTTTAGTCGAACATCGTAGAACATTCGTCGTTTCGTAATTTGGCTGAGTTGTATTCGATTCGCGTGTTCTGCGCATGTCTTTGTTTGTGGCAGTGTTTGAATGATTTCCGCCCAGGTCAGTCTGAGCAGAAATGCTGGTAAGGCGAGACGTAGCGATGTGCTAGCGTC
Organism: Oreohelix idahoensis; assembly: GCA_024509875.1. Lineage (NCBI taxonomy): Eukaryota > Metazoa > Mollusca > Gastropoda > Stylommatophora > Oreohelicidae > Oreohelix > Oreohelix idahoensis. The sequence continues at coordinate 178,952 of JAMPIV010007359.1, read as the reverse complement.
TTCGCTTAGATTATTCAGGAAGGAGTCCTCATCATTGTTGTTCCTTTTTTGAGATGATATATCTCTATGTTATTCCAAATGCCTGGAGGCATATGTGATTTATGTGATTTAATTCCTGATGAACAGGTAACTGAATCTTTCTTGCTGAGTAACTTTATCGCCATCTTGTGATGTTGACTTTTGCCTAGCCTGCCTCATTATCGAGTCTATGATATGACAAGTTTGCTCAGCTCACGATCCACTTATATTGTCACGCATCGATTGATGCCTGTTCTTAGGACCATTTGCTTCCTGAACTTTATTGATGGATCTAGGTTTGATACCTTTGCTGTTTAAGGAACATAGAGGACGATAATGTGACGCTCAAAAGACATGCCTGTCTTGTTGAGGTCAAATATAGGAGACTAGATTTAATCTCCCAGTTGATATCTACTAGCTCTTATGGAAAGGGGAAGTTTACTACCTGACTACATGTACAGCTGATTACGATATCCTAAAAGGCATATGATTTACGTTATTATGATGCTGTCTGCTGTTCATGCTGCATTGACTACATATGTAATAATGACTGTTTGATCGTACCTATGATGTACCTGCTTGTTTATGTCTACACACCTCGTCATTGTGGCGTCTATAATAAATTATACACAAAAACCGTCACTAGCTGTTGCAAGCATCATTGACTTTTCACATCGTGAGTTAACGTGACGTCCTTGTGTGGATTGCCCTGTTTGTAATGCTCACTGTTTGAATACACATCTGCATCCTACACAAACCAGACCACAGATACCATACTATGTCTTCATCGCCTTCAACAATTATGGCGTACAACAAAAAGGTATCTATCATATGGGCCAGTATGGGGAACATACTGGCCACCATATGATTGTTGCGTGATAAATTCTCGCAACATCGTTTTATTTCAATATCTGTTTTATAACGCAAGGGCAACAACTGCTTGGAATTTATAGTCACTTTTCTCGGTAAGCATTTGTCTTCTCGCGTTGGTATCGAATGCAGTTAAGTTTGAGCTGTGGTCGTTTTGCGCTGGACTGCGCATGACTTGTCTTGCTTTTTTGTCGATCGGTTTCCGCCCACCACAAGTGGGAGTGAGCGATTTGGAATGGCGAAAGAGATGCCTCGTTGAAGAGGGGATCTCCGCTATTTTTGTTCTGTCAGGGATGTGTAGTCCTCTTAATGGATATTTCGTTTATTCGAGATAATACCTCTAGTGTTTCCCACATGTCGGGAGGCGTGATATTTCTGTGTATTTCATGAAAGCAAGGTAAATTGACTCTTTCATTAACTCTATTGATTTTGGGTCGTGAGCGATTTCGATTCATAGCCTGTCTGCGAAAGTCGTCGTCACGAGATGTTTTTTCCCAGCTCACATGTCGCTGCATTGTACTGCATCGGTTGATGCAGGTACCAAGGACCATTACTTGCTACTCTGTTAAATGAACTAGGTTTGGAAAACCTTTATTATCTAGAGGATATTTTTGAGGACATTATTTATACTTCGGCAGACGTGTCTGTCTTGCTGAAGTCAAACTAAGGAGAGTGAACTGATCTCATACATCTGGTTATCTCCTGGCTGTTATAGAAAAGGATGGAGTTTTCCACCTGACTACATTTACAGCACTATGAAATATAACATGCATCTGACTCATCATTGTAATGCTGTCTACCGTTTATTGCTGTATTGAATGTTGCTGTGATAATGACTGTTTGATGTGCCTACACATTTGCGTAACCATTTTGTCACTGTGGCGTCCACAATAAATAATGAAGAAAAACGTCAACGGCTGTTTCAAGACTCATTGACTTTATACGTCGTGAGTTTACTGACGTCCTATGTGGATTGCCCTGTTATTGTTGCATGAACATTGTTTTGACTGAACACATCTACACACTACACAAAACCAGACATGCGGATGCCATCCATCATCATATGGCATCACGCATCATTTGGTGGCCATAAGCTGGTTTGATTCTGGTACCAGCAAACACGGGGTCCCTTACCCACTTCATTTTCAACAAGAATTCATCAGCATCCTTCAAGAAATTAACATTCTTCAATACAGTCAACATCTTCAAAATTTTCAAAGTACTCGGCGTTGCCCGGTAAAAGTCAAATTTCAATTTTTTGACGGAAACAAGAATTTGACAGTACCCGGCGTTGTTACATGTTGCCGGATAACTCGGACTGCTGTTATCTTTTACGCAAGTCAAGCAAGTTGCTGCTGTCAAGGTTCCAGTGCTGTCGTTTTTTGAGAAGGTCAAGTGCCGGTTGAAACGGGTTGTTTTCTGAAGAAGGCCAAGTACCGATTTCCATCAACTTACTTGTGGATTAGAAGGTCAAGTGCCGAAACAACTCAACACACAGTATGTCAGAAGCTCTTGTACCATCGTGTTAGCAGTGGAAGCAGTTCAGATGTGCCATCATCGTTGGAGCTTCGCTCTTTAGGACGTTGATTGACATCCGTTTTTCTGCTGTTCTACGATTGGAAGCCTATAAGTTAAGTGGCCTGTTTGTATGTAAACTGTGCCCTTATACTTCTGCTGAGTCTTCTGTGTATCATCTCATTCTATATGTTATATGTTTATATGTTATTTGTATATTTATATGTTTATATTTCAGCGGGTTCTCGGTTGGGTGGTGTCTCCGTTAGATTATGCCACGTCATAGAGGTCGTCTATTGTGAGCGTTTTCTGTAAGGTTTGCAAATTTCCGATACTGGAATTTGCTAAGCGACTTCTGTTGCTATTTATGTTAGCTGTGATGACATGTTTTAATATTGTTTTCGTTATTATTTCGCATTCTTTAGTTTTGTTTTGATTTGTTTGTGTTTGTTAGCCTACTCTTGTCTATAATTTAGTTTCATACAACATTTTTGTTTATACACTGTGGTGTCATGTATTTTGTTTAATTATATCGCAGATATCGTCACATTTTTTGTGATATTTCATTAATTTCTGCTTTATTTTTAGTTGATTTCTGCGAAAGTTTTTGTATTGTTGCTGATCTTTGTTATTGTTTACATTGTTATTGTTTACATTGTTTGTATTGTTTACATTTTCAATGTTTACATTCTGCATGTGTTTACATAGTCATTGTTTACAGTTATAGTAATTAGTTAATGGGCTATGCTAATGCACTGTTACTACTATACTGATGATAAATGAATGATGAATAGTGTCGTGCACTATTGAATGAGAAGTGCACTTATGATCAAGAATTGAGTGCTGATATTTCATATACAAGTTCTTTGATTGGAGACTTGTTTCCCACAGAGACTGGGATAATATAAGGTGATGTGAATATACAAGTGCTTAATTAAGACTTGTTACACTTAGGTTTGAAATAAATTAGTTAATTATTTCAGGTTTTGGACTCATATGTTAGACAACATGTCTACATTTGAGCACTTTATTGAGCAGGGTAAATTGCTTGGGAAGACTGGTGATAAGTTAGAAGAATTTGCAACTGCTCGATATGATAAAGCAATGGAAGCTGAACAAAAGAAACTGCAGATGCAGGTGGATGAAAAAAGATTCCAAATGGAAATGGAAAAACAAAAAAGGGAATCAGAAGCTGAGGAGAGAAAACTCCAGCTACAGCTAGAAGCTGAAAGACTTCAAAAAGAGGCTGAGAATAAAAGACTTGAAAAAGAGGCTGAGAATAAAAGACTTGAAAAAGAGGCTGAGAATAAAAGACTTGAAAAAGAGGCTGAAAATAAAAGACTTGAAAAAGAAGCTGAAAATGAAAGACTTCAAAAAGAGGCTCAGGCTGAGGAAAGAAGATTACAGAGAGAGTCTGATGAGAGGAAAGAGAAAGCAAAAATGGAACATGAAGAAAAGGTCTTAGCTTTAGAGTTGGAAAAATTGAAATTGACAAGCATGAGTAATGGTAATGATTCAAACAAGGGTTCATCTTCTGGTAAGGCTAATAATGATACTTTTAAGATTAAGTTACCAACATTTAGTCCTTCCAGCGATGACATAATGTTCTATCTGGACAGATTTGAACAAGCATGTACAGCTCATAACATAGACAAAGCAAAATATGTTTATCAGTTATCAGGGATACTGACAGGTAAAGCTCTAAGTATATTAAATATGGTGGATGAACCTGACAAGAACAATTATGAGGTTGTCAGGGCCGCTTTGTTAAAGAAATATCAGCTTAACGAAGACGGCTATCGTCTACAATTTAAAAACATGTTACCTGAAAATGGAGTTGAATTCTCCGAGTTTATTGCAAGAATACGCATTACTTTCTCACGATGGGTTGAACTATCTAAGACGGAAAAAACTTATGAAGGACTTATGGACTTAATACTTAGAGACAAAGTCATGTCGTCTGTCAATGAGTCTTTCCTTGCTTTCCTTCATGAACGTAAACCTAAAACAATAAAAGAAATGGAAGATTTATGTTGCCAATACGTAACTGCGCACCCACACATAACCATGGGTAACTCTAAGGTGAAAGAAGGTTTACCAGTTGCTTCGGCAGCTCCGTATGGTCAAAACTTTGCTCGTAGATCCCAACAAAATTTTGATAGAAAGAGTAGCGGTAATTTCTGTCAAAATCATGGAAATCAATTTCATGGTGATTCTTCTTCGAAGAATTGGAGACAACCTGATAGTACTCGTTACTATCACCCTAATAATTATAAGCATTTCAAAAGAGGATATGGTAATAGAGGTTATTCCTGCCGAAGACCTCAGAACCAAACAAATAGATGTTCGCATCAATGTGAACATGATAGTAATCGTGGAAACTGGAATTCGAACCAGTATAACAATTACAATAGAGACAATAATAACTGCAGAGATAATAATAACTTTGATAACTTCAGAGGTAATAATAGTCGGGGTAGATCTCAACACAAAAAAAAGAGATATCAGCAGGCTAATGCTGTACAACAGGAAACTGAGGCAGCCTGTAATCATGTTGTTGATAGTAAAAACTTTGACGCTGTCACTAGTTCTGCTTTTGACTTTGAGAGAGCAAACAAATGCCCCCAATGCAGTACTTTATTCGAACCGGGTACCATAACTACTTTGAGTTGTGGTCACCCACTTCCCGCTCTTCCTGCTGCTGTTGCGCATGACGGGAGGGGTTCTTTAATTCTACATAAGGGTCTTGTTAATGATACTCCGGTCTCACTACTTTTCGATTCCGGATGCACCACTATTGGTGTTAGACAATCGCTTGTAGATCCATCTTGTGCTACAGGAAGGGTTATTAAATGTGTCACATTTGGCGGCACTCTAGAAAAATATCCTACTGCTGTAATTCGCATTGCCACTCCTTTCTTTACTGGAGATGTGCATGCTTGTCTCTTACCTAATCCTATTGCGGACCTTATTATTGGTCGTATTCACGGAGTTAGGGAGTGTACCCCACAGCAGATTGCTGCTTGGGAATATAATAACATGCAAGCTACAAATGCAGTAGTTACAAGAGCACAAGCTCTACAAACACCCGAAACTTCACTGAATAGTGATAATGAAGTTGATAGCCAAGATAGTCACTTAGTAATCACTCGTGACTCTTTCATAAAATTGCAAGAAGAAGATCCTTCTTTAAAAAAATTCTTCGTTCTTGCGAAGAAAGGTGATCCGAATCAGGATACAAATAGAAAAACTTGGATTGCAATGAGAAACGGCGTACTTGTACGTATGGTACAAGATTCGACTACGTCGGCACATTCGCAAATTCTTGTTCCCAAGAGCATGAGAGTCCAAATATTGCAACATGCTCATGACTCGCAATGTGCTGGACATATGGGTTTTGCCCGTACGAAGTCGAGAGTCCTTGCGGCTTTCTTTTGGCCTTTTGTCAATAAGGACATTCGTATTTACTGCCGATCATGCAAGGTATGTCAGGAGGTCAAATCTAGAGGACCACGACATGCTGCGCCTATCCAGGCTGCTGACATTCCTATTCGGCCGTTTCAGAAAATGGCCATAGATATTATTGGCCCTTTTAAGGTCAAGTCGGCCAGAGGACATCAGTTTATCCTTACATGTGTCGATATGTGCACACGTTGGCCAGAGGCTATTCCTCTTAAGAGCATATCTACTACAGATATCGCAGATGCTCTTTGGTTGATATTTTCTCGCTTGGGGTTCCCCAGAGAAATATTGTCAGACCATGGCACTCAACTCATATCTGACACTATGTCACAGGTAATGTCTACCTTACATATTGAACGATCTCTCAGTAGTATCTACCATCCTATGTCTAATGGGTTAGTTGAGCGTCTGAATAGAACGCTCAAGACTTTGCTTGGTAAGATAACTGAGGATCATCCTCAAGATTGGGACAGGGTTTTACCCGCGGCTCTCTTTGCCTATAGAGAAGTCCCTAATGAACACACAGGATTTTCTCCCTTCGAACTTGTCTTTGGCGCGCGTCCACGCGGCCCTATGTCTTTATTACACGATCTCATCACTGCCGATGATATTAGCGATGAAACTCAATCCTCATATGAGTATGTCATTGCTCTTAGACAAAAGATCATTGAGGCATGTAAGCTAGCAACTGCTTCATCAGAAATTGCTAAAGAGAAGGCAAGGCAGTTTGCTAACAAGAATAGATGTCTACGACAACTTTGTCCAGGTGACAAAGCATTCGTCCTACTCCCCAGTAGGGAAAATAGACTTCTTATTGCATGGAAAGGTCCGTATGCAATAGTCTCTCGGATTTCCGATGTTGACTATGTGGTCGATATTGATGGAAAGCATAAAACTTTCCACATAAACATGCTTTCGGAATTTCACGAACGTCCGGACTATTTGCTGCCTATTTTCCAGGCAACGGATGATGCTCCTGCACCTCACGGTCATTATTCATCCCTGTCTGTCATTCAGGATGAGGAAGCTACCTTCTCTGATGTCAACCTTCCCCTTCCAGTGGTTCCATTACATTCCACGGAATCTTGGAAAAAACGTTTCTGTTTCTCCTAATCTTTCTGGTGACGAACATCGACAAGTCTCGTCGATGTTACAAACATTTCAGGATGTTCTCACTGACATTCCTGGACACACAGATGTCATAGAACATGACATAATTCTTACCGACAATAATCCAATTAGGGTTAGGCCGTATCCTATTCCTATACACTTTCAGTCGCAAGTGGAAAAGGAATTGGATGAAATGATTCAATTAAATATAATTGAACCATCGACTTCACCATATTCTTCTTCCATGGTTATTGTCCTGAAGAAGGATAAGAACATACGAATTTGCGTTGATTATCGCAAATTGAATCAGGTCACAAAGTTCGACGCTGAACCGATGCCTTTGTTAGAAGATCTACTGATTAGACTTTCTAATTCTAGATTCTTCACTAAACTTGACTTGTCTAAAGGTTATTGGCAAGTGCCTTTAGCAGAGCATGCCAAACCTCTTACTGCTTTTTCTACACCTAGGGGTCTATTTCAATGGAATGTTATGCCTTTTGGTCTCATGAACGCCCCTGCCACTTTCGTTCGCATGATGCGTCGAATTCTGTCACATCGTTCGGATGTCATCGCATACTTAGATGACATCTGTCTCTTCAGTGATACCTGGGAAGATCACTATTTAGGGTTATATGACTTACTGTCCACTCTACGTGAGAATAATTTGACAGCAAAACCTTCTAAAGCTTTTGTTGGTTTTGGTGAAATCTCTTTCCTGGGTCATCGTGTTGGTCATGGTCTCTTGAAGACAGAAGACCACAATACTTCCAAAATACTGAACATCTCTGTTCCTAAAACGAAGAAAACAAGTTAGGAGTCTCTTAGGTTTAATTCAATTTTATGGGAGATTTATTCCAAATTTATCTTCGATCATGGCACCTCTATCAACATTGTTGAAGAAAGGTTCGCCTAATCTGGTCCGTTGGTCTGAAGAATGCCAATCTTCACTAGACCAAATCAAGAATATATTTTCTTCTCCTCCCATCTTAAGATTACCTACTCTTGATAGGACTTTTGTTCTTCGGAGTGATGCTTCATCCACTGGGATTGGAGCAGCACTGATGCAAGAATATGCAAATACTCTGCATCCTGTTATGTACATTTCTAGAAAACTAAATGCGGCAGAGAGGAACTACTCGGTTTTAGACCGTGAGTTGTTAGCGATGGTTTGGTCAATTCTAAAGCTACAAAGATTCCTCCTGGGCGCACATTTCATTCTAGAGACTGATCAGAAAGCTCTTACAGCTATTCAGACTAAGAATTTGAAGAGTTCGAGATCCACTCGATATGCTATAGCTCTTCAACCTTTTCACTTCACGGTACGAGCTATCCGTGGTGCGGATAATGTGATGGCTGACATTTTGTCTAGATGCCCACATGACTCCAACTAATACTTCTGTCCTATATTTCCATATATTACAGAGTCATAACACACCTATATTTCTACAATAGATTAGCACATCTGTACTTACTTTATATGTACACACTATCGTGCTTTGTTGTCATCTTCTTCTGTTCGTTTTTTAAGATGATAGAGGAGGACTGAGTAGTTAATATAAGGGCCGTTAGTTTACTAAACAGCCACAATTATTAATAATGTATTGTACCTTATGAAGCATATTAGTTATTAATTAGCATTATATTGCTTGTACTTTCTCAGAATGTCATTGTTGAGCTGAGGACTTACCTTACGAGTTCTAGATTGTGTACTTACCCTCGGAATACCAGAGCATATGTCCTGGATCGTCATGTAGTTTAACTTTACTATGTACTTATGTCATTACATGTCAAAGAATGTACTATTTAAATTTTCCTATCAGATTTGTACATCCATTTTTAAAGACAATATTAGAGTATGCTGTTTAGCCTATTGTTTGGCAATTTAGTTAATTATCAGCGCATAATTCGTGCGTTTTGAGCCGCTTATCGCTTGCTCTTTGATATTGAAAAAAAAATATGTTCCACATTTTTTTTTTATCGGGAGGAGGTGGTGATATGTTGCGTGATAAATTCTCGCAACATCGTTTTATTTCAATATCTGTTTTATAACGCAAGGGCAACAACTGCTTGGAATTTATAGTCACTTTTCTCGGTAAGCATTTGTCTTCTCGCGTTGGTATCGAATGCAGTTAAGTTTGAGCTGTGGTCGTTTTGCGCTGGACTGCGCATGACTTGTCTTGCTTTTTTGTCGATCGGTTTCCGCCCACCACTAGTGTGGGAGTGAGCGATTTGGAATGGCGAAAGAGATGCCTCGTTGAAGAGGGGATCTCCGCTATTTTTGTTCTGTCAGGGATGTGTAGTCCTCTTAATGGATATTTCGTTTATTCGAGATAATACCTCTAGTGTTTCCCACATGTCGGGAGGCGTGATATTTCTGTGTATTTCATGAAAGCAAGGTAAATTGACTCTTTCATTAACTCTATTGATTTTGGGTCGTGAGCGATTTCGATTCATAGCCTGTCTGCGAAAGTCGTCGTCACGAGATGTTTTTTCCCAGCTCACATGTCGCTGCATTGTACTGCATCGGTTGATGCAGGTACCAAGGACCATTACTTGCTACTCTGTTAAATGAACTAGGTTTGGAAAACCTTTATTATCTAGAGGATATTTTTGAGGACATTATTTATACTTCGGCAGACGTGTCTGTCTTGCTGAAGTCAAACTAAGGAGAGTGAACTGATCTCATACATCTGGTTATCTCCTGGCTGTTATAGAAAAGGATGGAGTTTTCCACCTGACTACATTTACAGCACTATGAAATATAACATGCATCTGACTCATCATTGTAATGCTGTCTACCGTTTATTGCTGTATTGAATGTTGCTGTGATAATGACTGTTTGATGTGCCTACATATTTGCGTAACCATTTTGTCACTGTGGCGTCCACAATAAATAATGAAGAAAAACGTCAACGGCTGTTTCAAGACTCATTGACTTTATACGTCGTGAGTTTACTGACGTCCTATGTGGATTGCCCTGTTATTGTTGCATGAACATTGTTTTGACTGAACACATCTACACACTACACAAAACCAGACATGCGGATGCCATCCATCATCATATGGCATCACGCATCAATGATAGATACCTTTTTGTTGTACGCCATAATTGTTGAAGGCGATGAAGACATAGTATGGTATCTGTGGTCTGGTTTGTGTAGGATGCAGATGTGTATTCAAACAGTGAGCATTACAAACAGGGCAATCCACACAAGGACGTCACGTTAACTCTTACTTACTTAGTCGTTCCTCTTCTACCTTGAGGTGTAGAGGTCGTCACGTTAACTCACGATGTGAAAAGTCAATGATGCTTGCAACAGCTAGTGACGGTTTTTGTGTATAATTTATTATGGTTGGAAAAAAAAAAAAAAAAACACACACACACACACACACACAAATAGTAATACGTCTTACAAGGAGAAGGACAAGAAAAACCTACGTTACGGCTACAAGGCCTTCGTCAGGGACAGACAAACAAGAGACAGGAGGGAAAGAAAATGAGAATTAAGTAGAGAACATGAAACTATAAAAATAAGAGAAAAGAAACTCCCTTAATATTGAGTCCAGTCACATGTGAAGCAAAGCAAGATGGCTGCCACTAAACTGGAAAGAGGAAGTTGATAGTATATAAAAATAAGAAATAATGAAAACAAGGACTGGAAAAGAGTGAGAAAAAAGTAATCAATAAATAATAAATAAAATAAATAAATAAAATATAAATAAATAAATAATAATAATAAATAAATTTAAAACAAATAAATAAATAGATAAAAATAAAAACTAAATAAAGAAATAAATAAAATAAAAAATAATAAAGGAAAAAAATAATTTAAAAAAAAAAAAATTTAAATAAAACAAAATAAATAAACAAATTTAAAAAATAAATAAATAAATAAATAAATTAAAAAATAAAATTATTAAATTAAAAAAATGGTAATTTAAATAAAAAAAAAAACAAACAAAAAAACAAGGTGATAGCATCAAAGTAGAAAGTCATACAACAGAGACTCGATGGAGAAAGGCGTCTCAGACAAAAGAATGTTGGGTATTCAAACCGTGTGGTTTGAGGCAACATATAAGATGGATGAGGCGTTGTTCCTGGCGAAACCGACTGTTGGCGTCCGAGGAACAGTATCTGATGGCTGTCACCTGGATGTCAGTGGCACCGTGGTGGTCAGGGCCATTGAAGTGGATGGCCACAGGTGTGGAATTAAACTGAGAGATGTCATAGAGGTGTCTGCAGAATCGGTCGCCCAGTCGTGTGCCCGTTTGGCCGATGTACGTAATGGTGCAACGTTTGCATATAATAGCATAAATGACGTTGCGTGACTCACATGTGAAGCCATGGGTGATGGTGAACTTGGCGTTAGGGAACGAGACTGAACGTGTTTCGATTACATACTGACATGTCTTACATCGTGTACGGTTACATGGCTTGGTTCCAAAGTGGCCATCGTTGACGGTTTTCAGACGGCTGTGGACTAGGAGGTCCTTCAAATTTTTGTCCCGTCTATATGCCAGCAAGGGTGGCTCACTAAATGCTTCCCGCGCCACTGGGTCAGCTTGGAGGAGAGATAGGTGCGAAACAGGATCCTTTTGACAGCAGTGCTGTGAGGGTGATAGGTCATTATTAACTTGACTCTATCAGAGGAGATTTTTTGGCTGGGTTTGAGGGCCTCTAGACGTGAGATAGAGAGAACACGTTCTAAGGCAGAGGTAAGAACATCTTCTGGATACTGTCTGTTACGGAAGAAGTCCAACATTTCTTGTGCTCGGCATAGAAAGTTGTCATCATCTTGGCATAACCGACGGAGGCGGAGAAGTTGTGAGAAAGGCAAGGAGTCCCGACAAGCCGGAGGATGAGAGGAAGTATAAAGGAGGTAACTGTGTGCATCGGTGGGTTTGTAGTACACCGAAGTGGTGAGGTGGGGCGCAGTGATAGTGACAACAATATCAAGGAAATTAACAGAGACAGTGGAGATGTGAGAGGTGAATTGGATCGCAGGGTGGAAGTTGTTAATGAAATTAATGAACCTAGATAGGTCAACCTCTGGCATATCGGTGAGACCTATGCCATCATCGATGTATCTGTGATACATCAATGGAAAAGGTCCAGGATACTGCTGCCACACCTGATACTCCAGGTAGCCCATGAAGAGGCAGGCATAACTGGGACCCATCTTGGTGCCCATGGCAACTCCACTTATTTGGTCAAAGAACTGTCCATTGAACTCAAAGGAATTGAGTCGAAGGACCAGTTCTGCAAGGCGCAGGAGAGTCTCTGTAGCAATAGAGGGGTGCGTGCGCTGGTCCAGGAAAAACCGGAGAGCTCGGAGACCATCAGAGTGAGGAATGGAAGTGTAAAGTGAGCAAACATCTAACAGAAATAAACGGTAGGTACGGTCTGGAGAAAGCTGAATAGAGGAAAAAGTAGTAAGAGCATGGTTTGTGTCCTTTAAGAAGGAAGGAAGCTGCTCTACAATAGGCTGGAAGATGCCGTCGAGGAAGTCTGATATACGTTCGGTATAATTTATTATAGACGCCACAATGACGAGGTGTGTAGACATAAACAAGCAGGTACATCATAGGTACGATCAAACAGTCATTATTACATATGTAGTCAATGCAGCATGAACAGCAGACAGCATCATAATAACGTAAATCATATGCCTTTTAGGATATCGTAATCAGCTGTACATGTAGTCAGGTAGTAAACTTCCCCTTTCCATAAGAGCTAGTAGATATCAACTGGGAGATTAAATCTAGTCTCCTATATTTGACCTCAACAAGACAGACATGTCTTTTGAGCGTCACATTATCGTCCTCTATGTTCCTTAAACAGCAAAGGTATCAAACCTAGATCCATCAATAAAGTTCAGGAAGCAAATGGTCCTAAGGACAGGCATCAATCGATGCGTGACAATATAAGTGGATCGTGAGCTGAGCAAACTTGTCATATCATAGACTCGATAATGAGGCAGGCTAGGCAAAAGTCAATATCACAAGATGGCGATAAAGTTACTCAGCAAGAAAGATTCAGTTACCTGTTCATCAGGAATTAAATCACATAAATCACATATGCCTCCAGGCATTTGGAATAACATAGAGATATATCATCCAAAAAAGGAACAACAATGATGAGGACTCCTTCCTGAATAATCTAAGCGAAGACGCTAGCACATCGCTACGTCTCGCCTTACCAGCATTTCTGCTCAGACTGACCTGGGCGGAAATCATTCAAACACTGCCACAAACAAAGACATGCGCAGAACACGCGAATCGAATACAACTCAGCCAAATTACGAAACGACGAATGTTCTACGATGTTCGACTAAAGATTCGAACCTTAAAAGGAAATGAATCTTGAAACATTGCGATTGCCAACTGTTTTCTAAGAACTGACGACCTGAGCGCTCCATATATGGACGTGACTCAAAATCGTTCACACAAACTATCGGCAACTATACTATCAGACTATTGTCACCCGATTAGACAACTAGTAGAAATAAGAAGTGACTACAATTCCATGAGTTACTTCCCATGCATTAAAAAATTGAATATAGTCAGAATAAGTTGCGACAAGTTTAGCGCAACAATTACTTTGATATTTTAATTTCTGAACGGGAAATCTGAGGTGCAATTCAATGATGTAAAAACAGAAGAGTTAATTTCGTGTTTGAAGTTTCCTAATAACGAAACGTGCAAAAGAGCTACACAAAATTATTGAAAGGCCTTTTACCTCAGTATAAAGAAAACACAAGTATTAGTTATCTGGAAGAAGTAAAAAGCTAGAGAAAACTGCATCTAGGTATATATACTTTTGTAACAAGTACATAGATTTAAGAGAGCCGCGGTAACGCAGTGGTTAGTGCACTGTGTCCTAGCTCGGTGGTCCGTTGTTCGATCCCCAGTTAAGGTGGGACCTTTTTTTAGACCGGAAACGGTTCCGAGGACATGAATTGGGTTCCAGGGCATCTCTGGAAAGGTTAAGGCGGCCGGCGTGATGCTGACCACATCACCCCTAGTGTGCCGATGGTCAAGAAAATATGGGCCTAATACCATATTCCCAATATGCCTCAATGGGCGTGTAACGGAATCCTTAACCTTTTCCTTTACCTTACATAGATTTAAATACCTGGGCTCACTAATTACACCTGCAGGAACAAACACCTGAAAAATAAAGAGTTTCATGGCTTAAGCGTGAACAGCAGTTTAGAAAATGGAAAGTAACCTGTGCAACAAACTTTATTAAATGAAAGGGTATAACTGTCTTTACAGAAGGAGACTCATCAATTTTCTCGTAGGAAAATTCTCAAGATTTGGTACACTACAGGGGATAGAAAAAACAAAAAAACACGAGAACTTACGAAACTGATATCCTTGAGCTGTACGAACGAGGTAGAAGCGAGGCAATTAAACACGTGAGAAATTGTACTGCACTCAGAACATAAGGAAGAAAACGCACGCTACCGTGAAAGTGCGCTTCTTATGCTGTCTAAGGAAGTGCAGAAGATACTCGTAGATTGGGAATCAATGGGACATAGAACAGTATCAGCAACATTCAAGACTGCCAATAGGAAAATAAAGATAGCATCATTCGATTCTGTGCACCAACTGATGACAAAGAAGAATCTATGAAAGAAGAATGTGGAGAAAGAGAAGAAGACGAAGAAGGAAAAGAATACTGAAAAGATGAAAAAGCAGAAGAGAAAGATGGGGTACCGGAAGAAAAATATGCAGAATGAGAAGAGAAGAAGGAGAAAGATAATGAGAAAATACAGGAAGGTTACGAAGAAGGAAAAGAACATGGAAAAGGAAAAAAAAGAAGGAGCATGATGAGAAGAAGGACATACCAAAAAGGAGCAGTAGGAGGATAAAGAGACAAAGAAGAAGATGATGAAGTAGACGCTGTAGTTGAAGTTTGCTACGTTGTGTTCTCATTGGTCAAAACGAAACTGAATATTTACGACAGGCCCCTCCGCTCTTCACTATGTTAGGTAAATACTCTGTGCTGGTTCCAAATCATGGTCACAGAGATTGATGTGACCAAGATAACGTTTATGCGTTCTCCATTCCCGTCGATATTCCACGGCTGCTGTCAGTTCTACGTCGTGTAGTTCCCGGTGGGGGAGGGGTTTCTTATGAGACAAAGAATAAATAGGGCGATGCTACCTCAGGCATGTGGTTCAAAGCGACTCATATGAGGTTGTGTATGAAGCTTGCAACCTCATATTATAAAACAAAGTGCCACAGAAACGACGGGGGCCGCGGTAGCATAGTGGTTAGTGCACTGGCTTCCTAGCTCAGTGGTCTATGGTTCGATGCCCAGATGAGGTGGGATTTTTTTAGCCCGCAAACGGCTCCTGGGTCGACCCAGCCCCAAATGGGTACCAGAGCAACTCTGGGAAGGTTAAGGCTGCCGGCGTGATGCTGACCACATCACCCCTAGTGTGCCGACGGTCAAGAAAATATGGGCCTAACACCATATTCCCACCAACGGGCTGATCACCCGTTTGCCAGTCACTTCGATTACGGAAACAACAGCAAATGGATTGATTTGCCGTTGCCCTAAAGACGCCAATAGGTGTGATGGGAAACAATGGCAAAGAAAACCTATCTGCTGTTGCCCTAAGACGCCACTAGGCGTGATGGCCACTGACTGCTTTGACGGTCGGTGGCTAAGGACGGAAGAAGAAGAAGAAGAAGACCATATTCCCAATATGCCTCAATGGCGTGTAACGGGATCCTTTACCTTTACAGAAATCACGACGGTAAGAGCTTGTGAGTACTTGGTGCAGGTTTCCTGTGAGGGGGCCAGCTCCTATGGTGGCTCCATGCTCCGAATGGAGAGCAATGGAAAATGATGATATCAGTTCTTGAATTTTCTTCAAGAATTACAAAATCACGGCAAAAAGAAGTCATTTTGACCTTCAACAAAGTTCATCCGCAGACCAATGAAAAACAAGAAAAGGTAAAAATAATAGCAACTATAGCTTATCTATTCTTTGACCGCTGATACAAACAATGATGTCAGTGCTCCAGCACGCTAAAAACACTGTTCTTTACATCCATTTATATTTGACGCTGCAATAGATGAATCATCAAGACTGCTGGAATTTGGCATCAAACGTAAGGCTAGCAGAGATGGACGTATGAGAGGATGCATCCTTCGGGTATACAACCAGCGAGCTACCAAACAGTTAGATTTCACACGCTTCGACATACTGAGCACATGGGTTTGTCCGGAGAGCAATGAGGTAAATGCGTTCAACAATAACAATAACAATATTAGATAACATAACAACAATTGTTCTCGACTGCTAAATATTCCTTCGATACTTTTTTTGACTTGTTTATATTGGAAATTCACATAAGCAAATATAACCTTTAAAAATACATCGGTAATATGCGCCAACAAACTAGTTAATAGCATCACAAGAAAAACCTTTTTCTAAATTTCCTTGGGTGATAGAAATATATCGCAATACTAAAACACCCGGGGAGAGAACCGTAGACAGACATAAACATAATAAATAAAACATAAAAATGATATTCCACAGGTGGTGCAAGGCCAGAAACATTGACGTGGACTATAAATAGACATTTGCTCCAATGGAAGATCAAAACTAACATAAGCTAATTGAAGACCTAATGTGGAACTGATGACAAGAACCAGAAAAGTGCCAGTGGAAAATACGTGAGTAGACACGGGCGATGGATAGGACCCACACTGATGAAACATTACCAGATAGACCTTATTCTGGAATCCCCTGGGTAAGATAAGGAGAGGGAAACCAATAAACACACGGAGAAGAGAACTGGAGACATAAATGGAGAGGACGAAGAAGATATGGAAAGACTTAGCTGATGGCATGAAAAAAGGACGACTTGGTTTACGTTTGTTGAATGCCTGTGTGTCACGTGAAAGATAATTTATTTTACCATC
Organism: Oreohelix idahoensis; assembly: GCA_024509875.1. NCBI lineage: Eukaryota > Metazoa > Mollusca > Gastropoda > Stylommatophora > Oreohelicidae > Oreohelix > Oreohelix idahoensis. Next base: position 162,031 of record JAMPIV010007359.1, on the reverse strand, counting down.
TTGTCCATAATTTGATTACTCCTTTAAATGTTCTGTTTTCCGAGACATTTTGTATTTTCTTTTTCTTTCCTTTTCTACCTTTGTGGCCAAACTTTCTCACCCTCTCAAACCCCACCCGAGGTTGTTTACGCTGGCCAGCTGCGGTCAGCTAACGCTAGACGTAATGTTATCTAAACGCACCTGTTCGACCAGAGAAACATTTCTCGGGTCCGCTTTAAGTGTTAGAACGAGCCAAGACGGTTTCTGTGAAAGAAACGGTTCGTTAGCGGCGGGTACCCTCTGTGGTCCCAACAGGGGAATTTCTCATGTCGCTTTAAAACGTTTGATGATGAGCGGCTGGTACCCTTTGAGGCCTGGGGAACTTTCGCACGATTTCTTTTGTCTTACTCTATTACGCATTACGCCAATACATCTGTAGAATCAGGTTAGGCAGGTGTCCGGGGGGAGCGTCCTTTGTAAGCTATAAGATTTGAAATTTTACTACGTCAAACACACTCGTAGAAGATTCCTGGCCCGAGATAGACCATTATGGAAATAAGGCAAACATTAACACAGAACTAAATGTTTTTGGCCTATTTCTTGGCATTTTCTCGGGGTGAGTAAACATATCTTATAATTATTATATTAGATTCATGTTAGCTTTTATATATATCTGTTAGGAAAGTGAATTTATTTCTGAGGACTTCTCCTAGTAATTTATTCAGTGATAAGGTAGCGCTGTCTACGGCCTATTAAGTGGTGCTTAAACTGTTACGGTTTATCATGGGTTAAATGTTAAACTTACAATAACAGATATTAGGCGTAGAATCAGTCCACGAATGCTTACCATTGGGTTAAGAGTCAGCAAAATTAACTGTCATTTCTGTAAGATAATGCCAGGTGTGGATTGTTCACTTAAAAAACTGAATAGTGAGATGCAGGTAATAACTCTGGATTATAGGAGATAGTCACTTATTCCTTTTGATAGATATTTTTAGTGGCAAGGGAGGATCATTTTATGCTTACTTGTGTGGCTAGGCACTAGTCTATAACTTTCACGGAAAGCAGTCACCAGGCATAGATATAATTATATCTTATGATTCAGCCACAATTGTATTATTATAGCAAGAACATTGCATTCTCTTTGTACTCATTGTGTGGAATATTAATATATTTTCCCAAAGAGACATATTACTTATTTTGTAATGTCACATGCCGTAATCTGTTTATGTAAATTCATTTAATGTTGTAAGATGAATAAGCATATCCATTTAACTGTAACTACTGGTTAGGTTTCCTGTATATTGAGATTGGGAGAAGAGGAGTGGATTGTTGCTGTCAGAACAGTTACTGACAGGTACCTGGGTGTGCAAAAGATATTAAGTCTATGCGGGTGCGTGTTGATAATTGATATTTTTAAGGAACAGGAGACATGGTTAAAGACAGCCCTAAACTATCATAGCAATAACTACAATAAATTTAATCCCATAGTGGAGCGAAACTTTCTGTATAAAGTTAGTGTGATTTATTATTTGCTTGATGTAAAAGGGTGTCTCTTTTCGGTCTCAGTTTCAGGGGGATACCGAATTGCTAGTCTAGTTTCCAGTCAGACGAAGAATGTCACCGTCTCTTCGTCTAGAGGGATTCTGAGGATATCTAGCCCCACGAGTGTCACACCCCGTTCCTGAATCAAAACCCCTTTTGTCAACGCCAAGTTAAGCTCACGCAGTGCAACGGAGCCAACGCTAAATCTGGAATCACCAAATGCAGTAGTAGTTCTCTACTCGCCTCTTGGATTACCAGCCAGAGCATTGCGGCTTCCAGAATATCAAAACCGCCCAGCATGCCTATAGCAGAATTCCATATCACCCGCCTTTTTTGTGCCTAAACGGGGCACTCAGCCAAGCCACAGTCAACCAGCCAAAACCGGATTTAAAGCCAATTCTAGCGCCGGATAAGCATGCCTTGGGATCAATTGTCCTCAAGTGACTTCGTCCCATGGTTTATTTCTGGGTCTATGTAGAACTTCGCACGTATGAGCAGCCATCTATGGACAGAGTTCCAGCCCCACTCGCGCCAGTAGGGGGAAGACACCAACGATAGCGCCTATACAGTGATTTTATTCAGGTTAATTCCATCACCGATGGCGGATATATACGAAGAAACCACTTACTGGAGCTATTCCATTGGTCCCCGAAAGCGGACAGGCTGTCGCTAAGTTCATTCAGTTGGTCAGCAGGAGATAAACAGCGTCCCCCAGCCCACCTCGCGCCAGTAGGGAGGAGTCACCAATGATAGTACCAACAAGGACAGTTTTGTAGGCATAGTCCCTCACGAAGGATCTACAAGTAACACACTGTCCGGACTATTTCATCTGGTCCCGAAAGCGGACGGACTGAATCGCAGTTTATTCATTTTGGTAAACAGAAGGTAACTAGAGTCTTCCAGCCCACCTCGCGCCAGTAGGGAGGAATCACCAATGATAGTACCAACAAGGACAGTTTTGTAGGCATAGTCCCTCACGAAGGATCTACAAGTAACACACTGTCCGGACTATTTCATCTGGTCCCGAAAACGGACGGGCTGACACTCAGTTATTTCATCTCTCTGTGTTCTACAGGTTTTATGAATGGTGATCTGTGTGTGTGGTTTTTGGTGTATATGATTATTGATGAATATTTTGAGTATTGATGTAATTTTATGTTGTTGTGATGATATGCATTAATTCCATGCTTTTTCTTCTTTAATAAATTTTACACATTTATTAATGCGCTGTTCACGACCTTTCCATCCATATTTGTATTTTTAGCTCTTTACTATAATCTCTATGTATGATAAGAGAAAAGAGAGAGAGCAGGAGGTGCTTAGACAGACATAAGTGAGTTGAGGCTTGGAGAGAGAGATCATTTTGGTAAATCTTCTTCCAGGTTGTCTCAAGTCCATCTCCTATTTACACCTTATCTAAAGTGTAAGCTATAACTCTGTCAGTCCACTATCCCTTGTCGATTTCACTACAGTTGCCCAACTCGACAAATACTCTACACTCTAACTCAACCACGACAAATGGGGGCTCGTCCGGGATTCTAGAACCCATCAGACCACGACAAATGGGGTCTCGCCGCGGAATTTGAACTACATCTGCAGCGATCGCAACAGATGAGGTTGCAGTCTGGTAGGAATCTCTCACAAGATTCTATTCTGATTCTTAGAGTTTAGTGTTCGGCAGATTATAGGAATTTCTTTCCCCTAGACATAACGAACTATTTCTTTTGGGAGGAAGTCTGAACAGCGTTTTACTCCACAGCAATCATAAATATTAAGTTACATTTATTGTCCATGCTACACATGAGACAGCTGGTAAAGGTTGATGGTACCACTGCTGAGTTTTTGGTTGACAAATCTGACGACTATTGTTGTAAAAGTCAGAAAATTTTTTTTAAGGGTTAATTTTTTTCAGGAGTAGCTCTTTAATCTGAGATAAGAAGCTACAGACAGTCAGTTACTAGCTTGCATTTGTACCAAGGGAGGGTGTTCATTTGAATGATAGTAACCAATCCTCCCAATAGCTAAGTACTGACAGAAGTTGGAAACAAATTTGTATTATGATTATAGGATGTTCTAGGACATGTAATGGACATTGATGGAAAAGATAAATTACTGTCATTTAGTTCGTGTTTCACGCACTTTAAAAAAAGGGGGCACTTGTCACGTGAAAGATAATTTATTTTACCATCTTGTCCATAATTTGATTACTCCTTTAAATGTTCTGTTTTCCGAGACATTTTGTATTTTCTTTTTCTTTCCTTTTCTACCTTTGTGGCCAAACTTTCTCACCCTCTCAAACCCCACCCGAGGTTGTTTACGCTGGCCAGCTGCGGTCAGCTAACGCTAGACGTAATGTTATCTAAACGCACCTGTTCGACCAGAGAAACATTTCTCGGGTCCGCTTTAAGTGTTAGAACGAGCCAAGACGGTTTCTGTGAAAGAAACGGTTCGTTAGCGGCGGGTACCCTCTGTGGTCCCAACAGGGGAATTTCTCTGGTCGCTTTAAAACGTTTGATGACGAGCGGCTGGTACCCTTTGAGGCCTGGGGAACTTTCGCACGATTTCTTTTGTCTTACTCTATTACGCATTACGCCAATACATCTGTAGAATCAGGTTAGGCAGGTGTCCGGGGGGAGCGTCCTTTGTAAGCTATAAGATTTGAAATTTTACTACGTCAAACACACTCGTAGAAGATTCCTGGCCCGAGATAGACCATTATGGAAATAAGGCAAACATTAACACAGAACTAAATGTTTTTGGCCTATTTCTTGGCATTTTCTCGGGGTGAGTAAACATATCTTATAATTATTATATTAGATTCATGTTAGCTTTTATATATATCTGTTAGGAAAGTGAATTTATTTCTGAGGACTTCTCCTAGTAATTTATTCAGTGATAAGGTAGCGCTGTCTACGGCCTATTAAGTGGTGCTTAAACTGTTACGGTTTATCATGGGTTAAATGTTAAACTTACAATAACAGATATTAGGCGTAGAATCAGTCCACGAATGCTTACCATTGGGTTAAGAGTCAGCAAAATTAACTGTCATTTCTGTAAGATAATGCCAGGTGTGGATTGTTCACTTAAAAAAACTGAATAGTGAGATGCAGGTAATAACTCTGGATTATAGGAGATAGTCACTTATTCCTTTTGATAGATATTTTTAGTGGCAAGGGAGGATCATTTTATGCTTACTTGTGTGGCTAGGCACTAGTCTATAACTTTCACGGAAAGCAGTCACCAGGCATAGATATAATTATATCTTATGATTCAGCCACAATTGTATTATTATAGCAAGAACATTGCATTCTCTTTGTACTCATTGTGTGGAATATTAATATATTTTCCCAAAGGGACATATTACTTATTTTGTAATGTCACATGCTGTAATCTGTTTATGTAAATTCATTTAATGTTGTAAGATGAATAAGCATATCCATTTAACTGTAACTACTGGTTAGGTTTCCTGTATATTGAGATTGGGAGAAGAGGAGTGGATTGTTGCTGTCAGAACAGTTACTGACAGGTACCTGGGTGTGCAAAAGATATTAAGTCTATGCGGGTGCGTGTTGATAATTGATATTTTTAAGGAACAGGAGACATGGTTAAAGACAGCCCTAAACTATCATAGCAATAACTACAATAAATTTAATCCCATAGTGGAGCGAAACTTTCTGTATAAAGTTAGTGTGATTTATTATTTGCTTGATGTAAAAGGGTGTCTCTTTTCGGTCTCAGTTTCAGGGGGATACCGAATTGCTAGTCTAGTTTCCAGTCAGACGAAGAATGTCACCGTCTCTTCGTCTAGAGGGATTCTGAGGATATCTAGCCCCACGAGTGTCACACCCCGTTCCTGAATCAAAACCCCTTTTGTCAACGCCAAGTTAAGCTCACGCAGTGCAACGGAGCCAACGCTAAATCTGGAATCACCAAATGCAGTAGTAGTTCTCTACTCGCCTCTTGGATTACTAGCCAGAGCATTGCGGCTTCCAGAATATCAAAACCGCCCAGCATGCCTATAGCAGAATTCCATATCACCCGCCTTTTTTGTGCCTAAACGGGGCACTCAGCCAAGCCACAGTCAACCAGCCAAAACCGGATTTAAAAGCCAATTCTAGCGCCGGATAAGCATGCCTTGGGATCAATTGTCCTCAAGTGACTTCGTCCCATGGTTTATTTCTGGGTCTATGTAGAACTTCGCACGTATGAGCAGCCATCTATGGACAGAGTTCCAGCCCCACTCGCGCCAGTAGGGGGAAGACACCAACGATAGCGCCTATACAGTGATTTTATTCAGGTTAATTCCATCACCGATGGCGGATATATACGAAGAAACCACTTACTGGAGCTATTCCATTGGTCCCCGAAAGCGGACAGGCTGTCGCTAAGTTCATTCAGTTGGTCAGCAGGAGATAAACAGCGTCCCCCAGCCCACCTCGCGCCAGTAGGGAGGAGTCACCAATGATAGTACCAACAAGGACAGTTTTGTAGGCATAGTCCCTCACGAAGGATCTACAAGTAACACACTGTCCGGACTATTTCATCTGGTCCCGAAAGCGGACGGACTGAATCGCAGTTTATTCATTTTGGTAAACAGAAGGTAACTAGAGTCTTCCAGCCCACCTCGCGCCAGTAGGGAGGAATCACCAATGATAGTACCAACAAGGACAGTTTTGTAGGCATAGTCCCTCACGAGGATCTACAAGTAACACACTGTCCGGACTATTTCATCTGGTCCCGAAAACGGACGGGCTGACACTCAGTTATTTCATCTCTCTGTGTTCTACAGGTTTTATGAATGGTGATCTGTGTGTGTGGTTTTTTGGTGTATATGATTATTGATGAATATTTTGAGTATTGATGTAATTTTATGTTGTTGTGATGATATGCATTAATTCCATGCTTTTTCTTCTTTAATAAATTTTACACATTTATTAATGCGCTGTTCACGACCTTTCCATCCATATTTGTATTTTTAGCTCTTTACTATAATCTCTATGTATGATAAGAGAAAAGAGAGAGAGCAGGAGGTGCTTAGACAGACATAAGTGAGTTGAGGCTTGGAGAGAGAGATCATTTTGGTAAATCTTCTTCCAGGTTGTCTCAAGTCCATCTCCTATTTACACCTTATCTAAAGTGTAAGCTATAACTCTGTCAGTCCACTATCCCTTGTCGATTTCACTACAGTTGTCCAACTCGACAAATACTCTACACTCTAACTCAACCACGACACTGTGCTTCTTGGAGAGCTGATAGGTGATGATGATGAATTTAAGACATTTTTTCAAAGCGACATGACAAGAAAAATGTAAAGTTAAGCTATCTGTCTCAGTAAAGTTAAGCTATCTGTCTCAGTAAAGTTAAGCTATCTGTCTCAGTAAAGTTAAGCTATCTGTCTCAGTAAAGTTAAGCAATCTGTCTCAGTAAAGTTAAGCTATCTGTCTCAGTAAAGTTAAGCTATCTGTCTCCGTAAAGTTAAGCTATCTGTCTCAGTAACTAACTGTCCAGTTTTTTAATCTCCTACTTTAAAAATGTGTCTGAAAGACAGTGTCCAGTAATACGATATAACATTAGTAGTTGATATTACTGTCAAACCATTGTTCAGCTATCGGGAAAGGCAGATGAAAGACTGGATAGAGAGAAAGATGGCAACAAGAAATTAACCCCAAATACAGTTCCTAAGGTTAATGCATTGCATGACTAGTTGGAGAAATCACAGTCCTTAAAAGTCCATTTATTGTAATTAATTTGTATAGTCTGGAAGAACCAACGCGAGCAGAAGTCTTATAGTCTGGTGGAGGTAATGGACTGGCATTTTTAAAGCATTACTACTTCGTTACTGTAGCATCAGCCTCCATTAACTTCTTGTTTGCAGTCTACCTGTGGCTTTTAAACGACCACTTAATTCAGCACTCGAACATAAAAGATAAATATGATAACTGGCAGTAAAACTTTATAACAACCATGCCATATCACACAATCACGGAAGGACAAGATTTACACAATGTCAATGACAAAATTATTGTATTTACATTAAAGAACAAAACACGCGGAGAGGACTAAGAAAACAGGCGAGTATTTACAAAACATCAGTGAAGTGAAGAAATACAATTTAATGAATGTAAGAAGAGTGTTATGGTGTTTTATCGGCGTCGTCTGCTATATTTGGCAGCACGCATGTTTGATGATAAGAGAATTAATGTAGAATCATTGTTATACTTCATGGTCTAATGAACGCAATCCGCACAGTCGGATTGTGACGCGTGAGCGTTGGTATGGTCACGCGTAGTGACCAATTTAGGGGACCCTTTTGTATTTGACCGTCACGCCATGAAGTCGCATTGTTGAATTCTTCCAGAGATAGGCTACGTATTGCCGAATTATAATTATTGATGGACGCGCAGGGTCGGTCCATAGTTCCTTAATGGATAATGAAATATAAGGTTAGTAGATCAGTGGATGATCTATATATTAATATTCGTCAAATACACAGGCGTATCATTACCGTCTGACTGGATGACAGCAGAGCGTGTACATCGCCCTTGATGTTCTGACATGAACTTATTTGACTGGAAGAGTGACGGTATTATGGATTCCCATTGACTAATGCAGATGTACATTTCTTATATTGATGAATCACCGTATGATGTTCTTCACATGTCTTGTCAAATAAATGTATATATTGGACTCAGTATGAAGGACTTACCGCATTCGTCATTCGACTTGAAGGTTGGTCTGCATGCCATGTTTTATTGATTGTATTCGCATTATACTTAACTACTCTTCTATGAGGAAGAGTTCTTTATGTATTTATGAGGAATGATATTCGCACTGAACAAACAATGAAGTGTCGACGACTACGATACAGACAGACAATATCTCAATTAAAATACTTAATAATTGTCTGAGTACGAACCCACGTACGGACACATATAATCAAGTGATCTGTGATCAAACTGATAGTCCGCATAAACTCAACTGCGATATCAACTAACGCTTTGCTGTATCAACTGGTGGCCAGTGTGTTGGCTGTGGAATTTCTATTTCACGTTTATAAACTTATCTACAATCAAATCGAATCCGCAAAAATATATCTCTTCGATTTTCATTGACATTTTCTGCGCATGCGAATATGACGTCATTGCATGGCAACAGTCGAACGATCATGAATGACAAGCAAAATTCAACGACATGAAATTAAACTTATCAAGCATCAACTACCGAAAGATTTCTGGTCACATAGACAGCATTTCTGCATGAAATATCCATGGTAGAGTGGCGCATGTTGGCTCTGTGGTAACTATTCCGAAATTCAAAAGATAAGTACTGTTTGGTCCGTATACAAATGTTGAGTCCACGTCAGCCATTTCATAAGCATGTTTTTGACAATAATGTTAAGTGTGTCATTTTATATATATTTCTGTAGTCTTGTCGATATTCGTGGGTGGTTGGGCAGGAGGATTACATCTGATTACATGTCTTTACGAATGACCAGATCAGGTGTAATTGTTCTATAAGGCCGTGAATTAATCGCATTTTAGCGAAGGACTCACTGAGGACACTGCCGGTGGTTTGTTCGTTCGTACTTGCTATTAATTCCCTTGTATGTTAGATGTCTAGTTCTGTTATAACTGGGGTTTTCTAGTGTATTCAGTTTCATTTTTATTCAGTTTTGTACTATTGTTCGTAATCTATCCCGTCAATCAATTCTGATCTTGCTAGATTTTAATTTTCATATATATTGTGATAACCGTTAATTGAGTCCTGTGACGTCATTATTTTCTGTGGTCGTATTTTTTTTTTTTTGGTACTTTGACCCAGATTCAATTCAATCTATATCTCATTTCCGTTCTCGATTTAATTTTGTAAAATTATTTATATGGGTGAAATGTCACTTTTGTATCGTACTACTATGTTGTAAATCTTTGGTTCATCAGTTGTATTGTATTTTTCCATTTCATTAATTAATTATATTACACATATTGCTTCTTATCAAGATAACAAATTAATTTAATTAATTGTTATTAAATTGGATGACGATTTAGGGTGTGTCATCATACTGCATTATTAGTCCAATACATTAGTGAGGCACATTGTATATGATGCTTAGGGCATAAGGATTACAATTAAATATTGAAGTAAAATAACTTTATTGAATAATTATTTGGTATTCACACCATGCATAGGTGTTGAATTTGGAAACTATATGTGATATAGTACAAAATACACGTACACGTTACTACAGTGTTGTTTAGGCACACATAAATGATAACATAATATACTTATGGTAGGACAATTCCCATAATTATTAAATATTAATATTAGGTGCATGATATGAATTCAGCATCTTAAATGAATAAATGTCATAACTATTTATGACATATTAATAGGTACATATAATATTATTATAAAATATTATATAGTTGTTGAACTTACAGTTCATATTAAGAGATTATTATAGGTGGTTGTATTGAGTGAATTATTGAATAATAATTATATTATTGACTAAATAAGTATTTTAGTTATTTGACATGACCACGTTTACGCTAGATTATTATAGGTGGCTTGGTGAGAGTTGTGGTTTACATGGTATAGAATTAGAAATATATGCATACAATGAGTTTTTTACATAGATTGCAATTTGATGAACGGAATCGAAAATTAGAAGAAGAAGAACGTCAGGATAAATTAAAAGAGTTTGCATTAGAGGAAAAGAACGTCTCGGAGGAATATAGGGATTCTCCAGACAAGTTACTTAATAAAGAACAGTGTGATGATGTGGGATTAAATAAGTTCTCAGTAAAACTTGGTGTAGAAGGTAACATGTTAAAACCTATTGTCAAGGGAGAGTTGGCTTGTAATAATTTGATGAATAGTGATGAAGAAGTTGTACCTGCTTTAAAGGAGGAAGAGGAAGAGAGGAAAGCTACATTGAAACAGGAGAAAGAAAAACTTAGACAAGAAGAAGACAGAAGGAAAGCTAGAGAGGAAATAGAAGAAATTGAGAAGGAAAACAGATTAAGAGAATTAGATGAAAATTTATTATTAGATACATTTTTATGTCGTACAGCTTCGGATTTGACGGAGTTTGCTAACAAAAAATTACACTCTGTCCCACATATGAATATGGCTAGGGACATAGCAGACTTACTAGATGGAGTGTTTCGTACTTTTGTGGAACGTTACGTACATGTCCAACATGGTTCTATATTGAATAACATTCATAATGCTATTCTTTGCGACGATGATTATGATAAACAAATGGACAACTCACGGAATAGTCAAGAAAGAGTGACAAATTTAGACACCATTGATGAGAAAAGAGAGGAGGAGTTATTGGAGATTATTGCTAGTCAAGAACAGGCTATAAGGGACTTGCGAAAGGAGGCGAGTTTACTGAAGTTTGAGACCGATACTGATGATTCCAGATTGAGGACACTGGAAGTGGAGCTTGCAAATTCTAGGACCTCATCAGAATCCACTATGGGTATTTTTGAACATTTTCTCCAGGAGGGAGATAGATTGGGTTTACGTGGTGCAAGCTGTGAGGAGTATGCCATGGAACATTTTTTAATTCAAATGAGCCATGATCTTGAGGAGTTTGGTTGGAATGTGTGTAGATATGCCCCTTCACAGAAGAAAGCAGTGAAACTTTATAAAATATTATCCACTATTTTTTATGATGAATGTAAAATGACTACTCAGGAAGGTAGTAGTACTGAGTTGAATGAGTTGAAGGAAACCAGAACGAGGCATAAGGATAGGGAGATTACCCTTACTAATGAGCTGATACATCAAAAAGGTGAATATGAGATGAAGCTGTCAGCAATGGATTTTGAAATTACAGGGTCGAATAATAGATTGTCGGAGTTGATAGTAGATATTACTAAATGTCGTAGTCAGAAGAAGGAATTAGAAGCCTCATTAGAATCCACTATGGAAAAAAATAAATCTTTGGAGTCTGAGGTTGAGAAACTCTCATTGAAGATTGCACAAGATAATGCCTCAGCTTACCAAAGAAAACTTCATGCACAGAGGGCGCACATTCAGTCGTTGTTGTCTGAGGTTGATCGACTGAAATTACTTGATCAAACAAATGTAAATTTAAAGATAGAAAATCATACACAGGGTGTTAAGGTTCAAGAGCTTAAAGCTGAAATTTCACTTTTGAAATCAACTGTAGATATGCAAGTGCATAACCTGAGTCGAGAATGTATAGACCAGGCCATACAATGTGAATTGATTCTCACTGATGATGTACAGTTAGGATCCCTTTACTATGATACGGAACAATATAAACAGTTCTGTCTAAATAGGGGCATTAAGACAAAAACTGAAATAAAAAAAAGGGAAAATGGTAGTGTATCATTTGATGACAATAAGATAATGGATGTATGTCATACAGATAATGATAAATTTTATGAATTTTCTCTTAGACAGGAAAAAAAGTTGGACGATGAGGCAAATTCATTGAAACAGATGCTGAACGACCAGATAAGTAAAGTGAAATCTTCCACGCTTGACTTGGCATTGTTGCGTGAAGATAATAAGACACTTTTGGTTAATTCCTATAGGGGTAACGAAACAAATAAGAAAGTATCTGATGAAGTGCAATCAGAAAATGATGAGAATACAGAATCTGGTATTGATGTTACTATATCTTCCTCGAGTGATGATTGTCTCATTAATGACAGGGTGACTGCATTAGAAGCGTCCTTCCTGAATGAGAAACATAGCTATGCTGAACTTAAAAAGGAAACGCAACAACAACTTTATGAACTTTCAACAGCATTGATCACACTTGATTCTTTAATGGATAAGGATAAGAATATTAACCCCAACCTGGATAAAATAAATAAGAAACAGAAGCAGAAGATTACTTTCCTGACTTCTGAAAGGGATAATTTAAGAAAGAGGGTCGATTGTCTACTCGATGTAATGGCAGGTAAAAATATATTGAGGAACAACAGAGGAGAGAAACGTACTTTGCAACATGATTTAAGTACGAGGACTGATACTAAACTATTAATACACCCATTAGTAGTTAGGAGGTCATTCCGGGGAAAATATACCTTCCCTCGACAGGATGCTACTGCCAATTCTGATAATAAAAGTTGGCGACAAGCTCAGATTACAACTGATCTTGAAAAAACTATTAACACTGTCAGTAGGGTAAAGGATTTTACTAAGAAAAGTAATGTATGGAAAAATAATGTTGGAATCAAAAGTAATGAGAAAATACCAAATAAAATTACTACCAGCATACTGAAACAAAAGAACGTATGTAGTTCTTCTCAATCTTCTACTACTACACGTTCTACAAATGTATCATTACAGGATAAGGGTCATTTTACTCAGGCTCAAGATAATCATACAGTCAATAGGAAGAATAATAATTACATGAGGGACATACATTGCAATGTACCTCAAGCAACTAAGGTTGCACATCAACCGTTTTCCCATATCAGTAACAATGGTCCTACATATATTGGGAAATATGCGTATTCTCGCACGGTGTTAGTGCGTAATCTGCCACATGTAACTACATGGCAGACACTTAGAAATTTCTTTAGTTACACGGCAAACGTTAAGTTTGTTCGTCTTCTGCCATCAATTAATGGTCAGAATAGTGAGGCATTGGTTACATTCTGTAACAATAGAGACGCTCGTTTTGTTGTCGATCGTGATAATGGTGTTTACTTTCATCACCATTCACTCAGGCTACAGATGGTACCTGATTCTGCGTCACGCAGATAACATGTTGTAGTAACACTGTTGTCACATTCTTTGATGACTTAGCATATGCAGTCATCGTATCTTTTCTTTACTAATCATCTATTCTCATCTATATAGATTGGTTGGTACTATTTCTAGTAGAAAACATTATTTGTGACATTTATATTTTGTACACATGTTTTCTGTCTTATTTGTTTTTACCATGCCTACAATATACAGTAACATGGTTATTGGTTTTAACTATGCTCAGCCCAATGCAGCATTAGTTTCGTATATCGTCTATTTGTCTATATCAAAGACATGCTATTGAAAGTGACATGGTATCATCAACGCTTTCAAAATTTATAGGGAACATTTTTATTAAATACCTCCTAAATTTGAGGTAAACAGATGCTACTAAATTATACATAAATGTATCTCCGTCAGATGCCGACAACTATCACCGTCAGCGACGTTTACATTTAAGGACTTGCAATCACTTCAAATTCAACTAACGTGACTGTTCTACTACTTCAAACGTGGAACGATATTTCAAATTTCGTTAACGATAATATTAAATATGTCACGAGTCTACGGGATGTCAAGTTCTCCTAGGACATACAACGCTTTATGATACCGAAATTCGTACCTCAAGTAACGTTGGTACAATCAACGATGTTGAATATCACGGTTTCGGCAAACAAGCGAAATTTATGTTTACAATCCGCAAGGAGTCTGGACATTCAACTTACGTTACATCTCTTCGTTTATGATGATATTTTCAAGTGAAAAGAAACTAGAATTTAATATGTTAAAGAGATGCTGAACAATAAGTCCTTCGTAACGATTACGTACTTCGTCAATGACTGTTTACATTGCATACTTATGATTTATACTACGAATGAAACAATTCATGGATACGTTCTTCAAACGAAATTGATTATAACAAGAGACAGAATTCGATTTTTCATTACGAATGTTTGGACTTTGGTTAGTGTCCATTCGTGATGCAGCTCATTTCGAAATAATCGGGAAGAATATCTGAATTCCGGCTGGACAAATACCGCTATACTTCAGCAATTGAAATAACTAATTGAACACTGTGAATACGGATAAACTTTTTTCCGCTCAAATGGAACTTATCGTAGACTCAATGGAACTAATGGTAGATTCACCTATGGACATTACTACGTTTGGATCTTCATATCCAATATTAGTTAGTTCTACTTATTGATTTCATTAATAAATAAAGTTGAATTGTGAGAAAAAAAATGAAATATAAAAGAAAGAAAATATATGAACAGAAAAGAATCTCACACCACTGAATAATATACTTAGATTAATGATTATTCTTATATATATTTAGCAAATATGTTGATAGAATATATTACATATTATTGTTTAGTTAATTAAGTTAATTAGTTATTAGTTACTTAATACACATGATTAATTTTCAGCACACATCAATAATTAAATTTATACTTTACTTTTTCTCTACTTTACTTGTCTTTACTTCTCATTTCCTTTACTATAACAATATCATTTAGTTTAGTTACTTACAATTTAATGACACCTTACATACATACTATAATTAATTAGTTTCATTTTAATTGATTGGAATAATTTTCTTCACTTATTATTTAGTCACTACAAACTTTAAGTTAAATTATTTAGCGACAGTTGACACTCCTTTAGTTATTATAATGTCCATGGATAACATAACTATTAATATATTACATGATTAGTATGACTGATACATTATCGACATGACCACGACGATTTTCAGAACATCGTAGGCCATATTTCGGGTTTTGGTTAAATTTTTGGGATCTCTGAATAAGATAGTTCAAAAAAATCTATCTAATAGATTTTTTTCTCCCCGGCGTGAAGGGAACTGTTACGGTGTTTTATCGGCGTCGTCTGCTATATTTGGCAGCACGCATGTTTGATGATAAGAGAATTAATGTAGAATCATTGTTATACTTCATGGTCTAATGAACGCAATCCGCACAGTCGGATTGTGGACGCGTGAGCGTTGGTATGGTCACGCGTAGTGACCAATTTAGGGGACCCTTTTGTATTTGACCGTCACGCCATGAAGTCGCATTGTTGAATTCTTCCAGAGATAGGCTACGTATTGCCGAATTATAATTATTGATGGACGCGCAGGGTCGGTCCATAGTTCCTTAATGGATAATGAAATATAAGGTTAGTAGATCAGTGGATGATCTATATATTAATATTCGTCAAATACACAGGCGTATCATTACCGTCTGACTGGATGACAGCAGAGCGTGTACATCGCCCTTGATGTTCTGACATGAACTTATTTGACTGGAAGAGTGACGGTATTATGGATTCCCATTGACTAATGCAGATGTACATTTCTTATATTGATGAATCACCGTATGATGTTCTTCACATGTCTTGTCAAATAAATGTATATATTGGACTCAGTATGAAGGACTTACCGCATTCGTCATTCGACTTGAAGGTTGGTCTGCATGCCATGTTTTATTGATTGTATTCGCATTATACTTAACGACTCTTCTATGAGGAAGAGTTCTTTATGTATTTATGAGGAATGATATTCGCACTGAACAAACAATGAAGTGTCGACGACTACGATACAGACAGACAATATCTCAATTAAAATACTTAATAATTGTCTGAGTACGAACCCACGTACGGACACATATAATCAAGTGATCTGTGATCAAACTGATAGTCCGCATAAACTCAACTGCGATATCAACTAACGCTTTGCTGTATCAAAGAGTGATGAAAACAGGATGAAATTTTAAAGAAAAACAGAGCTTAAATAATAGGTTGAGATTCGGTGTAAACGTTTCTACATTAAAAGACCGCAGTGTAAAGACGCTGGCTTTTATAAAAGGCAAAATAACATCGCAAATATTACAGAATTCTAGAGTGAGTACCAGATTGCGTACTATCTTCGCAGCGAAGATCGGTTGAAACAGATTGTCTACATTTTTCTGTCTCCTGTGAAATTGCCTCTTGGCGGTAATTTTGTTGACATTTTTCTGTATCTCTTGGTTGATCGTAACGCGCTATCAGTTGCTCGCCAATTATGCTTAGACATTTTCGTTTATTGTTGTTTTCGATTAAGATTAAACGTCCAAAATAAGCTGTTTTTCTAATGTCGTATTCCGTTGGTATTTTAACATTTATTCGCACAAATTACTGTAAAAGTCTTTTTGTACTAAAGCTGTGTTACATAATGATCATGTCGCCCACTTCACACGTGTATTGATGTTGATCATGTCAACTTCCATGGTGTGGCCACAACACTGAAATATGTACTATACCAGGGATTCTTAACCAGGGGTATTATTCATACCCCTTGGGGGTATGGGAACCAAATGATGGTGGTATGGGATTCGATCTCTAAACAGCTTGTGTATATCCCCAGATGAGGCGGGAATTTTTTAGGCCACAAACGGCTCCTGCGTCGACCCAGCCCCAAATGGGTACCAGAGCAACTCTGGGAAGGTTAAGGCGGCCGGCGTGATGCCGACCACATCACCCCTAGTGTGCCGACGGTCAAGATAATATGGGCCTAACACCATATTCCCAATATGCCTCAATGGGCGTGTAACGGGTTCCTTTACCTTTTTTACGTTTTTATATAAATAAATCTGGCGAAGGGGATATGGGGACAAATTTGGCAATCCATTGGGGGTCTGTAATCATAAAAAAGGTTAAGAACCACAGTACTATACCATCGGAATCCTGGAGCCGTACATAAACAGTCTGCAAGAGTCTACAGTGTGGGAAAGCGGAACTCCAGATAACATTTCTGCAGAGGTCATCAAAACATGCATACACAACCCTAGAGATATGAAACAAATTACTCTGTGAAGCATATAAACAAGATAGGAAATGACACTGAATTGGAAGGAACGATATTTGGTCAAACTGCTAAATAAGGGTGATGGAAGTGCACAGATTATAAGTAATACTGTTATGGGTGCCAATGATACGTGTAAAGGTAAAAAGAAAAACAAACACTCTCTCCCAGCCCTTTGTTATAAGGGGAAGCTCACATTCACAAAATATAATATGTATATGTTTATAATAGCCCCTTCAGTCATAACTGACTATGGGAATGCGCCCCTGAGGTGACAGCCCTCAGCTGCTTATTTTCCTGGTGCTCCTTTCGACGTTTTCTCCTCACCTCTGCTTCTTGTGTGAGCCTCTCTTCGCCCAATCTGAGGTGGCGCCGTAAATAGCATCGCTACTTAGTGCGATCGGCAGCTTCATCCTCCCATGTTGCTGGATCCATGTCCAGTGCCCTCATATCTCTCTTGCACACATCTTTGAACCTCAGCTGTGGTCGCCCAACTGTTCTCTTGCCATCTGCTAATTGTCCGTAGAAGATATCTTTTGGGATGCGACCATCTTCCATGCGGCGAACATGGCCAAGCCAGCGAAGTCTGCGCTGTCTAAGAAGCGTATACATACTTTGAAGGCCAGCACGTGAAAACACCTCGACATTTGTCACTTTATCTTTCCACGAGATGCCGAGGATGCGGCGTAGACACCGTAAATGGAAGGTATTGAGCCTTCTTTCTTGCTTAGCATAGGTCGTCCAGGTCTCGCTGCCATATAGGAGTGTGCTGGTGACGCAGGCATTATATACCGCAGCTTTGGTCTTCATTGTGAGTTTAGAGTTTCCCCAAACACGCGATGTGAGGCGGGCAAAGGTAGCTGCAGCTTTGCCAATGCGGCTGTCGATTTCTGTATCCAGTGAGAGTTTGTCATTGATGGTAGACCCTAGGTATGTGAAGTGGTGCACCACTGCCAATTCATAGTTATCGATAGTGATAACTGGTGCAGCACCCACATCCTGACTCAGCACATTCGTTTTCTTTAGACTTATTGTGAGGCCAAAGTCCTTGCATGCTTTAGTGAAGCGATTCATCAAGCTCTGAAGCTCCTGTTGGCTTTGAGTGACGACTGCAGCATCATCAGCGAACAACAAGTCTCTTATAGTGACCCTTCTGATTTTTGTTTTTGCCTTCAGCCTTGAAAGATTAAACAGACGGCCATCTGACCTAGTGTGAAGGCATATTCCTTCAGTTGCATCTCTGAACGCATGTTTCAAGAGTAAGGCAAAGAAGATTCCGAAGAGGGTCGGAGCCAGAACACAGCCTTGTTTAACGCCACTTCGTATATCAATGGGCTGTGACGTGCTTCCAGCATATTGGACTGTTCCCTTCATGCCGTCATGGAATGACTTTATCATTTCCAGCATTTTAGAAGGGCAGCCTATTTTCAGGAGGATTTTAAAGAGTCCATCCCTACTAACCAGGTCGAATGCTTTTGTGAGGTCTATAAAGGCGATATATAATGGTCTTTTCTGCTCTCTTGATTTTTCCTGAAGCTGGCGGAGAGAGAAGATCAAGTCTGTTGTTGATCTGCCAGCTCGGAATCCACACTGTGACTCTGGATATATGCGCTCAGCTAACTTGTGTAGTCGCATTAAGATGACTCTGGCAAAAACCTTACCAACAATACTAAGAAGAGAGATGCCTCTGTAGTTATTGCAATCACTTCTGTCTCCTTTATTTTTATACAGTGTTACAATCTTGGCATCTCGCATGTCTTGAGGAATAGTTGTCTCTTCCCAGCACTGGCACAGCATCCTATGCAGGGGATGTAATAGCGTACTCTTACAGCATTTGATTAAATCAGGAGGAATCCCATCACTGCCTGGTGCTTTGCCAGAGGCCAAGCTATCAATGGCCTTGCTGAGTTCCTCTAATGTTGGTTCGGCATCCAGCTCCTCCATAGTTGGCAGACTGTTGACACAATCAAGGGCTGCAGGCGTAACGGTATTGTCTCTAGCGTAAAGCTCAGAGTAGTGCTCGACCCACCACTCCATCTGCTTACCCTTATCGGTTAGCTTCTCTCCGCTGATGGTTTTTAGCGGTGCCGTCTTACTTTTATGGGGGCCAAGTGCTTTCTTTATACCGTCATAGATTTGTCTAATGTTGCCTGTTTGCGCTGCGATCTGGATGCTCTCACTGAGCTGGAGCCAGTAGTCATTTGCACAGCGTCGAGCAGTTTGTTGAACTTTGCTTCTCGTAGCTCTCAGGATCTGTAGGGTTCTGGCACTAGGTGAACGTTTGTAACAGTGTATATGTTTATATACACATATTCAGACTACTCCTATTATCCGCCTGGAATAAAGGGTATGTATCGCTAGAAGCAATAAACATAAATACAGTGGTAATGAAATGATTGTGGTAAAGTGGGATGATATAAATATTTATAGGGGACTTAGTGTACTGGCTGAGATCAGCTGTGAAGGTATCTGTATCTAATAAGTGTGGTGTATTACAGATGACCTTACTTTGCTACCACATGTAGGCCTCAGTCAGACTTATTCTGGAATATTGTGATGACTACGTTGAATGTCTAGGGTTATGATAGTGATGAAGTGTATGTTCACAACAACCAACAGACAGATAAACAATTTAATTTAATCCACAATACTTTACAACAATGTGACACTCACATACATAAAACACCCTATAAGACTATCTTAATAAGTCAAGTGTTAACTTTTAAAATATGTATTAATTCCTTTCAATAATATATATCCTGATTCAACTACAAAGTGAACTAGGAATCACAATCAAATGTAATCACAAGTTGTATGTACACAATTTATAGATAGGATCTTTGTATTGACATATATTATTATTATTACAATATGTGTGTAAGTTGTGAATTAGTACTAGGAGGTAATACTGGCTTTCCAAGCTAGGTTGTTGTTTGTCATCATGACTTCAAGTGTTTGTTTCTGGTGGAAATAATATTGGAAAGGTTCACAGTTTCTTTTATTTGAAACAAATAATTGTCCCTCTTGTTTTAATGTACAGTCAATTTTAGAGGGGGTATACACAAGATTGAGCTGCTCTGGCCAACGAAATCTTAACTTCTGTGGGGGCGGCAGGATAACTGACTCCTCTGCTCGCTTGCTTCACCGTATTCTTGAGAAACAACACTGGTCGATATCTTGACCAAGGAGTATTCTACCAGTCTCTGGATTCAGCACAACTCAGATCAGGTGCTGCTTTACACTTTAGTACCACGGTCCCTGAAACAAGAAGGTTGTACCTCCTACTTCAGAACTAATTTATAATCGATTTCCACACTGAAACACAATACATAACAAACACAGAGTTCAGCGTGGTAGGCCAACTGCTAGCTTCTCATGAAACAATATACACCAGGATTCCTCTCCCTAATGGTTACAACGCCTCTGCAATTCCAGCATTATTTCCTTCTATTCAATGAGATAGGTGTCATAGTACTATTTGTCAATCCCCTGCAGTAATACTCCTCTCCGACAAGTTGTGTTCATGGTGGAGCAATATCTAGGTTTTGCCTCTTGTTTATTACTGAACCACACACATACAGACATACATTATCAATTCACATTCAATTTTCATCAAAAAGATATCAAATGTCTAGCTTACCACAATTCAAAGAAATATTAAACAAATACGTTGACTGGCGATGAGTTATGGCACAATTCCGATCTGCCTCTGTCCCAGGCTTTTATTAGAAAAATATGAGCTGGTTCTCAACGTACTTGCTTCTACAAAGTTTATTTTAAAAAAGTGGCACTGAACAGACGCTCCTAATTGACTATATCAAATGGTCTAGCCAATGAGACCATGTTTACAAAAGCTTTTGAAAAAAAAGTACCCTTCCTACCGTTTCCATTAACAACCCAAAAATAGTATTAGCAGTCGACTAATCATGTTTAGGCTTACATATTATTCTAGCCAATCAACTCGGATTTAACGGGGTGGCCTCATTTCCTCTAACGCAGTGTTCAAACACGACATTATGAGCAAATATGATCCTGTGGTGTCAGACAACACCACTATAGTATTTTGGCTATAATTTGTTAATTATTAAACTAATTGCTTAACACCTAACATATTCTTTGTCAGCAAGTCCTAAGGCACCCAATTATATAAGTTTTAAGGGAGCTAAGTGGCTTCGTTCAAAATATGTATTTTCTAGGAAAGTCGTGTATTTTTTTTTTTTTTTAATGTTTAGAACCGCCACCTGTCCTGCCTTTTCGACAGTTCTGTCAGTATGAAGTCAGGATTTCAGACGTAAAACAGTATTGGGTCATGTTTCCTAATAAGCATTAAACATGTTTCCAAAACCTGACCTTCGTATTGGTAGTGTTTTTTGTCACTGTTTTTTTGAGAAAAAAAATCAAGCCTGCCTGCCTTGCGCGCGGGGTGGCATTAATTTTATATCTCGAGACGGCGTGTTAGTATTGCATGCGTTCCTCCGTACATCTCTCTCTCTCTCTCTCTCTCTCTCTCTCTATCCTAAGCCCGTCTGCCTTTTCGTTTACGTAGTGCATATAATTTAATTAATGCTAGTATTATATCTGGGTCATTAAGCAGCTTGCGTATCTCAAGGTTTTCTAAGAAACACAGTACCAGTTTTATTTTTATAACCGCGTGTATTTTATGCAGTAGGCTTTACTAGCAAACGTGAAAGCGTTACAATTATGCAGACGAAGTATAAAAAGGGATTTTCTTGTTTAACTAGCATGACGTTCTATAACACAGGCATACGCTATTGTGACCGCACTGTTCTTTACCAGTCTTCTTTCCTTTTATTGAATTAATTCGTTAGGCTTTACATTTACTTTTTAATTTAGATATGTGGATTAGAATTTTTCACAACAAATTCTCCCCACTTAAAACAGACCTTATATGTCAGTCTATAATTCTATATTTATTACAAATAAGGGAGGGAAACCTGAGGCCTGTAAACAGTAAATTAATATGAAATTAATATGAAACAAATATAAAGGTATGTTATCAGGCACTCGCAGGAAATAAAGAAGTAGAACACCAGACAACAGAAAAACAACAGACATGAGTGGCTTACCCAGGATTTGAACACTGGACCTTCCGTGCGACAACCCCGCCTAGCCATGCAAGCGAATCACACTATCCGCTCTGCCATCTACGCATCATCAAAAAATGATGTTTCAATGGCAGGTCAATAGTGCGAACCACAATACACGACACCAGAAGTCCTCCATGGGCAGTTCAGCCTATTAATGACGCAATCACTTCTGTTGTATTTCTATCAAGCAGTATAGGCCGAATCCAACAAGACCCTTAGGACCTTAATACTGTGTCCAGTAAATGATAGTAGACTAGAACAGTGAGAACAGGATAGTGGGTAGGTTTGGTATTGTACAAACATATATTACAAATAAGGGAGGGAAACCTGAGGCCTGTAAACAGTAAATTAATATGAAATTAATATGAAACAAATATAAAGGTATGTTATCAGGCACTCGCAGGAAATAAAGAAGTAGAACACCAGACAACAGAAAAACAACAGACATGAGTGGCTTACCCAGGATTTGAACACTGGACCTTCCGTGCGACAACCCCGCCTAGCCATGCAAGCGAATCACACTATCCGCTCTGCCATCTACGCATCATCAAAAAATGATGTTTCAATGGCAGGTCAATAGTGCGAACCACAATACACGACACCAGAAGTCCTCCATGGGCAGTTCAGCCTATTAATGACGCAATCACTTCTGTTGTATTTCTATCAAGCAGTATAGGCCGAATCCAACAAGACCCTTAGGACCTTAATACTGTGTCCAGTAAATGATAGTAGACTAGAACAGTGAGAACAGGATAGTGGGTAGGTTTGGTATTGTACAAACATTTATTACAAATAAGGGAGGGAAACCTGAGGCCTGTAAACAGTAAATTAATATGAAATTAATATGAAACAAATATAAAGGTATGTTATCAGGCACTCGCAGGAAATAAAGAAGTAGAACACCAGACAACAGAAAAACAACAGACATGAGTCTCCCTTATTTGTAATAAATGTTTGTACAATACCAAACCTACCCACTATCCTGTTCTCACTGTTCTAGTCTACTATCATTTACTGGACACAGTATTAAGGTCCTAAGGGTCTTGTTGGATTCGGCCTATACTGCTTGATAGAAATACAACAGAAGTGATTGCGTCATTAATAGGCTGAACTGCCCATGGAGGACTTCTGGTGTCGTGTATTGTGGTTCGCACTATTGACCTGCCATTGAAACATCATTTTTTGATGATGCGTAGATGGCAGAGCGGATAGTGTGATTCGCTTGCATGGCTAGGCGGGGTTGTCGCACGGAAGGTCCAGTGTTCAAATCCTGGGTAAGCCACTCATGTCTGTTGTTTTTCTGTTGTCTGGTGTTCTACTTCTTTATTTCCTGCGAGTGCCTGATAACATACCTTTATATTTGTTTCATATTAATTTCATATTAATTTACTGTTTACAGGCCTCAGGTTTCCCTCCCTTATTTGTAATAAATGTTTGTACAATACCAAACCTACCCACTATCCTGTTCTCACTGTTCTAGTCTACTATCATTTACTGGACACAGTATTAAGGTCCTAAGGGTCTTGTTGGATTCGGCCTATACTGCTTGATAGAAATACAACAGAAGTGATTGCGTCATTAATAGGCTGAACTGCCCATGGAGGACTTCTGGTGTCGTGTATTGTGGGTCGCACTATTGACCTGCCATTGAAACATCATTTTTTGATGATGCGTAGATGGCAGAGCGGATAGTGTGATTCGCTTGCATGGCTAGGCGGGGTTGTCGCACGGAAGGTCCAGTGTTCAAATCCTGGGTAAGCCACTCATGTCTGTTGTTTTTCTGTTGTCTGGTGTTCTACTTCTTTATTTCCTGCGAGTGCCTGATAACATACCTTTATATTTGTTTCATATTAATTTCATATTAATTTACTATAATTCTATATACACATAGAGAAATTTAATATTAGTCCTGGTGCTTACGGTGATTCTCGTCACACGGATGGCGGCTTAAAAAAGTCCGCACCCAGGTTAGTTTTTCCAGAAATATACTCTATGCTGAACTGGAATAGCTGCAAAAGTAAGGACCATCTGAGTAACCTCGAATTTTCATGCCTAGCCTGCGCTAGAAACGACAAGGGTTTGTGATCCGTTTGCAACTTGAATGCTTTCCCATACAGATAAATATTGAATTTCTTGATCGCCCATATTACCGCTAGACATTCTTTTTCGCTAGTTGAATAATTGGTTTCAGCTTTATTCAACTTTCTGCTAGCATATGCCACTGGGGTTAATTCCCCATCCAGTGCATCTGATTTCTGTAACAGGGTCGCACCTAACCCGATATTACTGGCATCCGTTCTTACAATGAATTCTTGACTTAAGTCAGGTAATTTCAAAATAGGTTTGCTTGTGAGCTTTTCCTTCAATTCCTGGTATGCCAATTCACATTGTGCTGTCCATGTAATTCGATCTGGATTTCCTTTGCGTGTCAAATCAGTTAACGGTGCACGTATGGAATTAAAGTTCTTGATATACTTTTGGTAGAAACCACATAATGAGACAAAGGATCTCACGTCTTTCTTGGTTTGTGGCCTCGGGGCTTTCTTTAGTTTCTCTAAATTCTTGGGGTCAGGGGTCATGTTTCCCTGATGGAATGTGTGTCCCAAGAATTCTAATTCTTTACATCCAACGCAACATTTGGTTGGTCGGGCTGTTAAATTCGCTTCTCTAAGTCGATTAAACAGCATGTTCAGAGAGTCAATGTGTTCCTCAAATGTTTCTGTTGCTATAAGGATATCATCCATGAAATTTGTGATGCATGGATTATTCAGAGGATCCAATAATTTTCTCATCATTCTAGAGAAGACACTAGGCGCATTCTTCAATCCAAATGGCAATCTGTTAAACTCATAGTGTCCCTCTGAGGTACTAAAAGCTAGGTATGGTCTAACCTCAGGCTTTACTGGAATCTGATAGTATCCTTTACTCAGATCCACTTTTGAGAAATATTTAGCTTTATTTAGCCTGGCAAACAACTGATTTGTATCCGGCAATGGATCCACCTGACCTTCTGTGATAGCGTTCAGTCTCCTGTAATCTATACAGAGTCTATGTTCTCCAAAGGGTTTCCTTAAGAGTACCACACTGGAACTATACGAAGATTCACTGTGTGAAATTATTCCCTCCTTCAACAAATAGTCTATCTCTTCCGTCAAGGCTTTCTCCTTAGCAAAAGGAATCGAATAGGGTTTCATACAGACAGGTGTGGGGTCTATCAGTTTCATATCATATTCCAATAAGTTTGTATGCCCCGGTCGGTCCGTTAACACCTCTGTATGATCATCTAGAACCCGTTGCACTCTCTCCTTCTGATTTTTCGTTAAATGTGTACTGATTTTCACCTGTGCCGCTGTCTCACAGGGATGTAATGGATATTCAAATGATGAAAGTGGTTCCTTTTTCATCTCCATAGCAATGGACAAGGTCAACACGTGTGTCTCTTCCTGATTTTCTCTTTCCAAATATTTCTTCAGGAGATTTACATGATAGATTTTTTCTTTCCCCTTCTTATCTATCTTATAATTGGTTCTAGACACCTTCTCTAGAACTGTATATGGACCTTGCCATCCAATTTGTAACTTATTCTGACTACCGGGTAGAAGAAGCAGTACCTTCTCTCCCACAGCCAAATTTCTGTCTTTAGCTTTCCTGTTGTAATAGGCAGCATGTTTTTTCCTGGCTTGTCTCAAATTTTCATTGGCAAGTTTCCAGCCAGTTTTTAAACGAGTGGTCAGCTCATTCACATATTGGTATGAGGATGTAATATTTTCCTCTGCCTTTTCATCAGTCCACGTTCTTAACAGAGCTTCGAGTGGACCTTTTAATGGCCTTCCAAATAATAATGTTGCCGGGGTCATACCGGTTGAACTGTAGGGTACCTCCGATAAGCAAAGAGGGTGGCGTGAAGGTACTGGTCCCATGTATCTGGTTTTTTGCGTGCCAACTTTCTCAGGATCGACATCAACGTGCCATTAAATCTTTCCACTTGGCCATTTCCCTGGGGATGGTACACACTACAATGGTAGTGTTTGGCCTGGAAGATCCTGAAAACTTCTTCTGTTAGTTTCCCCCTGAACTGAGAGCCATTATCAGTCAAGATTTGATTGGGAAAGCCTAACCTTGTGAAAATTGTGAGTAATGCCTCTGCCACATGTTTAGAGTCAATGGATGACAGGGCTACCGCCTCTCCCCACATAGAACAAGTGTCCACCAGAGTCAGAATGTAGCTGTTCCTCCTCTTGGTTTGAGTGAGAGGTCCCACAATGTCCACGGCAACTCTCTCAAAAGGTGTTCCCACTATGGGCATTTCCCCTAGAGTTGCTGGTGCAGTCCAATGCTTAGGTGCTACTCGTTGGCACTCTGGACAGGATTTTACATATCGTTTGATATCTTCAGTTATCCCTGGCCAGAAATAGTGACAAGCTATACGCTGTCCTGTTGCGCTGATCCCCATATGACCACTGAAGGGAATCGCATGCCCTAGTTCCAACACTTTAGTCCTATATGAAGTGGGAAGGACCAGCTGTCCGTGAACATTGGATTCAGATTCAGCCTTCCTATACATCAACTTGGTCTTCATATAAAATTCTCCCTTGCCTGGAGTTGTATGACATTTGGGCAATTACTTGAAACACGGTTTGAGTGTTTTGTCCTCCGCCTGTGCCTTCCTCATCTCATCTGGATGCGTATTTATTGGATTATCCTCCTCCTTTTTAGACTGTGATCTGGTCTGCACTGTTGCCAATATCACAGGTCTCTTGGGATTCCCCAGGAAGACATATCTACACCCCAATATCAGAGGGTAGATTGGCTCATTTAACACTGCTGCTTTGATTACTCCCTCCACATATCGCGTTTTCACATGTATCTTAGCGATAGGGAGTGTCATGGTCGCTACTTCCTTGGTTGCAGCTTGAATCTCCACTGTTTCTGTGGTGTATTGATCTGCTTGCACCAGGTGAGAACTCACAACTGAATCATAATCTAAACCTGTATCATACAAACACCTTATGGTGACACCATTACAGATTACATCTTCACACACTGGGGGGTGGTACGGTTCCTGTAGTTCCTCAGGTTTGACCTTTGTTCCCTTCTTCCCAGATTTCATAGCAGCAAAACTAGGAGTTTTATTCCTACAATTTTCAGTGGTATGATTGTTCATCTTACACCACTTCCTGTTTTGGTTGAAAGATTTTCTTTCATCATATTTCCTTTCATCGAATTGTGGGGTTTTATTTTTATTTTCATACCGTGGCCTATCAAACTGGTGTTTACCTTTGTTCTGATCTCTATGATCAAATTTATTAAAGTTTTGTGGTGCCTTAAAATTGTCTACCTGTTTCTTTTTATTACCTGTTACCTCTGCCTGAGCTGCCTGATACCTTTCAGCGACATTTAGTAGCTCACCCAGCCTCTCTGCACCTTGTTCCATGAGAAACTTTCTCAGGTCTGGAGCCATGGACTCTTGTAGTTGTTCTATAAGGATCATTTCCTTAAGATCTTGGGTTTTCTCCAGAGAAGTCCATTTCTCCAAATATGTCTCTATCCGTGCAGAGAACTGGTGATATGTTTCATCTGACAGTAGTTTAGCATTCCTGAACTGTTTTCTATAGAATTCTCCATTCTTTTCATATCTTAACAAAAGAGCCTGCTTTAACATGTCATAATTTTCTTGATCATCTCTGCTCATTTTGGCAAAAACATCATAAGCTGTACCACGAAGCCCTTGAGATAACTTTAAGCTCCACCTTTCTCTCTCTAACCCATACGTGGTAGCTAATAGTTCATATCTATTTAGATAGCTCTCAATATCATCGTCTTTCTCAACAAAATGATCTAAATGAAAGCTCATAGCTGAGGTTGAGGCTCCCTGACTAGCAAAGGCATCGGAGGTAAAGGGACTGGCACCATTTTCAGGAGCATGGTCTTGAAATTCCAACTCCCTTAGTCGTAACTCATGTTCCCTTTGTAATCTCTTATCTTCTGCTTCCCTTTCTGCAGCCTGTCTCCTTTCTTCTCTTTCTGTAGTTTGCCTTCTTTCCTCTGCTTCCCTTTCTGCCTTTTTTCCTTCTAATTGGAGCCTTTTAATCTCCCTATCTGCCTCCAATGCTTTAGCCTCTTTGTCAGCCTCAATCTGCAACCTCTTAATTTCTTTTTCAGCCTATATTCTCTTATCTTCGGCCAATCTATCAGATTCTAATTTTCTTTCTGCTTCAAATTTTCTTTCTTCACGTTCAATAAATTTGTCACATTCAGTAGTGACATAGGCAATCATAACTTGCCCGTCCATTCCCAACTCTTTAGCAGCCTGCACAGCAGCAGATCGAAACTTCGCCAGGTCTGCCATTGTCTAACAGGCAAATTTATACAATGTCTAAGTAAACAAGTCAATCTATAACTAATTATCTAAGGACAACCACAAGCACTGAGAGCTCAACCTTATTTATTTCCACCCAAGGATACCATTTTATTTTTTATTATTCCCTGAATGTATTACCCCCCAATATATATAATAGGAGAAGATTCAAAATCCCGGACAGGACCCCAATATATATATGGTAAAGTGGGATGATATAAATATTTATAGGGGACTTAGTGTACTGGCTGAGATCAGCAGTGAAGGTATCTGTATCTAATAAGTGTGGTGTATTACAGATGACCTTACTTTGCTACCACATGTAGACCTCAGTCAGACTTATTCTGGAATATTGTGATGACTACGTTGAATGTCTAGGGTTATGATAGTGATGAAGTGTATGTTCACAACAACCAACAGACAGATAAACAATTTAATTTAATCCACAATACTTTACAACAATGTGACACTCACATACATAAAACACTCTATAAGACTATCTTAATAAGTCAAGTGTTAACTTTTAAAATATGTATTAATTCCTTTCAATAATAGATATCCTGATTCAACTACAAAGTGAACCAGGAATCACAATCACATGTAATCACAAGTTGTATGTACACAATTTATAGATAGGATCTTTGTATTGACATATATTATTATTATTACAATATGTGTAAGTTATGATGTAGTACTATGAGGTAATACTGGCTTTCCAAGCTAGGTTGTTGTTTGTCATCATGACTTCAAGTGTTTGTTTCTGGTGGAAATAATATTGGAAAGGTTCACAGTTTCTTTTATTTGAAACAAATAATTGTCCCTCTTGTTTTAATGTACAGTCAATTTTAGAGGGGGTATACACAAGATTGAGCTGCTCTGGCCAACGAAATCTTAACTTCTGTGGGGGCGGCAGGATAACTGACTCCTCTGCTCGCTTGCTTCACCGTATTCTTGAGAAACAACACTGGTCGATATCTTGACCAAGGAGTATGCTACCAGCCTCTGGATTCAGCACAACTCAGACCAGGTACTGCTTTACACTTTAGTACCACGGTCCCTGAAACAAGAAGGTTGTACCTCCTACTTCAGAACTAATTTATAATCTATTTCCACACTGAAACACAATACATAACAAACACAGAGTTCAGCGCGGTAGGCCAACTGCTAGCTTCTCATGAAACAATATACACCAGTATTCCTCTCCCTAATGGTTACAACGCCTCTGCAATTCCAGCATTATTTCCTTCTATTCAATGAGATAGGTGTCATAGTACTATTTGTCAATCCCCTGCAGTAATACTCCTCTCCGACAAGTTGTGTTCATGGTGGAGCAATATCTAGGTTTTGCCTCTTGTTTATTACTGAACCACACACATACAGACATACATTATCAATTCACATTCAATTTTCATCAAAAAGATATCAAATGTCTAGCTTACCACAATTCAAAGAAATATTAAACAAATACGTTGACTGGCGATGAGTTATGGCACAATTCCGATCTGCCTCTGTCCCAGGCTTTTATTAGAAAAATATGAGCTGGTTCTCAACGTACTTGCTTCTACAAAGTTTATTTTAAAAAAGTGGCACTGAACAGACGCTCCTAATTGACTATATCAAATGGTCTAGCCAATGAGACCATGTTTACAAAATCTTTTGAAAAAAAAGTACCCTTCCTACCGTTTTCATTAACAACCCAAAAATAGTATTAGCAGTCGACTAATCATGTTTAGGCTTACATATTATTCTAGCCAATCAACTCGGATTTAACGTGGTGGCCTCATTTCCTCTAACGCAGTGTTCAAACACGCCATTATGAGCAAATATGATCCTGTGGTGTCAGACAACACCACTATAGTATTTTGGCTATAATTTGTTAATTATTAAACTAATTGCTTAACACCTAACATATTCTTTGTCAGCAAGTCCTAAGGCACCCAATTATATAAGTTTTAAGGGAGCTAAGTGGCTTCGTTCAAAATATGTATTTTCTAGGATAGTCGTGTATTTTTTTTTTTTTTTAATGTTTAGAACCGCCACCTGTCCTGCCTTTTCGACAGTTCTGTCAGTATGAAGTCAGGATTTCAGACGTAAAACAGTATTGGGTCATGTTTCCTAATAAGCATTAAACATGTTTCCAAAACCTGACCCTCGTATTGGTAGTGTTTTTTGTCACTGTTTTTTTTGAGAAAAAAAATCAAGCCTGCCTGCCTTGCGCGTGGGGTGGCATTAATTTTATATCGCGAGACGGCGTATTAGTATTGCATGCGTTCCTCCGTACATCTCTCTCCCTCTCTCTCTCTCTCTCTATCCTAAGCCCGTCTGTCTTTTCGTTTACGTAGTGCATATAATTTAATTAATGCTAGTATTATATCTGGGTCATTAAGCAGCTTGCGTATCTCAAGGTTTTCTAAGAAACACAGTACCAGTTTTATTTTTATAACCACGTGTATTTTATGCAGTAGGCTTTACTAGCAAACGTGAAAGCGTTACAATTATGCAGACGAAGTATAAAAAGGGATTTTCTTGTTTAACTAGCATGACGTTCTATAACACAGGCATACGCTATTGTGATCGCACTGTTCTTTACCAGTCTTCTTTCCTTTTATTGAACTAATTCGTTAGGCTTTACATTTACTTTTTAATTTAGATATGTGGATTAGAATTTCTCACGACAATGATGCAAGTTACAAATGCCTTGGGGCCTCTCCATTTTACTGGTGGCTAGTCGCAAAAACACTCCACCAAATGACCTGTGAGGTTGAAGTATTAATTAATTGATGAATCTATATCAAGTAAAGCTTTAGGTTGTTCTTGCCGTCTGAGAGATTATCTCCACCCTTCAATTAAGTTGATTATCAAAACACTTCACTTATTAAGATTAGGATAATAATTAACAGAGAAATATTTACCAAAGCTCAGTTAGTATTAGTTGTATTTTAGCCCAGTGCAACTTTAACCTAGTGTCCTTTACCTAACTGAAAAGTATCTGTTGACTTATAGTCACTGAAATACGATGACTCGATTATCAACTTCACATAACAACTCCATGTTCGCTAGCTGCTAGTAAGTATGAAAGGTTAAGGGCTAGCGTAACTGTCTTACATTTGAGCACCACAAAGAACAGTGTGACTGGCCAGTGACACAGGCTCTGGGGGAACGCGGATTCTCCTAGATACGACAAGATAAAAGAAAAATGTGCCCGGCTAACTGGGAGATTTGAGAAACGTCAGGCCTGCTGAGGGTTCAAAGACCGCGCAGCTCAAGGGACACAAAAAATGCCCTGAGTGTGCAGGTGTTCTCGTTTTTTCGTCTGCCCGCGGAAAGTTAGATCACAGATGAGAGAAGGGAATACTAAGTATGTAGCTCTGTCCTGAATCAAAGACATCTGAAGATACACTGTTACCAGCACAAAAGTATCCGGTCGATTCTGTGCAGACGAGCAAAAGATGCATGAGTGAAGAGACCTCAGGGGCTGTCTAAATGAAGACTGACACTGATGGGGTCTGGAATTTTACAGTAGACAACGGAAAAGCAGAGGGGAGGGGACAAAAAAGGAAGATAAGAAAGAGGAGGTTCTAACGCTGAGAAAATCTACAGAAATTACGATTCAACTCATCGCAGATATGTGTCCATGTGAGAGAACAAACTGTAGTATATGTCCTCCAAGACTGTCGGTTCCATGATAGGAGCAGAGGGAGATAGCATGACTTTCTCCAACAGAGTTTAGAGTGAGACTGCATTATGACGAGAGAAACCTGAGACGAACAATCAACTTTGTTAAAGATATAGATGTAGTTATTTGAGAAAGAGAAAGCAGAAGACGAAGAAAACAATACTGAATGATAATCAAATACAGATCTGTTTTGACGGCCAATGTAACATCTTTACCGTCAAGCATTTAAAAAACCCATCCCAAATAAATAAAATAAAATAAAACTGCAACTAAAAGATGCAAAGACGTGAGTAGTAGAGAATGTACCACTTAGGTCGCATTCAGGCGGTGCGCAGGCGGCGCTCCAGGCGGCGCGTGACTTTTATATAGCAAAAACGCCTGGCGGCGCGTGACTTTTATATAAGCGCATTCAGGCGGCGCAAGATGGCGGACTTGAGGTAACAAGGGGAGGTTATTTTTAGACTTTTAGATAACAAGAAGCGGTGTATATTTTTTATATATAAGGAAAATGTGGCAAGATGGCGGACTTGAGATAACAAGAAGAGGTATTTTTATATAAGGAAAATGTGGCAAGATGGCGGACTTGAGATAACAAGAAGACGATGTTTATATAAGGAAAATGTTGTAAGATGGTGGTTTTTTATATATTATTGTTGTTATTAGTATAGCCAACTTAGGTAGTGGCTGTGTTAGACAAACAAGAAGAGGGTAATAGTTAGACTTTTAGATAATAGGGAGACAATAGGAAGATATACATTTACATAACAAGAAGACGATATGTATACGTTATATTTAGACGAATAGTTATACAAACAGTTAGACGAACATTTATACAAACATTTAGACGAACAGTTAGACGATATAGGTAACAAAAAAGCGTTTTAGTTAATATAGTTTTTTATTTTATATTCAATAGTGTTTTTGTGGTATCAAACAGGAGTATGGTAATATATATAGTATTTTTTAACGTAATACATTGTACAGTAATTTTGTAGCAAATGAATATACAATTATATAGGAAACACAGTATTTTTTATCATTATCAAACATTGATATTTTCACATATGAATGTACAATAATACATATTTATATAGGCAGATGTATGTATATCACAGATTTTTTATACATTATCACAGGGGTACAGGCCAGACCTTGAGGCAGGGGGGTTGTCACGTCGTAAGAAATAGAGGTGTTGTGTGTACAGACAGTTTAAATGTTGAGGGGTGAGGTGGTGACGTTGTCGGGATGTACCTGTCGTTTTATGTAAAAGTAAGATAGGGCGTTGCGGTGTTGTTCATATGTGTAGATGGAGGATTTGTGTGCCCGGAACCCGATATTTTTCCCACCCTGTGCCTGTTGTGTGTTGAGGACGTCTAAGAAAGTGTGTTTGTCTACTTTGTTGTGGTGTTTGTTGAGTCCTTTGGTGGTGGTTTTGTCGTAGTCACCAAAACAGTGATATGTCTTGCTACAGAGGGAAACCATCCCTCTGCCTTCGTATTCTAATTTAAAAAGGCCCGGTGTCCGCTTGTCGAATAATATTTGTTCGCGACATTTCTGACAAAGGGCACGCGTTTTACCCTCGCTAGCTACAAAGTCGGGTCTATGGTCGGGACATACTTCGGCGGGGAACCATTGGTGGTAGGAGCTATAAAATTCCTGTCGCAAAGCGGGCTTAACAACGTCCGCTAAGTTGTCTGAACTAAGGGCCAAGTAAAGGCTGTCTGTGTCCGTCTCGCACAACTGAAAGTCTGACCTATCTACAAATTTATCTAGACAGTCGTAATAAAATTCTAACATGCGTAATTTCGCGTATTGGTACACGAAAAATCCTATCTGAACGGGGAGGTCCCAACATATATTCTGTTTCAGTTTCTCTACTTCAAAAATCTCGTCCGTCACTAACGTCATTTTCCTAAATCGTGGTGAGTTTATTTGGTCAGAGGTACCCTCGCCCATCGTGTACGAGACATCCACATGCTTCGCCTTATTGGTTAATGTCTTGCCGTAAGCCGCGTTACCTAGCAGTTTCATGGTCTCGCTGGTAATGGCGTAGGCAGGATCAGTATCACCCTGTCGACGCGCGTTCGAAACAGTGTCCCCAAACCGTTTGAAACACGTCACGGGTGTATACTCAAGCACCTGGTAGATACAGGTGACTTCTAACCCTTTGGTTAGGTACCAGCGAAGCAGAGGTGTCGTCAGGAGAATTTTCTTGCCCACATAACTCCCAATCAACGTTCGTCTGGGGGTAGTCAGGAGTTTATGTTTTTCGGCGTATTCCCGCATGAAAGGCCCAATATCTTCCCTCGTGACGTCAACATTCTTAAAAATGGGCGTCATCTCAGAGAAATGGTCTTTTAAAGAGTCGGGGACATGGATGTCACACTCGACTAGGCCAAACAAGGTCTCGTCCAGCACCGAGGCGAGAATATTTTCTTTTGTCAGGGGGTACCGACATTTTGTGTAAGACGGTTTCTGGGTAGGGAAGGTGGCGTTCAGAAAACGACGGATTGCTGGGTCGGTTTTCTTCAATGCCTGCCACTCGCATTCCCACATTTCTACCAATTTGACGCTGCAATGGCCCCGTAAATAAGAACTTGTTTCCACCGTCTTTGCGTACAACTCAGCCAATGGTTTGTTTGTTGACTGGGTTAACGTCACGACCGGCGGTTAGTGGGCAGTTAGGGTGGCCGTGGAATAGGCACCCATGGAACTGGTAGGCGGTTTGAGAGTATCTGTCCCAACCGTCTACCCTAACGCATATATCACCCAACGCCTTCTCACGTCCGTTAAACTGGGTTTTTAAGGTCACTTTATTTTGGTGGGAGACCCAAGCCAAATAATCGCGGCACTGCACGGTATATTTGTGGAGTTTGTGGTGCTTGAAACCATCATCCTTGTACCGTCTAACGGGAAAGTCAGTGGGCATTTTCTGCATTAACGCCCACAAATAAAGGGCGTTGGCATCAAAACCTTTAATGGATTGAACCGTTTTACCACCTCTAATGCGGGTTTTGCCTTGCTCGTGGAACCTGTGAAAAATAATTGACGGTCCCCCGACGATGTTTTGGCGCAAGATGTTATGCAAATCTACCTCCTGCTTCGAGCATAAAGAAAACATGACGTTGGGCGGGAGGGTTTTGAAAAGGTACTTTAACGTGACACCGGGAACGGAGATCGCATCTTTAAACATGTCTACACCTAGGCGCGCGTAAAAACTAACTTGTCGGTCTAACGCTGCCAGGAAGGGGACCACGTCTTTATTGTTGTACCACGTCAGAAAGTCGCGTAACGTGGTCATGTGGTTCTCGGTCCACACCGTCTGGCATTCGGCGTACTCGTCGGCGGAAATGTTAGTGTTTTTAAGTTTGGGAAAAAATGCCGAGTGGGGTGGTAACGCGGTTTCGTCTAACTTTGCTAAATCTGTTATGTACTCGTAACAAAAATATCCTTTGGTTTCTTTAACCTTGTACGCCGCGAGATATTTGCTATAGCTAAACCCCGGGGCTAAGTAATTGACTATATCTAAAAACTTTAAGTCGCTAGTGGCAATACACATAAAACTATTGTTTCGCTTGACTAAAAATTTGAAGTCTTCCCCCATGAAATATCGGATGAGATACGGTTTGATTACGTTCACGTCATACTTCCCCGAATTGAAACCTAACACCGGTAGCTGCCCCAAATAACCCTCTAATCTAGCAAGGAGCCCCACGGAATTACCGATCGTCTCTAAAGCCTTGAGTTGTGTGTATACGTCGTCAAAATACGCACGCAGAATCTCATAAGAGGCCGCGGCAATTTTGAGCAGATGGTCAGCCATCGTATTGACCAACTCCTGTGGATCACCCGTTGTGATAAAACACACGGGGGCTTCAAAACCGGGGACGTTAGAAGCCACCGAACACGACAGGGGCACGTGTTTGGCTGTGTAGGTAGTGGCATTACCACTGGGCACTAGAGTGTTCTCAAAAAAACACTCGCAGTCAAATGTGGCTCTATAAGGGAAGACGAATTTTGTGTCTACATTTATCCCCTCCTAATCGATTAAGTCCCAAATGGTCTCTGGGGGGTTATACACACCACCTCTAAATGTTTCTCTTCGCTTAGAGCCGGTACATCGCTTTTCATGGCGCACCATAAACTTATACTCCTTCCACAACTTACCGCAATCGGGACACGAAAAAGAGTTACTGGCCCTATCGATATCTGTAATGTACATAAAGTTGTTCTTAAACATTAAAAGACGCAACGTATCTGGAAAACTATCGCTACCTCTAAGTGTGGGGGTCAGGTTTTCCTCGTCGTCAAATTCAAAAACGTCAATATTTACGTTAAAAGATTTCTCTAATTGGGGCATATCGATTAAACTAACGCCGGGGAAATCGATGAGGGACCTAAGTCCCTGCTGTGTTTGCCACTGTTCGACTAGTCGGCGCGTGCTTTTTCTAACGTCTTTAACGGCACCACCCCTAAAAACGGCTAGACATCTAAAAAAGCAAAAGTTATCACTGTATGGTTTTGAATGTGAATCGTGCTGTAATGTATGGATGTGGTTACTGTCCATGATGAAAGAGGGAATGTCTTGTATGCAGCAGCCGATAGGAAAGTCTTGGATATGGTACAGATAGAACGAAGTCGCTGGAATGGTTTCGAGCGAGTATTTTGTGTTTGGTCTATTTAACTGTGCTTGTGTGACAATATCAGAGAAAACTCTGATACCAACATGTATTGAGAACCACTGATCAAGAATTTGGTAAGTGTAAAACATTGTGAGAATAAAATAAAAAAAAATGTAAGAACCTCTGATACCAACATGTATTGAGAACCACTGATCAAGAATTTGGGAAGTGTAAAACATTGTGAGAATTAAAAAAAAAAAAAAAGTAAGAACCTCTGATACCAACATGTATTGAGAATAAAAAAAAACGTAAGAATCCCTGATCAAGAATACGACAACACCTGGAATTTAAAACATACACTTTTAAACAAATTCGTGTGTTAAAAGTCTGCATAAATATCTCTTTTTTGTTTTCTTATATATCATTTTTCTCTCTTTCTCTTTTAATATATATATGTTTTAGTCTAAAAATGTCTCTCTCTCTCTGTCTCTCTCTCTCGCTCTCTGTCTTTCTCTCTCTATCGCTCTCTTTCTCGCTCTCTGTCTCTCTCTGTCTCTCTCTCTTTCTCTCTCTTTCTCTCTCTATCTCTCTCTCGCTCTCTCTGTCTTTCTATCTCTCTGTCTCTGTCTCTGTCTCTGTCTCTCTCTCTCTCTCTCTCTCTCTCTCTCTCTCTCTCTCTCTCTGTCTTTCTTTCTCTCGCTCTCTCTGTCTTTCTATCTCTGTCTTTCTCTCTCTCTCTCTGTCTTTCTATCTCTCTCTGTCTTTCTTTCTCTCGCTCTCCCTATCTCTCTCTGTCTCTGTCTCTGTCTCTCTCTCTCTGTCTCTCTCTCACTTTATTGTTTATTTCAAAATACTTGTTAGATATTTTTTTTGTAAACCGTTTTAAAATGTGTCTCTCTGTCTCTCTCTCTCTCTCTGTCTCTTGCTCTGTCTCTGTCTCTGTCTCTCTCTCTCTCCCTCTCTTTCTCTCTCTGTCTCTCTATCTCTCTCTGTCTCTCTGTCTCTGTCTATCTCTCTCTCTATCTCTCTCTGTCTCTCTCTCTCTCTCTTTTTAGTTTATTTTTTAAAGCTTGCTTTTTTTTTTTTACATGATTTTTTTTTTTCTTTCTTGTTCTGGATATATTTTTTTTATATATTAGTATTTTTCAAAATAATATATTTTTATATACAGAGGGACATTTTCTAGTGTTTTATAAACCGTTTTAAAATGGTCCCAAAAAATGTTCGTACCATTCTGTCTTTCTCGGCAACCAGACATCTGCCTGTGTCACAAACAAAATGCTCGGAATTTTATCTTGGTACGTGTCACAAAAGTTTGCTAATGTAGAAGTCCCACAGTCAAGTTATAAACAGCTGTTCCCTGGGTAAACAATTACCAGCGGTTTTCACTGTGGGTCGATAATCATCCGTGTCAAACGAAAGACGAATTAACAGACGTATTGTTTGTTTAGGTATCTTATTACCATCCGATAAACTCTTTTTTCATAACACCTGCACAGTGAGTAAACATTGGTGAGTTTTCGGTACGTGATAAGTTACACTCTACATTCGACGTAGACGAAACCGGTGTGTAAACAGTAAGGTCATTGAACTCTGAAACAAGCGCACTTTATTTTGCCATATAATGGGATGTATTGTCTTCAGACATATCATTCAATCATCAGAAACTGAAGCGGAGACATCTCTGAAAGAACACTGAAAAGAACCACTTGTTTTGTCATACCTAATAGTATGTATCTTCTTCTTCTTCCGTCCTTAGCCACTGACCGTCAAAGCAGTCAGTGGCCATTACGCCTAGTGGCATCTTAGGGCAACAGCAGATAGGTTTTCTTTGCCATTGTTTCCCATCACGCCTAGTGGCGTCTTTAGGGCAATGGCAAATCAACCCATTTGCCGTTGTTTCCGTAATCGAAGTGTCTGGCAAACGGGTGATCAGCCCGTTGGTAATAGTATGTATGCGTTTTGTTAAATATATGTCTGTATATTTAAATATCTGTTGTTCGGAGTATTTTCAAACACTGTGAGGACTACGCAAAGTTCTAAATATATGTATTCGTCTGTTTTATTTCTATTTTTTTTTTTTGTTAAATTTACTTCTTAGTTACAAAACAAAAAAGACAACTAATTTTCGTTAGGATACCATAAATATCTTTAAAAATATCTGTTTTTTTTCCCATGTGTTAGGGTGTAAAATTATTTAATAACATTATAAAAAGGTTTAGTTGATTGTTTGTATTCGGTACTCTGTGTTAAGATGTTAAAATAATTATTTCTATTTAGAGAATATATAAGTTTTAGTTGCTTGTTTATGCGTGTGTTGTGTTAGGATGTATATCTTCAAAAATATAAGTGTTTTCGTTAGGAGACCATAAATAATTTTAAAAATATCTGTTTTTCGTGTGTTAGGGTGTTAAATATTTAGTAAAATTATAAAAAGGTTTTAGTTGTTTGTGTATTCGTTAAGTATGTTCTGTGTTAGGGTGTTAAAATAATTATTTCTATTTAAACTTATCCGTGTTTCTCCCCCCTGTTGTTAGACAAGTGTTTTTGTTCGATCACATTTACTCAACCTGGATTTCAACTGATGGTGCAATACTACAAACTAAACTCGAGCGTGATGAATATTTTTTTTTCACATAATAAAGAAAATTAAAGAGAACATAGCATATTTTTTTTTTAACAGTACTATACATTAAAAAATATAGAGATAATAAACTTAACAATAAATGTACCAAAACATTCTTAAAGTTTCTTAAACGTCAGGACGTCACCTGTTTCGTGAGCGCGTGGTTTTAAATCCATATCTTTCTGACAGGGCGCGAGGGGCATTTTTTTCACACAGAATAAAAAATAACACTGTGTTTATTCTCTCTCTCTCTCTCTCTCTCTCTCTCTCTCTCTCTCTGTCTTTCTTTCTCTTGCTCTCTCTGTCTTTCTATCTCTGTCTTTCTCTCTCTCTCTGTCTTTCTATCTCTCTCTCTGTCTTTCTTTCTCTCGCTCTCTCTATCTCTCTCTGTCTCTGTCTCTGTCTCTCTCTCTCTCTGTCTCTCTCTCACTTTATTGTTTATTTCAAAATACTTGTTAGATATTTTTTTTGTAAACCGTTTTAAAATGTGTCTCTCTGTCTCTCTCTCTCTCTGTCTCTTGCTCTGTCTCTGTCTCTGTCTCTCTCTCTCTCTCCCTCTCTTTCTCTCTCTGTCTCTCTATCTCTCTCTGTCTCTCTGTCTCTGTCTATCTCTCTCTCTATCTCTCTCTGTCTCTCTCTCTCTCTCTTTTTAGTTATTTTAAAGCTTGCTTTTTTAAAGACATGATTTGTATCTTGTTCTGGATATATTTTTTATATATATTAGTATTTTCAAACAATATATTTTTATATACAGAGGGACATTTTCTAGTGTTTTATAAACCGTTTTAAAATGGTCCCAAAAAATGTTCGTACCATTCTGTCTTTCTCGGCAACCAGACATCTGCCTGTGTCACAAACAAAATGCTCGGAATTTTATCTTGGTACGTGTCACAAAAGTTTGCTAATGTAGAAGTCCCACAGTCAAGTTATAAACAGCTGTTCCCTGGGTAAACAATTACCAGCGGTTTTCACTGTGGGTCGATAATCATCCGTGTCAAACGAAAGACGAATTAACAGACGTATTGTTTGTTTAGGTATCTTATTACCATCCGATAAACTCTTTTTTCATAACACCTGCACAGTGAGTAAACATTGGTGAGTTTTCGGTACGTGATAAGTTACACTCTACATTCGACGTAGACGAAACCGGTGTGTAAACAGTAAGGTCATTGAACTCTGAAACAAGCGCACTTTATTTTGCCATATAATGGGATGTATTGTCTTCAGACATATCATTCAATCATCAGAAACTGAAGCGGAGACATCTCTGAAAGAACACTGAAAAGAACCACTTGTTTTGTCATACCTAATAGTATGTATCTTCTTCTTCTTCCGTCCTTAGCCACTGACCGTCAAAGCAGTCAGTGGCCATTACGCCTAGTGGCATCTTAGGGCAACAGCAGATAGGTTTTCTTTGCCATTGTTTCCCATCACGCCTAGTGGCGTCTTTAGGGCAATGGCAAATCAACCCATTTGCCGTTGTTTCCGTAATCGAAGTGTCTGGCAAACGGGTGATCAGCCCGTTGGTAATAGTATGTATGCGTTTTGTTAAATATATGTCTGTATATTTAAATATCTGTTGTTCGGAGTATTTTCAAACACTGTGAGGACTACGCAAAGTTCTAAATATATGTATTCGTCTGTTTTATTTCTATTTTTTTTTAAAAATTTACTTCTTAGTTACAAAACAAAAAAGACAACTAATTTTCGTTAGGATACCATAAATATCTTTAAAAATATCTGTTTTTTTCCCATGTGTTAGGGTGTAAAATTATTTAATAACATTATAAAAAGGTTTAGTTGATTGTTTGTATTCGGTACTCTGTGTTAAGATGTTAAAATAATTATTTCTATTTAGAGAATATATAAGTTTTAGTTGCTTGTTTATGCGTGTGTTGTGTTAGGATGTATATCTTCAAAAATATAAGTGTTTTCGTTAGGAGACCATAAATAATTTTAAAAATATCTGTTTTTCGTGTGTTAGGGTGTTAAATATTTAGTAAAATTATAAAAAGGTTTTAGTTGTTTGTGTATTCGTTAAGTATGTTCTGTGTTAGGGTGTTAAAATAATTATTTCTATTTAAACTTATCCGTGTTTCTCCCCCCTGTTGTTAGACAAGTGTTTTTGTTCGATCACATTTACTCAACCTGGATTTCAACTGATGGTGCAATACTACAAACTAAACTCGAGCGTGATGAATATTTTTTTTTCACATAATAAAGAAAATTAAAGAGAACATAGCATATTTTTTTTTTAACAGTACTATACATTAAAAAATATAGAGATAATAAACTTAACAATAAATGTACCAAAACATTCTTAAAGTTTCTTAAACGTCAGGACGTCACCTGTTTCGTGAGCGCGTGGTTTTAAATCCATATCTTTCTGACAGGGCGCGAGGGGCATTTTTTTCACACAGAATAAAAAATAACACTGTGTTTATTCTCTCTCTCTCTCTCTCTCTCTCTCTCTCTCTCTCTCTCTCTCTCTCTCTCTCTCTCTCTCTCTCTCGTTCTTTCTCTTTCTCTCTGTCTTTCTTCCTGTCTCTGTCTCTGTCTCTGTCTCTGTCTCTCTCTGTCTCTCTCTGTCTCTCTCTCTCTCTCTATTTAACTGATTGTTACATATATGTATTTTATTCTCTCTCTCGCTCTCTCTCTCTCTATTTCTCTGTCTTTCTCTCTCTCTGTCTCTCTCTCTCTCTCTATTTAACTGATTGTTACATATATGTATTTTATTCTATCTCTCTCTCTCTCGCTATCTCTCTCTATTTAACTGCTTGTTACTCTCTCTCTCTTTCTTTTTCTCTCTTTCTTTCTTTCTCTCCCTCTCTCTCTCTATTTAACTGATTGTTACATATATGTATTTTATTTTCTCCCTCTCTCTCTCTCTCTCTCTTTCTTTTTCTCTCTTTCTTTCTTTCTTTCTCTCCCTCTCTCTCTCTATTTAACTGATTGTTACATATATGTATTTTATTCTCTTTCTCTCTCTCTCTCTCTATTTAACTGATTGTTACATATATGTATTTTATTCTCTCTCTCTCTCTCTCTCGCTTTTCTCTTTCTATCATTCTCTTTCTCATTCTTTCTTTCTCTTTCTTTCTTTCTCTCCCTCTCTCTGTCTTTCTTTCTCTCTCTCTCTCTCTCTCTCTCTCTCTCTCTCTCTCTCTCTTTCTCTCATTCTTTGTATTTAATTTTATGTGTGAGTAACGTTTTTTCGTTTCTATTTCACAGAAATGTCAGCAATCCAAAATGTTTGTGGCCAATGCAGCAAATCTTTTACTCGGGCCCGCGATCTCACGAGACATATGCGGACGGTCCAAGCTGAACCGACACACCCCTGTCGTGTGTGTCCTGTAGTCTTTGTAGGGCCTGAGGCACTGCAACAACACATTGAGAGTGTTCATGGACCCGGTGCACCGAGATCCTCCACAGTGGAAGCCACTGCACCATGGGCCGCTATAAACGTCCCAGTGGGGACCACCACTGCACCGGCATGTGCTATAGACAACACAGTGGGGACCACCACTGCATCGGCGGGCACTATAAACCCCCCAGCGGGGACCACCACTGCACCGGCGGGCGCTATAGACAACTCAGTGGGGACCACCACTGCAACGGCGTCCGCTACAAACCCCCCAGCGGGGACCACCACTGCACCAGGGCACAGTCTCACGTGTCCCCGCTGTGGTAAAACATTTAACCGCCCTGACATGTTAACACGACACATAAAAACAGTACACGCAACATTGCTATTGGATTGTGCCCTGTGTGACAAAAAATTCACCCGGGGTGATAATCTACGAACCCACATAAAACAACAACACCCCACCCCTAACCAACTTTCGACTTCATATCCCACAGCACCAATATCAGGTGCCACACCAGATGCCGAAACATTCCCCACAACAGATGTCACAACAACATCGAGTTCGGCGCACCCACAAACATTACCTGCAGGGACCACCAAAAACAGGCCAGACCAAAAAACGCCCCATGACCAGCATTCAAACCCATATAAAAAAAACCCGCTTGTCGTCAGAAGAAGACTCTTTAGAAGACTTACAGGATGACATAAGACAAATATACACTGACAACTGGCAAGCCATTAAAACACACTCCAATAAACATAAATATCTGTCCACTTTCACTTTTTTTAACAGACCAACAGAAAATATGGACTGGTACCGTCTCTTGCTCCCTATATTTACACAACAGACAAAAAGATTCAAAATAAACTACAGTTTTCACATCGTTTTGAGGCACAGAGAAACAAACGAATTAAGATTCTATCACGCTTCCCATAACAATACAGTCGTCTTAGATCAGCCACACTTAGTCAACAACATTACAGATTTCAAAGCTTTTCTCTCACAGTTACACGATAGCGATATTGTCACACAAGCACAGTTAAATAGACCAAACACAAAATACTTTGTCGAAACCATTCCAGCGACTTCGTTCTATCTGTACCATATCCAAGACTTTCCTATCGGCTGCTGCATACAAGACATTCCCTCTTTCATCATGGACAATAACCACATCCATACATTACAGCACGATTCACATTCAAAACCATACAGTGATAACTTTTGCTTTTTTAGATGTCTAGCCGTTTTTAGGGGTGGTGCTGTTAAAGACGTTAGAAAAAGCACGCGCCGACTAGTCGAACAGTGGCAAACACAGCAGGGACTTAGGTCCCTCGTCGATTTCCCCGGGGTTAGTTTAATCGATATGCCCCAATTAGAGAAATGTTTTAACGTTAATATTGACGTTTTTGAATTTGACGACGAGGAAAACCTGACCCCCACACTTAGAGGTAGCGATAGTTTTCCAGATACGTTGCGTCTTTTAATGTTTAAGAACCACTTTATGTACATTACAGATATCGATAGGGCCAGTAACTCTTTTTCGTGTCCCGATTGCGGTAAGTTGTGGAAGGAGTATAAGTTTATGGTGCGCCATGAAAAGCGATGTACCGGCTCTAAGCGAAGAGAAACATTTAGAGGTGGTGTGTATAACCCCCCCAGAGACCATTTGGGACTTAATCGAGAAGGAGGGGATAAATGTAGACACAAAATTCGTCTTCCCTTATAGAGCCACATTTGACTACGAGTGTTTTTTTGAGAACACTCTAGTGCCCAGTGGTAATGCCACTACCTACACAGCCAAACACGTGCCCCTGTCGTGTTCGGTGGCTTCTAACGTCCCCGGTTTTGAAGCCCCCGTGTGTTTTATCACAACGGGTGATCCACAGGAGTTGGTCAATACGATGGCTGACCATCTGCTCAAAATTGCCGCGGCCTCTTATGAGATTCTGCGTGCGTATTTTGACGACGTATACACACAACTCAAGGCTTTAGAGACGATCGGTAATTCCGTGGGGCTCCTTGCTAGATTAGAGGGTTATTTGGGGCAGCTACCGGTGTTAGGTTTCAATTCGGGGAAGTATGACGTGAACGTAATCAAACCGTATCTCATCCGATATTTCATGGGGGAAGA
This sequence comes from Oreohelix idahoensis, assembly GCA_024509875.1. Taxonomy (NCBI): domain Eukaryota; kingdom Metazoa; phylum Mollusca; class Gastropoda; order Stylommatophora; family Oreohelicidae; genus Oreohelix; species Oreohelix idahoensis. The sequence goes on along the minus strand of JAMPIV010007359.1, from coordinate 117,032 downwards.
CTTCAAAAAGACGTGGTCCCCTTCCTGGCAGCGTTAGACCGACAAGTTAGTTTTTACGCGCGCCTAGGTGTAGACATGTTTAAAGATGCGATCTCCGTGCCCGGTGTCACGTTAAAGTACCTTTTCAAAACCCTCCCGCCCAACGTCATGTTTTCTTTATGCTCGAAGCAGGAGGTAGATTTGCATAACATCTTGCGCCAAAACATCGTCGGGGGACCGTCAATTATTTTTCACAGGTTCCACGAGCAAGGCAAAACCCGCATTAGAGGTGGTAAAACGGTTCAATCCATTAAAGGTTTTGATGCCAACGCCCTTTATTTGTGGGCGTTAATGCAGAAAATGCCCACTGACTTTCCCGTTAGACGGTACAAGGATGATGGTTTCAAGCACCACAAACTCCACAAATATACCGTGCAGTGCCGCGATTATTTGGCTTGGGTCTCCCACCAAAATAAAGTGACCTTAAAAACCCAGTTTAACGGACGTGAGAAGGCGTTGGGTGATATATATGCGTTAGGGTAGACGGTTGGGACAGATACTCTCAAACCGCCTACCAGTTCCATGGGTGCCTATTCCACGGCCACCCTAACTGCCCACTAACCGCCGGTCGTGACGTTAACCCAGTCAACAACAAACCATTGGCTGAGTTGTACGCAAAGACGGTGGAAACAAGTTCTTATTTACGGGGCCATTGCAGCGTCAAATTGGTAGAAATGTGGGAATGCGAGTGGCAGGCATTGAAGAAAACCGACCCAGCAATCCGTCGTTTTCTGAACGCCACCTTCCCTACCCAGAAACCGTCTTACACAAAATGTCGGTACCCCCTGACAAAAGAAAATATTCTCGCCTCGGTGCTGGACGAGACCTTGTTTGGCCTAGTCGAGTGTGACATCCATGTCCCCGACTCTTTAAAAGACCATTTCTCTGAGATGACGCCCATTTTTAAGAATGTTGACGTCACGAGGGAAGATATTGGGCCTTTCATGCGGGAATACGCCGAAAAACATAAACTCCTGACTACCCCCAGACGAACGTTGATTGGGAGTTATGTGGGCAAGAAAATTCTCCTGACGACACCTCTGCTTCGCTGGTACCTAACCAAAGGGTTAGAAGTCACCTGTATCTACCAGGTGCTTGAGTATACACCCGTGACGTGTTTCAAACGGTTTGGGGACAGTGTTTCGAACTCGCGTCGACAGGGTGATACTGATCCTGCCTACGCCATTACCAGCGAGACCATGAAACTGCTAGGTAACGCGGCTTACGGCAATACATTAACCAATAAGGCGAAGCATGTGGATGTCTCGTACACGATGGGCGAGGGTACCTCTGACCAAATAAACTCACCACGATTTAGGAAAATGACGTTAGTGACGGACGAGATTTTTGAAGTAGAGAAACTGAAACAGACTATATGTTGGGACCTCCCCGTTGAGATAGGATTTTTCGTGTACCAATACGCGAAATTACCCATGTTAGAATTTTATTACGACTGTCTAGATAAATTTGTAGATAGGTCAGACTTTCAGTTGTGCGAGACGGACACAGACAGCCTTTACTTGGCCCTTAGTTCAGACAACTTAGCGGACGTTGTTAAGCCCGCTTTGCGACAGGAATTTTATAGCTCCTACCACCAATGGTTCCCCGCCGAAGTATGTCCCGACCATAGACCCGACTTTGTAGCTAGCGAGGGTAAAACGCGCGCCCTTTGTCAGAAATGTCGCGAACAAATATTATTCGACAAGCGGACACCGGGCCTTTTTAAATTAGAATACGAAGGCAGAGGGATGGTTTCCCTCTGTAGCAAGACATATCACTGTTTTGGTGACTACGACAAAACCACCACCAAAGGACTCAACAAACACCACAACAGAGTAGACAAACACACTTTCTTAGACGTCCTCAACACACAACAGGCACAGGGTGGGAAAAATATCGGGTTCCGGGCACACAAATCCTCCATCTACACATATGAACAACACCGCAACGCCCTATCTTACTTTACATTTTCCTTATATAAAAATACCTCTTCTTGTTATCTCAAGTCCGCCATCTTGCCACATTTTCCTTATATAAAAAAAATATACACCGCTTCTTGTTATCTAAAAGTCTAAAAATAACCTCCCCTTGTTACCTCAAGTCCGCCATCTTGCGCCGCCTGAATGCGCTTATATAAAAGTCACGCGCCGCCAGGCGTTTTTGCTATATAAAAGTCACGCGCCGCCTGCGCGCCGCCTGAATGCGACCTAAGTGGTACCTACTACTGACGTGTCGTTGAAACGTGACGGCTGGAGGAAGGGATATGGTTGTGGTGTATGGAATTTCAGATTCACATATTTTGTAACATCGGGTGGAAGGTGCATGACAACAGAATAGTACACATTTAATCAGCAATTAGAAAAACAAAAAAAAAACAAACAAAAAAACAAAGGGGTTTGCAAAAACGTATACAAGTATATGATAAGTTATCAAGTTCCCATGGAAACTATATCAACATCATCATCTGTTCCCTTCGGCTCCCCAAACATCATCTGTCTTCAACAAATGCGTGCCACCCATTTCTGTCATATGCCATCCGTTCAAGGTTTTCCATAACTTCTTTATCTTTCATGTCAGTCTTCTATTTCCTTTCGTCGTGTGTTTTTTTAGTTTCCCTCTACCCCTCTTACCTAAGAATTCCAGAACAAGTACTACAATGTAAGCTAGCACCAGGTTAGCTCATTTGTGTCCTATCTAACGCGTTGTTCGAATGACACTCGTCTGGTTCTTGTCATCAGTTCCCAACTAGTAATCTAACATTTGGAAATGAAATTGGGGCACAAGTTAAAAACAAAAAAACAATACGATCATTTGAGGGTTCAGGCAAGAAGGTTTACTAAGAATTTTAAGAAATCAATTGACTGTAACACGTTCATTGAGATTGTCGCGACAAGAGACCAATATGCGGAAGACAATGATTGCATAAATCAGCATTAAGGTGTTCACTGTTGCTGGACATGTTTAAGAACAAGGAGCCTATTTTACCTTGAGCAAAACTGATGTCAAACAAAGATTTGCAGGACGTTAAGGTATGACAGTCTGTGACGGTACGTCCTATTCGTTCGTCCATTTTTATGCCCATCTTTTTTGCTATCTCCCACTCTGTCCTTATTTTACCGAAGCTTATCTTTTACTAGGTATACTCTCCCCTGAGATTACACCAGATTTTACATTACGACTATTCGTTGCATGTTTATCTTTTAATTCCGGGAGGTCAACTTTCGAGCGAAATGATAATAGAGTAATTCACTTGGTCGCCTTATCTTAAACACGGAAGGGATAGTCGCCCTTACAAGATAAGTTGTTTATTTATCTTGCTGGGGTGACCTGAGAAAATGGAACATGACAGAACTGGCCGATAACTTGTTTCCGCCCAGGTGAAAAGAGGGGACAGACAGTTTTGTGGAAATAACGCAGGTAAGATCAAACAATCATTTCCAGCGGTACAAGTAATAAGCGTATCTACCCATCCAGTTCCAATAACAGTTCTTCCCTAATGATATACGACGTATTGGTTAGTGAACGAACGAACGAACGAACAAACTTTATTTTCAAAGGGTTAAGAATTGGGCACGCAGGCCCGTCTGACATTCTGCCCTTCCTCTCTCTCTCATCATGTATACTGTATCCTTCCATCCTCACATTTACTTTAAGCATTATTAAGGCATTTATCATTATAAAAGTAATATAACATCAAACATTTGCAATAATCATCATAATTAAAGTATGTTTTAAAATAAAGAAGATAGATAGATAGATAGATAGATAGATAGACAGACAGACAGACAGACAGACAGACAGACAGACAGACAGAGAGACAGATAGAACGAACGAACGTACGAACTTTATTTTCAAAGGGTTAAGAATTGGGCACGCAGGCCCGTCTTACATTCTGCCCTTCTTCTCTCTGTCATCTTGCATACCTTATCCATTCAATCGCACATGTATTTTGAGCATTATTTAAGCATACAACATTATCAAGGTAAAATAATAACATACATTTGTAACATCCAGTCATAATCAAATTTAAGTATGTAAAAAAAAATAATAAATAAATAAAAAATAAATAAATAAATAAATTTAAAAAAAAAAAAAAAGAAATTAAAGTAAGTAAAAAAAAATAAATTTAAAAATGTAAATTAAAAAAAAAAAACACACACAATTTAAACCATTCATACGGTAAATTAGACATAATTTGAAACGTAATCAGATTATGGTGGTATATAATAAGAACTCGTGACATATTGGAAATCTGCTGCTGAATGACCTGGGACTTAGTGGGTTGTCAGCGCATGCGGAAAATGTTCCCACAGGTGAGCAGCTTTGAGTCCCAAGCAGATACTGCCACAGGGAGTGAATTGTTGACGCCTCCACTATACGAGATCCAGCTTTATTACCTATGCTCCTTAGGGAGGTAAAGGGTATTGACTGATAGATGAGAATCGTGCATATAGGCCTGTCTTGCATTTTGCCCTTCCTCTTACTCATCTTTTATTGCTAGTTATCCAGACATTCTCCAACATACTTAAGGTATTAGTTTAATGGCGATGCAACATTATAAGTACTATAAAAGCATACATTTACAGTATTTGATTATAATTAAGTAGTAAGGTATATTAAAATGAAAAACTAGATCATCAGACCCTCCATACAGTATATTAGATAATAATTCGAAATGTAATCCCTTAGGGCGGCATATAATTGGCACTCATAATGTATTTGAACAGTCTACGATTATATGAGTAGGGACTGTGCATGTTTTTTAGATCATGTGGAAGGTTGTTCCAAAGATGAGCAGCTGAGTAAGCCAAGCTCTTCTTGAACAAATCTAGCCTGGGCTTGGGTACCTGTAACTGGTTTAAGCGGTTACTACGTTTTTCATTGAATTTTAAAAGTGGCCACAAATACGTTGGAGCATTCTGTGACAAGATTTTGTGAGCGAATTTAGCTTTGTTAAATAGAAAGCGCTTTCTAAGGGGTAATATTTTAAGATAGTTATATAGATCTATACAATGTGTTTGGTAAAGAAACCCTGTGATGGTGATTGGTTTAAAAAAATCTAAATCCGAAATTAAATTTCGTGTGGGCGAAATTTTCGGATATAAAGACTCGCGTGTTTAAGACTCGTGACATATCCCACTTCATCACGGAGAGACAGATGCTAGAGAGGAGATAAGAAAAGATTTTGCTAGGATGTAATAAATATTAGGAGTAACTTGTGGAGTTAAAATTGTAAATTGTCTATTAAAATATTTAAAATGACGATTCCAACAAATCTGTTCCAAGTGTTAAAGCTAGGTTTTGTAAATTCTTCTTCTTCTTTTTCTATGATCCTTAGCCGCCGACCGTCAAAGCAGTAAGTGGCCATCACGCCTGGTGGCGTAGGGCAACAACAAATTGTTTCCACTTTGCTCGGTCGGTGGCCATCCTTCGTACAGTGCCCCAACTCTGGTTCGTTCTTTGCATCTCAGCCTCTACAGTCCTCCGCCAAGTTGGTTTTCGTCGGTCTCTCTTTCGTTTTCAGTCAGGGGTCCATAGCATAGATGTTCTTGTGATGGCATCGGGGTCTCTTCTGAGGACATGGCCAACCCAGCTCCAGCGACTGCCAGCTATGATGGCGTGCATGTCCTCTTGCTTGCTCCGAGTAAGCAGATCTTGGTTGGTGATAGTATTCTGCCAAATGATTAGGAGAATTTTTCTTAGGCATGTTGTGCGAAAAGATGACAATTTCGACATTTCCTTCTCGGTAACTCTCCAGCATTCCACACCATAGAGAAGCACAGAAAGCACACAGATCTGATATAATCTTAATTTTGTGCTTGTGCTGTAAATTTCTTCTTTCATTTGTTGTCGTTCCTGTAACTTCATTTCATTTTACATAGAGGTGTCAGCCCTATGCTAAAACTCCCAACCTGGAGGACCAGGGTGTCTGCTTTAGTCTGACCCCTGACCGCGCAAACCTGTCCAGCTTGGTAGAACCTTCCAGGAGTAAAACTCCAGCTGGCATAGCTCTGGGGGTAATCAGGGAACGTAAGCCGCCATACCTCGACAAGGTATTGACATCGGTGGAGGCAGGATTTGTAAATTAGTAATTTTAATTCGCAGATGATGTAGCATTCTTAAGTTCAACACCAAGACAATCCCAAGAAGCAATAAATAATTTGTGTCATCTCTCGGTTAAAATTGGTCTCCAAATAAATGCCTCTAAAACTAAAGCTATGAACTTTTCTAACGAGACCTTTGATATCATCTTGAACGGGGAAAAACTACAGAAAGTTGAAAGTTTCAATTATTTAGGCAGTAAAATGACTCAGGATGGTGACACAACAAGAGAAATCCATACTAGAATTGCTTTGGCAGCTAGCGCCTTCAATAGATTATCTAACATTTGGAAATTACGATCATTGAATATACATACCAAGCTTCGTCTGTTTAATTCAAATGTTATCTCAGTGTTAACATACGGCTGTGAGAGTTGGAAAATAACAAAATCATTGGAGAACAAGCTGAATACATTCGAGAACAAATGTCTTAGAAAACTCATGAACATCAGTTGGAAAGAATTCAAGACTAATCGACAAATAAGAGAAGACTCTAGGCAGAAATATGTCTCCGACTATATAAGGAAAAGACGATGGTCATATATCGGTCATGTCCTACGAATGCAAAACAACAGAATACCACTACAGGCGCTCACTTGGGTTCCTGAGGGTAAGCGGAAAAAAGGAAGACCAAAAGAAAACACTCAGAAGAACAATAATAAGAGAAGGAAGAACGTTGGGCCTAAATAATGTGCAAGAGCTAAGAGGAGTGGCGTCACAACGAACAACCTGGAGAGCACTGGTTTCTGCCTTATGCGCCGTGTTTGGCGCTTAAAGAATTTATTATTATTATTATTAATTTTAATTACCGTACCTGGGAAGACTACATCTCCACAGCTGCAGTAAGCACTATCGACCAATCTGTGCAAATGTGTCTGCTTGCCATTCATAGAGAAAGAAGTGAGTCTTATACGTATATTTTTTTATTCTTAAGTGTTATTTAACATGTATGAATATGCTCTTTTATGTAAATTTATGTATGAGGCTGACAACCTCATCATGTAACATACATTGCCACATACATCACCACTGTAGGAGCTGATGGCTGCTTCGTATGGGCTTCCTCGCAAGGAACCAATAGCAGATGCTGCCCCATGCTGCATAGAGAGCAGAGAGAGGATGATGACGACATCATGATGTATATATTTTTGTCACTTCTGTTGAGATAGATCGAATTACCTACTGCTGGGGGCTCATTAAACACGAGTCTTGTGTCACATCGTGATAAAATGCTTATCTCACAGAAGTTGGCTGGGGATAAAACCTTACTTGAACCGACAGGGCTCAGTTTTTTTTTTTTTTTTTTTTGGTAGTTGAAATCCTAAAATACCTGTGATACTCCCCAACATAGGAGCATAAACCTCCTATTTAAATCATGCGAAGAGTGAATCACAATACCAAAGGACTGGGAGATTGCCATCATAACACCAATTTTCAAAAAGGGTGACAATCGACAATGTGGAAACCATAGAGGCATATCCCTTCTCAGTGTCTCTGGTAAAATCTACTCTAGAATCCAAGAGCAGAGACTCCGACGCCTAGCTGAGCCACAATTGGATGAGGTCCAGTGCGGATTCCGAGCAAACCGAAGTACTCAAGACCTAATCTTCACACCCAGACAGCTGAGTGAAAAGGCCCTTGAGTATAAGAGTGAGATCCATCTTTGTTTCATAGATCTGGAAAAGGCATTTGACAGGGTCCCCTGGAGCAAACTTTGTGACTGTTTGGCAAGGAAGAACATTCCAGCACCTCTGATTCATGCTATACAGAGCTTCTATAAGTCTTGCAGAAATTATGTGAGGACAGCAAACCATAAGTCAGAAGAGTTCAGGACAACCACTGGTGTAAGACAAGGTGATATCCTGTCACCTTATCTTTTCATACTCCTCATGGACGATGTTATCAAGTCATGTAAGGAGAGAACAAGAAATTATTCAGTGGGGTACTGGAAGATGAGACAGGTATGTATTTCAGAGCTGGCATTTGCTGATGATGTTGCCCTGATTGCTAAATCAGAGGCACATCTCCAATCCAACCTGCAAGTCTGGAAGGAAGAGCTGGAGAAGGGAGGGATGGTCATAAGTAGCTCGAAAACAAAATCCATGGTGATATCACGAGAAGAAAGAAGACATCAAATTAAGCTGGGAGAACAGGTCCTGGAGCAGGTCGACCACTTTAAATATCTCGGAGCTATTATAGACCGAAAGGGAGGCATCAAAGAAGAGTTGGCCACTCGAAAAGCAGCAGCTGGGAGACTTTTTCAGGCCATAAATCGAGGATTCCTCAGCAAGAGAGAAGCTGGTAAGAAAACGAAGATGGCTGTATACCGCTCCACCTATGTCCCAGTTTTGACATATGGATGCGAGTCATGGGCAATGACTACAACCCATAAAAGCCAGATCCAAACCTCAGAAATGAGGTATCTGAGGAAGGTGGTTGAAGTAACAAGAAGAGACATGGTCCGCAACCAGACGATCCGTCAAGGCCTAAAATCCCATCCGCTGCAGACCCAAATAGAACAGTCCCAACTAAGATGGTTTGGCCATGTCTGCAGAATGGGAGAAGATCGGCTACCACGACAAGCATGGTAAATAAAGAGCCAGGGATCCAGACCCCCAGGACTGTGGTGAAGTGGGATGTTATAAATATTTATAGGGGACTTAGTGTACTGACTGAGATCAGCTGTGAAGGTATCTATATCTATTAAGAGTAGTGTATTATAGATAACCTTACTTGCTACCACATATCTATATATCTCAGTCAGAATTATTCTGCAATAGTGTGATGACTACGTTATGTGTCTAGGGTATGTGTAGGATGAAGTGTAAGTCAAAACAACAACAGACAGATAAACAATTTAATTTATTCCACTATACTTGACAACACTGGGACACTCACATACATATAACACTCTAAAGGATATCTTAAGGAGTCACTGATAACTTTTCAAATAACAATATGTATTCATTGCTGATATGAATGAATATGTGTCCTGATTCAATTACAAAGGAACCAGGAATCACAATCAATTTTCATTACAAGTTATGTACAGAATGGATTAATATGAATATTGTAGTGACATATATTATTAAAAATATCCTATGTGTGTCAGTTGTGTAGTAGTAAAATGAGGTAATACTGGTTTTGTTTTGTTCAAGCTCTGTTGGTATTTGTCATCATGACTTCAATAGTTTGTCTTAAGGAAACTAGTATTGGAGATGTTCTCAGTTCCTGATATTAATACAATTAAATCCCCCTCTGAATGTTATTTTTATAAAGTCATTTCAAGATGAGGGGACATAATGTTGAGCTCAGCTGGCCAAATCAGCTTATCTTGAGTGATGGCGGCAGGAAAGGACTCCTCTGCTCGAATTCTCCTCTGGGCTCTGGAGACACCTCACTGATAGCTAAATGGACCAAGGAGTATGCTGTCCGACTCTGGATTCAGCAAAGCTCTGACCAGGTGCAGCTCAATACCATCAAGACCACGGTCCCTGAAAACAAGAAGGATATACCTTCTACTTCATAACTAATTGATACTCTAGTTCTACACTGAACACAATACAACACAAACATTGAGTTCAGAGCGTTAGGCCAACTGTCAGCTTCATCTGAAATACTTTATACCAGTATTTACCTCCTTAATGGTTACCACGCCTCTGCACTTCCAGCATTATTTCTGTCTAATCAATCATCCAGGTGTCAGTGTACTATTTGGCCATTCCATGCCGTTTTACTTCCCTCCGACACCCTCTGTTCCGGCTGGAGCATTATAGGCTTTATCTCCTGTTTGCCACTGAACTACACATATATATACAGGCATAAATTAACAATTTACATTCAATTTTCATTAAAAGATACTGAATGGTTCAAGCTTACCACAATTTCATGGAAATAAACACAGATACGTTGATTAGCAATGAATTCTGGCACAATTACTGGCACAAATTCCCATCTGCTTATGTTCCAGGCTTTTATTTTAGCAAAAAATGTGAGCTGGCTTCAACGCACTGTCGCTTTATCAAGATTATTTGCACTAGTGGTCTCGAACTAACGCTCCTAAGTGAGTATATCAGCAAGTCTAGCCAATGAGGCCACGTTTCGACAAGTGTTTGAAAAAATGTTACCTTCCTACGTCTCCCTAACAACCAAGATAGTATTTATAGTCCGACCAATCGTGGTTCGTCTTTCATTTGTTGCGCTCCAATCAATTTGGAGTTTACATGGTAGGCTATTTCTGTAACGCAAGGTTTTTTTCAAACATGTTATAAAAAAATTTTATGAGCAGAAATGATTTCATGCTGTCAGGCATCCCCAATATTTTATTTTGGTTATAACTTGTTAATTCCTAGACTATTTGCGTAACGTTTTACATATTCTTTGTCAGCAAACCCTAAGGAACCCAAATATCCAAATTTAAAAGAGCTACGTGGCTGCGTTCAAAATATGCAATTTCTACCTCCTGTTTCGAAGATGTGCTGTCTGGGAAGGGTAGTGTATTTTATCACTGTCCGTCTGAAAAAAAATTTTGTGCATGTAGTCTTACACGCGTGATGGTAGCATTTGTGTATCGCGCGACGCGTGTTGCATGCGTTCCTGATTTTCAGCCCTCCCTCTCTCTTTATCCTTTTGTCCATCTGTTCGTTCGTTTTGGTAACGCAGTGTAGAAAAAGACATGAATGGAATTTAAAATTTAGGTCAACTTGCATATTTCAAGGTTTTTCTTAGAAAGGCAGCACATTTTATTGTGTGTTTGGGAAACGCGTGTATGTTGCAGAAGGCCTATATTTAACGTGGAAACGTTACAATTTGCAGACGAAGCATAAAACAAAGGGGATTTCGAGTATTGTCATTGTGACAGCACTGTTCTTTACCATTCTTCTTCCTTTATTTATTATATGGATTTATTAGGCTTTATATTTACTAGATAATTTATATATGTGGATTAGAATATTCCACGACACCTCCCCTCTTAAAACAGACATTATATGTCAGTCCTTTATTCTATATATTCACATAGAGAAATTTATTATTATTTCTGGGGTTTACGGTGATTCTCATCACACGGATGGCGGCTTAAAAAATCCGCTCCCAAATTGGTTTTTCCAGATATATACTCAATGCTAAAATTATATGGAGCCAGAAGTAAAGACCATCGGAGTAACCTAGAGTTCTCATGCTTAGCCTGTGCTAGAAACGATAACGGTTTGTGGTCTGTTTGCAACTTAAATGCCTTCCCATATAGATAAATATTGAATTTCTTTATCGCCCATATTACTGCAAGACATTCTTTTTCGCTAGTTGAGTAGTTGATTTCAGCTTTATTCAACTTTCTGCTAGCATATGCCACTGGGCTTAATTCCCCATCCAATGCATCTGATTTCTGTAGTAGAGTTTGCACCTAACCCAATATTACTTGCATCCGTCCTTACTATGAATTCTTGACTTAAGTCAGGTAATTTCAAAATGGGTTTACTTGTGAGCTTTTCCTTCAATTCTTGGTAAGTCATTTCACATTGTGGTGTCCATGTAATGCGATCTGGATGTCCTTTACGTGTCAATTCAGTTAACGGTGCACATATGGAATTAAAGTTTTTGATATACTTCTGGTAGAAACCACATAATGAGACAAAGGATCTCACGTCCTTCTTGGTTTGTGGTCTCGGGGCTTTCTGTAGTTTCTCTAAATTCTTTGGGTCAGGGGTCATGTTTCCCTGATAAACTGTGTGTCCCAAAAATTCCAATTCTTTACATCCAACGCAACATTTGGTTGGTCGGGCTGTTAAATTTGCCTCCCTAAGTCGATCAAACAGCATGTTCAGAGAGTCAATGTGTTCCTCAAATGTTTCTGTTGCTATAAGGATATCATCCATAAAATTTGTTATACAGGGATTATTCAGAGGATCCAATAATTTTCTCATCATTCTAGAGAAGACACTAGGCGCATTCTTCAATCCAAATGGCAATCTATTAAACTCATAGTGTCCTTCTGAGGTACTAAAAGCTAGGTATGGTCTAACCTCAGGCTTTACTGGAATCTGATAGTATCCTTTACTCAGATCCACTTTTGAGAAATATTTAGCTTTATTTAGTCTGGCAAACAGCTGATTTGTATCCGGCAATGGATCCACCTGTCCTTCTGTAATAGCATTCAGTCTCCTGTAATCTATACAGAGTCTATGTTCTCCAGAGGGCTTCCTTAAGAGTACAACACCGGAACTATACGAAGACTCACTGTGCGAAATAATTCCTTCCTTCAACAGATAGTCTATCTCTTCCTTCAAAGCTTTCTCCTTAGCAAACGGAATCGAATATGGTTTCATACAGACAGGTGTGGAGTCTATTAGTTTCATATCATATTCCAATAGGTTTGTATGCCCTGGTCGGTCTGTTAACACCTCTGCATGATTATTTAGAACCTGTTGCACTCTCTCTTTCTGAGTTTTCGTTAAATGTGTACTGATTTTCACCTGTGCTGCTGTCTCACAGGGGTGTAATGGATATTCAAATGATGAAAGTGGTTCCTTTCTCATCTCCATGGCGATGGACAAGGTCAACAAGTGTGTCTCTTCCTGATGTTCTCTTTCCAAATATTTCTTCAGGAGATTCACATGATAGATTTTTTCTTTCCCCTTCTTATCTATCTTATAATTTGTTCTAGATACCTTCTCTAAAACTGTATATGGACCCTGCCATCCAATTTGTAACTTATTCTGACTCCCGGGCAAAAGAAGCAGTACCTTCTCTCCCACAGCCAAATCTCTGTCCTTCGCCTTCCTGTTATAATAGGCAGCATGTTTCTTCCTGGCTTGTTTCAAATTTTCATTGGCAAGTTTCCAGCCAGTTTTCAAACGAGTAGTCAGCTCATTCACATATTGGTATGAAGATGTAATGTTTTCCTCTGCCTTTTCATCAGTCCACGTTCTTAACAAAGCTACATATGGACCTTTAATTGTGTGGACCTATTTGTCCATGCACCGGTATGGTCTCTTCCACTCGAAGCTTTATAGTGATGATTTTTCCTCCCAGAATTATCATTCACAAAACGACCGCTACCAATTTTTCTTTTGGGGCTGTCTCCCCACTTAAAATTCTTGATGAGAGATTTCCTCTCTACATCTTCTTCCTCCAGTTTGTTTAAGTCCGATTGAGGGATTGTCGGCTTATCCTGGGGTAAGACATCTGTTTGCTCTCTCCGCATAGTGGCCATTGTAAAACAGTTAAGTGAAGCTTGTCCGTGAAAAGGGGCTTCCCATTCCATTTGGTCCACTTTATCAAATCTATTTTTCTTTTTATTGTCAGGCCTGATTTTGCCCCATGGCGTGTCCAGGTCCTGATCCATGTTCCCACTTGTGGGTGTTCCCTCATGTGCTATGCTACACCTTTCTACAAAATTCTCAATGTCCCATCTTGCTTTGGGCCAATAATAATTGTGAGCCACCTTTTGAATGATGGTACCTATCTTCTCATGGTCCCCATCTGGTTTCACATGTAGGCTCCTTATTAAGTCTGCCCTATATCTTTTAGGAAGTACCAGCGTCCTTGACCTTTGGATCTAGCTCCAGTCTTCCTATACATCAACTTGTTTTTCATGTAAAAATCTCCCTTGCCTGGAGTTGTATGACAAGTTGACAATTTTCTGAAACAACGCTTGAGTGTTTTATCCCCAGCCTGTGCCTTCCTCATCTCTTCTGGAGTGGTATCCAACATAATATCCTCCTCCTGTCTTGAGGTCGACCTGACCTGAAGGGTTGTCATATACACAGGTTTCCTTCTGCAACGGTCAGTGTCATGATTGTCCATCTGACAATTCTTACACCACCTTTTTCCTTGGTTGAAAGATTTTCTTTCATCATATTTCCTTTCATCGAATTGTGGGAATTTATTTTTATTGTCATACCGTGGCCTATCAAATTGGTGCTTACCTTTATTTTGATCCCTAGGATCAAATTTATTAAAGTTCTGTGGTGCCCTAAAGTTATCCACTTGTTTCTTTTTATTACCTGTTACCTCTGCTTGAGCTGCTTGATACCTTTCAGCAACATTTAGCAACTCACCCAGCCTCTCTGCACCTTGTTCCATGAGAAACTTTCTCAGGTCTGGAGCCATGGACTCTCTTAATTGCTCTATAAGGACCATTTCCTTAAGATCTTGGGTTTTCCCCAGAGAAGTCCATTTCTCCAAGTATGTCTCTATTCGTGCAGAGAACTGGTGATAGGTTTCACCTGATAGTAGTTTAGCATTCCTAAATTTTTTCCTATAAAATTCTGCATTCTTTTCATACCTTAACAAAAGAGCCTGCTTTAGCATGTCATAATTTTCCTGATCACCTCTGCTCATTTTTGCAAAAACTTCATAAGCTGCCCCACGAAGTCCCTGAGATAACTTTAAGCTCCACCTTTCTCTCTCTAACCCATACGTGGTAGCTAATAGTTCGTACCTATTTAGGTAGCTCTCTATATCATCGTCTTTCTCAACAAAATGATCTAAATGAAAATTCATAGCTGAGGTTGAGGCTCCCTGAGTAACCGTAGCATCAGAGGCAAAGGGACTGGCACCATTTTCAGGAGCATGGCCTTGAAACTCAAACTCCCTTAGTCGTAACTCATGTTCCCTTTGTAATCTCTTCTCCTCCTTTTCTGCTTCCCTTTCTGCAGCTAATTTCTTCTCTTCCCTTTCTGCAGCTTGTCTTCTTTCTTCTGCAGCCTGTCTTCTTTCTTCGGCTTCCAATGCTTTAGCCTCTTTGTCAGCCTCAATCTGCAACCTCTTAGTCTCAGCCTCAGCTTGCAACCTCTTAGTCTCAGCCTCTAACTTTCTTTCGGCTTCAAACCTTCTTTCTTCGCGTTCAATAAATTTGTCACATTCCGTAGTAACATAGGCAACCATAACTTGCCCATCTAATCCTAACTCTTTTGCAGTCTGTACAGCAGCAGATCGAAACTTGGCCAGGTCCGCCATTGTCTATCAGGTAAATTTCTACAATGTCTAACCAACAATTTAATCTCTAAGTATATCTAATGGACAACACAGGCACCGTGAGCTCAACCTTATTTAATTCCACCCAAGGATACCTTTTAATTCTTATATTCCCTGAAGTGAATTACCCCAATATTTTTAATAGGGAAAGATTCAAAATCCCAAGAGCGAGACCCATGTGGTGAAGTGGGATGTTATAAATATTTATAGGGGACTTAGTGTACTGACTGAGATCAGCTGTGAAGGTATCTATATCTATTAAGAGTAGTGTATTATAGATAACCTTACTTGCTACCACATATCTATATATCTCAGTCAGAATTATTCTGCAATAGTGTGATGACTACGTTATGTGTCTAGGGTATGTGTAGGATGAAGTGTAAGTCAAAACAACAACAGACAGATAAACAATTTAATTTATTCCACTATACTTGACAACACTGGGACACTCACATACATATAACACTCTAAAGGATATCTTAAGGAGTCACTGATAACTTTTCAAATAACAATATGTATTCATTGCTGATATGAATGAATATGTGTCCTGATTCAATTACAAAGGAACCAGGAATCACAATCAATTTTCATTACAAGTTATGTACAGAATGGATTAATATGAATATTGTAGTGACATATATTATTAAAAATATCCTATGTGTGTCAGTTGTGTAGTAGTAAAATGAGGTAATACTGGTTTTGTTTTGTTCAAGCTCTGTTGGTATTTGTCATCATGACTTCAATAGTTTGTCTTAAGGAAACTAGTATTGGAGATGTTCTCAGTTCCTGATATTAATACAATTAAATCCCCCTCTGAATGTTATTTTTATAAAGTCATTTCAAGATGAGGGGACATAATGTTGAGCTCAGCTGGCCAAATCAGCTTATCTTGAGTGATGGCGGCAGGAAAGGACTCCTCTGCTCGAATTCTCCTCTGGGCTCTGGAGACACCTCACTGATAGCTAAATGGACCAAGGAGTATGCTGTCCGACTCTGGATTCAGCAAAGCTCTGACCAGGTGCAGCTCAATACCATCAAGACCACGGTCCCTGAAAACAAGAAGGATATACCTTCTACTTCATAACTAATTGATACTCTAGTTCTACACTGAACACAATACAACACAAACATTGAGTTCAGAGCGTTAGGCCAACTGTCAGCTTCATCTGAAATACTTTATACCAGTATTTACCTCCTTAATGGTTACCACGCCTCTGCACTTCCAGCATTATTTCTGTCTAATCAATCATCCAGGTGTCAGTGTACTATTTGGCCATTCCATGCCGTTTTACTTCCCTCCGACACCCTCTGTTCCGGCTGGAGCATTATAGGCTTTATCTCCTGTTTGCCACTGAACTACACATATATATATACAGGCATAAATTAACAATTTACATTCAATTTTCATTAAAAGATACTGAATGGTTCAAGCTTACCACAATTTCATGGAAATAAACACAGATACGTTGATTAGCAATGAATTCTGGCACAATTACTGGCACAAATTCCCATCTGCTTATGTTCCAGGCTTTTATTTTAGCAAAAATGTGAGCTGGCTTCAACGCACTGTCGCTTTATCAAGATTATTTGCACTAGTGGTCTCGAACTAACGCTCCTAAGTGAGTATATCAGCAAGTCTAGCCAATGAGGCCACGTTTCGACAAGTGTTTGAAAAAATGTTACCTTTCTACGTCTCCCTAACAACCAAGATAGTATTTATAGTCCGACCAATCGTGGTTCGTCTTTCATTTGTTGCGCTCCAATCAATTTGGAGTTTACATGGTAGGCTATTTCTGTAACGCAAGGTTTTTTTTCAAACATGTTATAAAAAAATTTTATGAGCAGAAATGATTTCATGCTGTCAGGCATCCCCAATATTTTATTTTGGTTATAACTTGTTAATTCCTAGACTATTTGCGTAACGTTTTACATATTCTTTGTCAGCAAACCCTAAGGAACCCAAATATCCAAATTTAAAAGAGCTACGTGGCTGCGTTCAAAATATGCAATTTCTACCTCCTGTTTCGAAGATGTGCTGTCTGGGAAGGGTAGTGTATTTTATCACTGTCCGTCTGAAAAAAAATTTTGTGCATGTAGTCTTACACGCGTGATGGTAGCATTTGTGTATCGCGCGACGCGTGTTGCATGCGTTCCTGATTTTCAGCCCTCCCTCTCTCTTTATCCTTTTGTCCATCTGTTCGTTCGTTTTGGTAACGCAGTGTAGAAAAAGACATGAATGGAATTTAAAATTTAGGTCAACTTGCATATTTCAAGGTTTTTCTTAGAAAGGCAGCACATTTTATTGTGTGTTTGGGAAACGCGTGTATGTTGCAGAAGGCCTATATTTAACGTGGAAACGTTACAATTTGCAGACGAAGCATAAAACAAAGGGGATTTCGAGTACTGTCATTGTGACAGCACTGTTCTTTACCATTCTTCTTCCTTTATTTATTATATGGATTTATTAGGCTTTATATTTACTAGATAATTTATATATGTGGATTAGAATATTCCACGACAAGGACGACCCAGAGTCCGCTGGGAGGACAACATTAGACAATCTTTGAAGGACCGAGGACTAGAATGGAACCAGGCCAGGAGGAAGACAGCCGATAGGATAGTCTGGCGCTCTCTATTCCAAACCTCTACACCTCACGGTAGAAGGGGAACGACTAAGTAAGTAAAGAGTAAATCTTGAGCGAAGGTTTTACCTTTGATAAACTCATCCTCACGTTAACTCTCTGGTCACATTCGTGGACCACTACGGCAGACCAAGGGAGCTAACCGTGACACAATCTTAAAATATAATACGATAGAGACAGCCAATAAAGGAATAAATACAGATCAGTAGGGACCGGAAGCTGTAGGCTGAGTTGATCGCCCGCATCATTTAGCAGGACATCTACTGATAGCGCTTAATGTTCACCGAATTAAAAAAAAAAATCAGTATTAAGAGTTCGTCAGAATTGTTACAGTGCAGGCCTCTGGTGTCAAATGTGCCGTGTTCGAAACACGGTGGCATCACGCACCAGTTTACCCAGCTGTAAATGGGTATCTGACTCTACTCTTGAATTAGTGAAGTCAATCGCAGCGAGGAAGGTTGCTGGTCAGCTTACCTCTCGAAGCTGAACCTCGTATAGTCAAAACTCAAACACTTCGCTCTCTACGGCTGTATCTACTTTGTAACTACCTTTACGTTTTTATATTTAAACTAGTGTAAAAACCCGTCATAAAAGACGGGAATTAAATTCAGCAATACTTAACGGCAATTTTACTTATTCAAAAGTATTAAAAAAACCCACTGTATATCACCACATTACACGAACTACGTAACAGCAGCGAGGATCCCAATGTGTGTATTCGGGATCACACATTCTATAAATATTTTTGTGCACACCGTCATTTGCGCACTTTTCTTTGTCGAGTGTTACTATTTTCGGGAGAGTACATATAAGGGAAACAATACAATTAATGTCTAACTTTCAACCAAAGTTGCATCCCTTAGCGTTATTTACATAAACCTCTGGGATTTTATATACGCGCAAAGGAAGTTTATTCCTCATGTTAGCTGTACTGCTTGCATCAGGACCAGCGAACCAGAGCTGGTTAAGACCGCACTCCACCTCCACGTGGTGGTCCTGGAAGCAGTCTGCAGCACAGTCTGCTGAGCGAGTGCGGATCGCAATGGGAAGGCAAACCCGGTCCCTAAAAAATGCCGTGCTGAAGTCGGATGTGTCGACCGAAAGGTGCAAATATCACAGCTTAGGCATAAACAGACACAACGCAACCACCGTCCTTTTAAGGGCGAACGAAGAAGAAGAAGAAGAAGAAGAAGAAGGAAACCCAACCCCTGCAGACCCAAGTAGAACAGTCCAAACTAAGATCGGCTGCCACGGCAGGAATGGCAGGCTAAGTGAAAGGGATCCAGACCTCCATGACGACCCAGAGTCCGCTGGGAGGACGGCATTAGATGGTCTTTGAGGGACCAATGACTAGAAAGGAACCAGGCCAGGAGGAAGACAGCCGATAGGATAGTATGGCGCTCTCTCTTCCAAAGCTCCACACCTCACGGCAGAAGAGGAACGACTAAATAAGTTAGTAAGTTGGAAGGAAGCAATCCACTTTTTTTAAGTCATGTTATGAGAAGAAAGAAGCTTTAGTATATTTGTCAACAGGAAAGACAGGAAGAAAAAGAGACTGGACAACAAAGAGAGAGGATTCTGGACAGTTTGACATCATGGTAAGGAAAGAAGCCAACAACAGAATTGATCAATACTACTGTTGACAGGAAGTTGTGAAGAGACATGATCACCTACGCCACCTGGCATGGTACTTGATGATGATGATAGAATTGCGTATGACCCTGTGTGTGTGTGCATATATGCTTGTGGTGAAGTGGGATGTTATAAATATTTATAGGGGACTTAGTGTACTGACTGAGATCAGCTGTGAAGGTATCTATATCTATTAAGAGTAGTGTATTATAGATAACCTTACTTGCTACCACATATCTCTATATCTCAGTCAGAATTATTCTGGAATAGTGTGATGCTACGTTATGTGTCTAGGGTATGTGTATGATGAAGTGTAAGTCACAACAACAGACAGATAAACAATTTAATTTAATCCACTACTCTTAACAACACTGTGACACTCACATACATATAACACTCTATGAGAATATCTTAAAGAAGTCACTCGTAACTTTTCAAATAACAATATGTATTCATTACTGGCATGAATGAATATGTGTCCTGATTCAACTACAAGGGAACCAGGAATCACAATCAATTTAAATTACAAGTTATGTACAGAATGTATTTAATATGAATATTGTAGTGACATATATTATTACAAATGTTCTATGTGTGTCAGTTGTGTAGTAGTAAAATGAGGTAATACTGGTTTTGTTTTGTTCAAGCTCTGTTGGTATTTGTCATCATGACTTCAATAGTTTGTCTTTAGGGACTAGTATTGGAGATGTTCACAGTTCCTGATTTTAAGACAAGTAAATTCCCCTCTTAATGTTAATTTTACAAAGTCAGTTCAAGATGAGGGGACATAATGTTGAGCTCAGCTGGCCAAGTTAGCTTATCTGGCGTGATGGCGGCAGGAAAGGACTCCTCTGCTCGAATTCTCCTCTGGGCTCTGGAGACACCTCACTGATAGCTAAAAGGACCAAGGAGTATGCTGTCCGACACTGGATTCAGCAAAGCTCTGACTAGGTGCTGCTCAGTACCATCAAGACCACTGTCCCACAATTCATACGAATAAACACAGATACGTTGATTAGCAATGAATTCTGGCACAAACTGGCACAAATTCCCATCTGCTTATCTTCCAGGCTTTTATTTAGCCAAATATAAGCTGGCTTCAACGCACTGATGCTTTATCAATCTTATTTAAACAAGTGGTTTCGAACTAACGCTCCCAAGTGTGTATATCAGCGAGTCTGACCAATGAGCCCCGTTTCGACAAGTGTTTGAAAAAATGTTACCTTTCCCCGTTTCCCCCAACAACGAAAGATAGTATTTATAGTCCGACCAATCGTGGTTAGGCTTTCATTTGTTGCGCTCCAATCAATTTGGAGTTTACATGGTAGGCTATTTCTGAAACGTAAGGTTTTTTTTCAAACACGTTATAAAAAATTTTATGAGCAGAAATGATTTTGTGTTGTCAGGCATCCCCACTATTTTATTTTGGTTATAATTTATTAATTCCTGGACTATTTGCGTAACGTTTTACATATTATTTGTCAGCAAGCCCTAAGGAACCCAAAAATACAAATTTAAAGGAGCTACGTGGCTGCGTTCAAAATATGTATTTTCTACCTCCTGTTTCGAAGATGTGATGTCTGGGTACTGTTATGTTTTCAACCGTAAACCCATCTAATGTTATCTTTTCTAATAAGAGTTTGTTATGATTTATAAACCTAACTCTGGGAAAGGGTAGTGTATTTTATCACTGTCCGTCTGAAAAACAATTAGTGCATGTAGACTTACACGCGTGATGGCAGCATTTGTGTATCGCGCGAACGTGGAGGGAAAAAAATTTGGTTAGAAGAGTGGCAGGGGTGTTGTTTTAAGGTAGAGTAGGCAGCTGATTGAGGAGGGAAAAGGTTGAGTGTAATATAGGAGTGGAACAGAACGTCAGGAGGGAGGGGGAGGGGAGTTGTAGTTGTTGCAGTGGTGCTGTTTTTCTGTGTTAAGGGTTATGGCATTATTTTTTGGGGACATAAATGTAGTTTTAAAGTTAGGGTGGATTGGAATGTTTGAGGGAGATATTTGTTTCCAGGGGTTGGAGCTGCATTTCATCGGTGGGCAGAGAAGATTTAAGTCGACACGCGAAAATGTAGTATGGTAGTGATGAGGGACATGTAGTAGTGTAAAAATTTGGCCGTTGGATATAAAGATTGGTGGGCTGATTGTTTAGTGGGGTTGTTATTGGTACATGAAGGTGTCAAAGATTGCTAATGTATGAATACCGTGTGGAAAGTTTGACGGTGGAAGACCACCTCGCGATTATATTTGTGTTATCGTAAATTAGTTGTGGGGGGGTGAATGCGGAGATGTATTAGGTTTGAGAGTAAGTTAGTATCATAGATGTATTATTTTGAATAATGTAAGAATTAGTAAATTAGAAGAGGGGTGCATATGTATTGTTCTTATTGAGCGTGTTGAGTAATATAAAGTATTTGAGCTTGTTAATGAAATCAGTGATTGCGATATGCACTGTTTTGCCCAGGGTAGAAGAGACGAGATGGGCCACCCATTTAATACATATAAGCATGCGGTATTGGTGTTAGTAGTTTTTTAGGTTTATGGGGCATTATGGTGATATAGGGGGGATCAACACATTTGAGAATTGTGTATATATATAGGGGGTCATAAATTTTGATTTGTTTTTTTGTACGGGTATTTTTTGAAATAGGTTGTGGAATTTTATGATGGGGTAGGTGGTGTGATTAAAACCAGGATTGGATGGTGTAATTATAAAAGGATGGAAGTATATTGTAAGTGGGTATATTAAGAATAGGGATAGTTAAAGAAGTACTATGAGGTACAAACGCATGGGAAGTGTGTTGAGCTGAATCTTCGACATAGAGATTTAGTGACTAGCGTCAGATACTGTGGGATTTTGATAAAAGGGGGTAGACAATGCAGGATGTTTCAGGGTGTAGTTATTTATGGTGTAGATTGGGTCGTTGAGTGATTGGGATCACTTTCTAGTGTGTATGTTGGTGCAGCATTAGTCAATGAGGGTAGCGGCTGGGGCGAGAGGGAGTTATGTTATAGGTGGGGGCAGAACGTTTGTTAGGGGGGGATTGGGGGATGAAGGAAGAGGTGTTTTTTGGGTACAATTATTTTGTATGGCATTGTACAGGGTATCAATTTAGAGATTACTGGAGTTGGGTATGGCAGATGGGGTATTCATGGGGGCACGTAAGAACCTTGAAATGGACATAAGTTTAAACCACACACTGGACATACCATGTAAAAACAACTACCGGGAAAGGAGATTGAGATGATTATGGGCTCAAATAGTGCAGAATAGGGATGTTTGTATGGGGGCCTGTTCATTGGTTGGTTTAATGATAATAGGTGTGAATGCACTTATAATAGCAACAGGCACGGATGTAATTAGACAAGAGATTTCACTTTGGTTGAATGTTGTTTATTTTGTCTATGATATTTATGGGGGCTTGATTTGGTACCTATCAAAATGATGATTATAGCATTTGGTAACTGAATGGTGGGTCAGTAATATGAGTTATGAGTATAGTTATTAAGGACAGGGTAGGAATAACGGTGTAGAAGAACGCAAAAAATGTATATTATTTTTAATTTTAGTTAGAGTGAATGTCAGTTGGTGGTGGGTGATGTGTGAACGGAAATTAGTAAGTTGGGTGTAAAACATGCTTGAGATTGACTAATTAGACATGGAGTGGTTGAAGAAACAGAAGGCTGGACATGCCGGGCAGGGCTAATACATGCTGGAGTGTGATATTACTAGAATGAGGCTAGGAATAGGTGTTTTTTGTAAGTATGAGTTAGTGTTATAAGTTTTCCTCCATCCGGGTGGGCGGGGAGGGGTGTACGTGTGGATCCGACGGGTCACTGTTTGTTTGGACAAGGAAGGATTGTTTTGTGGGATGTGAAGAGGATAGGCACTTTGAGGGTCACGGTGACATTCTCGCGGTTTTTTGAGGATGGGGGGGATGTCTGTCTGGGTGGGGAATGGGGAGTGGTGGGGATGTGATGTGGACATTGGGGAGGGGGAGCTGTTTGGCCACGAAACAACGCGGGGACAGGGAGGGGGTTCACAGGAATACACGGATGGTGGTGGAGTGTATTACAGAGGGGACATCGAGAGCAAACGGGAGGGTGGTGGACACGGGGTTAGGGGGGTTCTGTTTTGATAACTGGGAGGCGGGCTGCAATCCCCATCGGACGGACGTGGGGGCTGGGGGGTACTGTGTCCTGTGTCATATTGGTGGGTTTTGGGAGGGGAACCGGGGGGCTGACACGCACATGGCGAAAACTATTGGGTATTGCGGAGATTCTTGGGGGGTAGTGACTGGACACACGGAGTAGGGGAGACTAGGGCGAACTCTTTTGTGAGGGAGCGATGGTGTGGTCATGGGTCAAGTGTTAGGAGGGGTCGGGACCAAAGGGCGGTGCGAGTGAGGTGCTTGGTGGGAGTGTTAACACGGAGAGTGTTTCGCGGGTGTGGGTAACTCGGAATGCTTGGGGGCGTTTCGCGATGGAGGTCGCACTGGCACTTTAGTTTTTGCTAGGTAGGGTAGAAGCCATCTGCAATTTGGGCGGGCAACGGGCGAACCATGACAGGGGTGTTGTGGACAATGATTGGGGAGTCAGGGTCGGAGGGGATATGGGGACTGGGCGACATTGGGGCATTTTTTGACTGGGGGGATTAAGTCACCTTACCTAACTTACCATGGGCCGGATGAGCCGAATGGATATGTGGGGGGCCTGGTTTGTTGGGTTGGGGGGACGCGGCCGGGTGCAGGCTGGAATCCGGGCGGTTTTTGCGGCACTTGGGGTCCGGGGTGGGGACCGGGAACTTCTTATTGTTTGGGGAACACGGTGGGGACACATTTTTCCAAGGCGGGTTAGCGCTGGGCTAGGGTAAGACCGTTGTTGATTTCCGTGGGAGGCGGGGTCTGGGTAGGGGACACTGGGTGACGGGGGGGGGGGAGTAGGGGAATTCGGGAGAATGGTGCAGTCTGATTGGGGCCATTGTGTCTATTGCGGGCAATAGGGGCCGTCTCACCGTGGGCGCTTGTCTACACACTACCATTGGTTCTAATATGCTACAACCCCTACTGAACGCAAGGGTGTTTTGGCCCTTGAAAAGATCCTGATATAATCTTCTGCTCTGTCGTTTACTCTTGAACTGTGTGGCCATTATCAGTCAAATCCCCCCTTCCCCCCGATTGGGGAAAGGCTAAACCTGTGAAAATTGTGAGCAATGCTCTGCCACATGTTTAGAAATCAATTCGTTGACAGGGTACTGGCACCTCTCCCACTATTAGAACTAAAGTTGTCCACAGAGTCTGAAATGTAGCTGTTCCTTCTCTTGGTTCGGGTGTGAGGTCCCTCTTGATCCACGGCAAAACTCTCTCTCAAAAGGGTGTTTCCCACTATGGGCCATTTTTTCCCCCATAGAGATTAGCTGGTGATCTGGCTCCATGGGTTTAGGTGCTATCTCGTTGGCAAGCATCTGGGACTGTGGATGCATTACATATCGTTTGATATCCTTCAGTTATTTCTCGGTCCAGAAATGGTGATCAAGTATATCGCAGAAATAGTGTCAAGCTATTTCGCTGTCCTGTTGCGCTGATTCCCATATGACCACTGAAGGGAATCGCATGCCCTAGTTCCAACACTTTAGTCCTATATGAAGTGGGAAGGACCAGCTGTCCGTGACCATTGGATTCAGATCCTGCCTTCTTATATATCAGTTTGTTCTTCATATAAAACTCTCCCTTGCCTGGAGGTGTATGAGATTTGGGCAACTTCTTGAAACATGGCTTGAGTGTTTTGTCCTCAGCCTGTGCCTTCCTCATCTCATCTGGGTGAGTATTTATGGGATTATCCTCCTCCTTCTTTGACTGTGATCTGGTCTGCACTGTTGCCAATATCACAGGTCTCTTGGGATTCCCCAAGAAGACATATCTACACCCCAATATTAGAGGGTAGATTGGCTCATTTATCACTGCTGCTTTTATGATTCCTTCCACATATCGCGTTTTCACTTTTATTCGGGCGACGGGAAGTGTCATGGTAGCTACATCCTTGGTTGCAGTTTGAATCTCCACTGTTTCTGTGGTGTATTGATCGGCCTGCACCAGGTGAGAACTCACAACGGAATCGTAATCTAAACCGGTATCATATAAACATCTTATAGTGACACCATTACAGATGACATCTTCACACACTGGGGGGTGGTATGGTTCCTGTAATTCTTCAGGTTTGCCCTTCTTTTCCTTTTTCCCCGATGTCATAGCAGCAAAATGAGGAGGTTTCCTTCTACAATGGTCAGTGTCATGATTGTTCATCTTACAATTTTTTACACCACCTTTTTCCTTGGTTGAAAGATTTTCTTTCATCATATTTCCTTTCATCGAATTGTGGGAATTTATTTTTATTTTCATACCGTGGCCTATCAAATTGGTGCTTACCTTTATTTTGATCCTTAGGATCAAATTTATTAAAGTTCTGGGGTGCCCTAAAGTTGTCCACCTGTTTCTTTTTATTACCTGTTACCTCTGCTTGAGCTGCTTGATACCTTTCAGCAACATTTAGCAACTCACCCAGCCTCTCTGCACCTTGTTCCATGAGAAACTTTCTCAGGTCTGGAGCCATGGACTCTCTTAATTGCTCTATAAGGAACGTTTATTCACCGGTTAAATCAAATTCTGGATATTTATTACCCAAACCGATCACCGTACTCTTTCTTGACTGAAAAAAGTGTCATTGTCCTCTCCCCCCTCCCCCGTTGCTTAGAATTTTTTTTAAAACACGCCTGCCGTTCGTAAGGTTGTAGTCACGTAGCACATTCTGCCGTAGGGGAGTGAAGTGTTATAGACTTCGATGTACTGGGTCCCAGCTTTATGAGGTGGGGTGGCCTGTTCCCTTCCTCGCTGCCGTTGCCTTCTCTAACTCAAGATCAGAGGCAGGTACCCTTTTACAGCTGGTTTGACTGATGCGTGACACCTGCTCCCTTTCTCGCTGCCGTTGCCTTCTCTAACTCAAGATCAGAGGCAGGTACCCTTTTACAGCTGGTTTGACTGATGCGTGACACCTGTTCCCTTCCTCGCTGCCGTTGCCTTCTCTAACTCAGGATCAGAGTAAGGTACCCATTTACACCTGTTATGGAGTGTTAGAGACTTCACCATACTAGGTCCAGCATCGAGAGATGGGGTCTACCTAGCTATAAATGGGTACTTAACTTTGAGTTAGGGAAGGAAAAGACAGCGAGGAAGGAAACTGGTCTCCCCACCTCTCGATGCTGGACCTAGTATGGTGAAGTCTCTAACACTCCATAACCAGCTGTAAATGGGTACCTGACTCTGATCCTGAGTTAGAGAAGGCAACGGCAGCGAGGAAGGGAACATGTGTCACGCATCAGTCAAACCAGCTGTAAATGGGTACCTGACTCTGATCCTGAGTTAGAGAAGGCAACGGCAGCGAGAAAGGGAACAGGTGTCACGCATCAGTCAAACCAGCTGTAAAAGGGTGCCTGATTCTGATCTTGAGTTAGAGAAGGCAACGGCAGCGATTTCCCTTGTTTCCTTTGTACCGTTAACTTGTAGAACTGATTCAATTCCGTTCTATTGGTTTATAAACTTTTTTTTTTTTAAATACGGGGGGGGGGGGGGGGGGTTGAGGGCGGGTCTGTCGTAAGCGTGTCAACTATGAATGCAAGAGAAACGCTTTTTTTTTTAACTTGCCTCCCAAATCACAATGTGAAATCAACATTTTCCAGTCAAGAAAAAGTACGGTTCTCAGTTTTGGTAATAAATTTCCAGAATTTGATTTAACCGGTGAATAAACGCACAAGAACCGGACCATTTCCTTAAGATCTTGGGTTTTCCCCAGAGAAGTCCATTTCTCCAAGTATGTCTCTATTCGTGCAGAGAACTGGTGATAGGTTTCACCTGACAGTAGTTTAGCATTCCTAAATTTTTTCCTATAAAATTCTGCATTCTTTTCATACCTTAACAAAAGAGCCTGCTTTAGCTTGTCATAATTTTCCTGATCACCTCTGCTCATTTTTGCAAAAACTTCATAAGCTGCCCCACGAAGTCCCTGAGATAACTTTAAGCTCCACCTTTCTCTCTCTAACCCATACGTGGTAGCTAATAGCTCATACCTATTTAGGTAGCTCTCAATATCATCGTCTTTCTCAACAAAATGATCTAAATGAAAATTCATAGCTGAGGTTGAGGCTCCTTGAGTAACCGTAGCATCAGAGGCAAAGGGGCTGGCACCATTTTCAGGAGCATGGCCTTGAAACTCAAACTCCCTTAGTCGTAACTCATGTTCCCTTTGTAATCTCTTCTCCTCCTTTTCTGCTTCCCTTTCTGCAGCTAATCTCTTCTCTTCCCTTTCTGCAGCCAATCGTTTGTCTTCTCTTTCTGCCTCCAATTTCTTAGCCTCAGCCTCAATCTGCAACCTCTTAATTTCCTTGTCAGCCTCTAACTTTCTTTCGGCTTCAAACCTTCTTTCTTCACGTTCAATAAATTTGTCACATTCCGTCGTGACATAGGCAATCATAACTTGCCCATCTAATCCTAACTCTTTTGCAGTCTGAACCGCAGCAGATCGAAATTTGGCCAGGTCCGCCATTGTCTATCATGTAAATTTATACAATGTCTAACCAACAATTCAATCTCTAATGGACAACACAGGCACCGTGAGCTCAACCTTATTTAATTCCACCCAAGGATACCTTTTAATTCTTATATTCCCTGAAGTGAATTACCCCCAATATTGTTAATAGGTAAAGATTCAAAATCCCAAGAGCGAGACCCCAATATATGTGGTGAAGTGGGATGTTATAAATATTTATAGGGGACTTAGTGTACTGACTGAGATCAGCTGTGAAGGTATCTATATCTATTAAGAGTAGTGTATTATAGATAACCTTACTTGCTACCACATATCTCTATATCTCAGTCAGAATTATTCTGGAATAGTGTGATGCTACGTTATGTGTCTAGGGTATGTGTATGATGAAGTGTAAGTCACAACAACAGACAGATAAACAATTTAATTTAATCCACTACTCTTAACAACACTGTGACACTCACATACATATAACACTCTATGAGAATATCTTAAAGAAGTCACTCGTAACTTTTCAAATAACAATATGTATTCATTACTGGCATGAATGAATATGTGTCCTGATTCAACTACAAGGGAACCAGGAATCACAATCAATTTAAATTACAAGTTATGTACAGAATGTATTTAATATGAATATTGTAGTGACATATATTATTACAAATGTTCTATGTGTGTCAGTTGTGTAGTAGTAAAATGAGGTAATACTGGTTTTGTTTTGTTCAAGCTCTGTTGGTATTTGTCATCATGACTTCAATAGTTTGTCTTTAGGGACTAGTATTGGAGATGTTCACAGTTCCTGATTTTAAGACAAGTAAATTCCCTCTTAATGTTAATTTTACAAAGTCAGTTCAAGATGAGGGGACATAATGTTGAGCTCAGCTGGCCAAGTTAGCTTATCTGGCGTGATGGCGGCAGGAAAGGACTCCTCTGCTCGAATTCTCCTCTGGGCTCTGGAGACACCTCACTGATAGCTAAAAGGACCAAGGAGTATGCTGTCCGACACTGGATTCAGCAAAGCTCTGACTAGGTGCTGCTCAGTACCATCAAGACCACTGTCCCACAATTCATACGAATAAACACAGATACGTTGATTAGCAATGAATTCTGGCACAAACTGGCACAAATTCCCATCTGCTTATCTTCCAGGCTTTTATTTAGCCAAATATAAGCTGGCTTCAACGCACTGATGCTTTATCAATCTTATTTAAACAAGTGGTTTCGAACTAACGCTCCCAAGTGTGTATATCAGCGAGTCTGACCAATGAGCCCCGTTTCGACAAGTGTTTGAAAAAAATGTTACCTTTCCCCGTTTTCCCCAACAACGAAAGATAGTATTTATAGTCCGACCAATCGTGGTTAGGCTTTCATTTGTTGCGCTCCAATCAATTTGGAGTTTACATGGTAGGCTATTTCTGAAACGTAAGGTTTTTTCAAACACGTTATAAAAAATTTTATGAGCAGAAATGATTTTGTGTTGTCAGGCATCCCCACTATTTTATTTTGGTTATAATTTATTAATTCCTGGACTATTTGCGTAACGTTTTACATATTATTTGTCAGCAAGCCCTAAGGAACCCAATTATCCAAATTTAAAAGAGCTACGTGGCTGCGTTCAAAATATGTATTTTCTACCTCCTGTTTCGAAGATGTGATGTCTGGGTACTGTTATGTTTTCAACCGTAAACCCATCTAATGTTATCTTTTCTAATAAGAGTTTGTTATGATTTATAAACCTAACTCTGGGAAAGGGTAGTGTATTTTATCACTGTCCGTCTGAAAAACAATTAGTGCATGTAGACTTACACGCGTGATGGCAGCATTTGTGTATCGCGCGACGCGGGTTGCATGCGTTCCTGATTTTCAGCCCTCCCCTCTCTCTTTATCCTTTTGTCCATCTGTTCGTTCATTTTGGTAACGCAGTGTAGAAAAAGACATGAATGGAATTTAAAATTTAGGTCAACTTGCATATTTCAAGGTTTTTCTTAGAAAGGCAGCACATTTTATTGTGTGTTTGGGAAACGCGTGTATGTTGCAGAAAGCCTTTATTTAACGTGGAAACGTTACAATTGCAGACGAAGCATAAAACAAAGGGGATTTCGAGTACTGTCATTGTGACAGCACTGTTCTTTACCATTCTTCTTCCTTTATTTATTATATGTATTTATTAGGCTTTATATTTACTTGATAATTTATATATGTGGATTAGAATATTCCACGACAATGCTGTTGTTTCGGTTTATTTCTGTACTCTAATCTTATTCACCCTCTCTCACTCTCTCTCTCTCTCTCACTCCCTCCCCTCTCCCTTTCCTCCTCCCCTCTCCCACTCCCTCCCCCCTCCCCCCCTCTCCTCCCCTCTCCCCCACCCCCCCCTCCCTCCCTCCCCTCCCCCCTCCCCCCCCCCCACCTCCCCCCCCCCCCCCCCCCCCCCCCCCCCCCCCCCCCCCCCCCCCCCCCCCCCTCCCCCCCCCCCTCTCCCCCCCTCCCTCCCCCCCCCTCCCCCCCCCCCCCTCTCCCTCCCCCCCTCCCTCCCTCCCCCCCCCCCTCCCTCTCTCTCCCTCTCTCTCCCTCCCCCCCTCCCCCCCCCCCTCTCTCCTCCCCCCCACCACTCCCCCTCCCCCCCCCTCTCCCCTCCCCAAAAAAGACAAAATACGCTTTCAAGCAAGTAATTCACTTCTCTGAAGCAAGTAATTCATTAATCTGAAAAGAGTAATTCATTGCTCTGAGTCACACAAGTTAAATGTGGTCAACAGGAAGTCTTTTTAATAATAAGAACCAAAATTGAAAATACGAAATACCATATTTAGGCTTTAATGGATACCTCTGAACAAAAACTGGCATCAATCAAGTTAATGTTTCAGGTTGTGTCGTTTCTAGCAGACGCCAGATTGCCATTCACCTTAGCCTTCCATAGTAGAAGAGGTGGAGATGTCTCTGCAAGTATATTGATAAATTGCTGTTGGAAATATCGTGATGTTATCCCGTTTACTCATTATATAACCATTAAACGGTTAACTATTACGAGCTCATTATCATCAAGTGCCATCTTCACACAGAAGGTCGGTTGGAATGGATCTCTAACGTCTTCTGTCTCTTGTCTTGTTGGTGCACTCTGATAAACTCTTTTCTGTCCATCTCTTGATGTTATCGTCACCCCTTGTACGTTTGCCTTCAATTCTGCCTTCAATTATTGTCTTCAGTAAGGTGTTATGTCTTTTTACATTGCCAAAATATTTGAGCTGTCTAATTTTGATTTCTTTCATTAATTTTCATTCCAAAATTGTCTTCCCTTTCCATCAGACGTCCCGCATTCTACTATATATATCCACATCTCAAAAGCCTCAATTCTTTCTTCAAATTGCTTGTTCATTGTCCACGAGCTTGGAAACCTAGAAGGAGGGGACGATATATGTAATATCAGTGGCGTATTCAGAGGCGGGAACCGATCCTGCAGGAGTATTTGCTTTGATGCAGGCTTCATATAAGGGGACCAGTTACAATTATGACTTCAAGCTCTACACAGAGCGAAAAAGGTGATGATTTAGACCAGTTGTTCTCAACGTGTGCCATGTCATATTTCTAGGAGGGGCACAGTAAGATGGTAAAGTACCTTTTTTCCAGCTAAAAGTGAAAATGAGAGGAAGGTGGGGGGGGGGGGGGGGGGTGGGGGAGAGGGGGGGGGGGGGGTGGCCGTGCGGGGGGGGGGGGACACAGAGGTAAAAGAGGTTCAGAAAGTGGGCCATTAGCAAAAAAAAAAAAAGATTGAGATCCCCTGATTTAGATTAATGTTTTCCTAATATACGCTTGGTCTTTAACTTCACAAGAAGCAGACGTCTTCAACAAAAGTATGCCAAATTCTTCTGTTACGTGACATCAGTTCATGGTCTTTCCATGTCTTCCTTATAATTTTCATTTCTGTTGTACAGCTTTCTTCTCCGTGTGCATGTCGACCTAAGTCTGCTTGTCTTTGTGTAGGAACTCCAGAATAAGTACTGCCTTGTAATACTATCAACATGTTTCCTCAGTGTGGGTCTTTTCCGCGCCGGAGTCTTCTTCTCATCTCTTGTTCCACTGTCTGGTTCTTGTCATCAGTCCTTGCTGGTAATCTTGGTGTACCATTTCAATCTTTGTATTCTACGTAAGCACCCATTTATGAAAGTCTGTAACTTCTCGGTTGGTGTTTTTTGTTCCTCACCATGTGTTAAAGTACTAATGTTTTATGTTGCTCACCATGTGTTAAAGTACTAATGTTTTTTGTTGCTCACCATGTGTTAAAGTACTAATGTTTTTTGTTGCTCACCATGTGTTAAAGTACTAATGTTTTATGTTGCTCACCATGTGTTAAAGTACTAATGTTTTTTTGTTGCTCACCATGTGTTAAAGTACTAATGTTTTTTGTTGCTCACCATGTGTTAAAGTACTAATGTTTTTTGTTGCTCACCATGTGTTAAAGTACTAATGTTTTTTGTTGCTCACCATGTGTTAAAGTACTAATGTTTTTTGTTGCTCACCATGTGTTAAAGTACTAATGTTTTTTGTTGCTCACCATGTGTTAAAGTACTAATGTTTTATGTTGCTCACCATGTGTTAAAGTACTAATGTTTTTTTGTTGCTCACCATGTGTTAAAGTACTAATGTTTTTTGTTGCTCACCATGTGTTAAAGTACTAATGTTTTTGTTACTCACCATGTGTTAAAGTACTAATGTTTTATGTTGCTCACCATGTGTTAAAGTACTAATGTTTTTTGTTGCTCACCATGTGTTAAAGTACTAATGTTTTTTGTTGCTCACCATGTGTTAAAGTACTAATGTTTTTTGTTGCTCACCATGTGTTAAAGTACTAATGTTTTTTTGTTGCTCACCATGTGTTAAAGTACTAATGTTTTATGTTGCTCACCATGTGTTAAAGTACTAATGTTTTTTTGTTGCTCACCATGTGTTAAAGTACTAATGTTTTTTGTTGCTCACCATGTGTTAAAGTACTAATGTTTTTTGTTGCTCACCATGTGTTAAAGTACTAATGTTTTATGTTGCTCACCATGTGTTAAAGTACTAATGTTTTTTGTTGCTCACCATGTGTTAAAGTACTAATGTTTTTTGTTGCTCACCATGTGTTAAAGTACAAATGTTTTATGTTGCTCACCGTGTGTTAAAGTACTAATGTTTTTTTGTAGCTCACCATGTGTTAAAGTACTAATGTTTTTTGTTGCTCACCATGTGTTAAAGTACTAATGTTTTTTGTTGCTCACCATGTGTTAAAGTACTAATGTTTTTTGTTGCTCACCATGTGTTAAAGTACTAATGTTTTTTGTTGCTCACCATGTGTTAAAGTACTAATGTTTTTTGTTGCTCACCATGTGTTAAAGTACTAATGTTTTTTGTTGCTCACTATGTGTTAAAGTACTAATGTTTTTTGTTGCTCACCATGTGTTAAAGTACTAATGTTTTATGTTGCTCACCATGTGTTAAAGTACTAATGTTTAATGTTGTGATAACAGTGAAACTTGGCGTTGTATCTCTGTGTTGTAGCTACAGTGAGACTTCATGTTTATGTCCTTTGATATAGTAACCTTGAAACTTCATGTTTCATTGTATCAGTGCAGTGGTAACAATTACAATCCGTGTTTTTGTCTTAACAGTTTGTAGTAACAATTAAACTTCATATTCCCGTCTTTGATGGCTATGTTTGTTAATGTTTCGTGTATCTAACAATCTAATGTTACATGATAAATTAATAAGTTGAAAGTTGACTTAAGAAGTTTGGTACGGAGTCAATAGTAAAATTTAGCCATACAAGGTGAGCTAATGTTCTAGTTAAGTTCTTCTGTGTAAGTTAATGAGTTTAATCGTGCCAGGTCAGTTGAAGGATAAAAGTAGTTGATTCAACGTTGGTTTAATACTATTTTTTGTTGTTGAAATGATGGGTTGTAGTGAGTCGAAGGACGACCTCAATAGGTTCTACGTTAGTTTAGGTACTACTTGTTATCATTATGGGTTGTAGTGAGTCGAAGGACGACCTCAATAGGTTCTACGTTAGTTTAGGTACTACTTGTTATCATGATGGGTTGTAGTGAGTCGAAGGACGACCTCAATAGGTTCTACGTTAGTTTAGGTACTACTTGTTATCATGATGGGTTGTAGTGAGTCGAAGGACGACCTCAATAGGTTCTACGTTAGTTTAGGTACTACTTGTTATCATGATGGGTTGTAGTGAGTCGAAGGACGACCTCAATAGGTTCTACGTTAGTTTAGGTACTACTTGTTATCATTATGGGTTGTAGTGAGTCGAAGGACGACCTCAATAGGTTCTACGTTACTTTAGGTACTACTTGTTATCATTATGGGTAGCAACGAGTGTTTAAATGAGTTTAGTTGGACTGGTTGCGACGTTTTGTGAGTTGATGGTTGAAATTAGTGGTGGCGTTAGGTGTGATGTGTTACTGGTAATGTTTTAAGTTTGCATGAGCTTAATAGTGGTAGTGGTATTAGCTGAGTTAATTGATGCCTTGAGTTGTACTGATTGAGTTGGTGAATGTAGGTATATTTTGGGACAGGTTTAGTTTATTGTTGAGTTTAGTGAAATTAATTTAGTTAATGGATGAGTTTAGTGATATTAAGCTAGTTAATAGATGAGTTTAGTGGTCCAAGGTGTGCTGATGGATGACTTTAAAGCTTCTTCGTTTGTACAGTATTACTTTTTAATATCTTCTGGTTCGTTCTGTATCATATAAACACATTTCTTCTTATGAAAAAGTTGGTGATCTGTCTCAGGATTTTCTCATCACAACAGTTTTTTTCCACCCGTTGTCGTACCGATAGATTTGTGAGTTATTTTTTTTGTCCCGTCTGAGTAGAGTGGATGGTGATAAGTACGTGAGAAAAAGGTGTGAGAAATAGATTTCACGAGAGTATAGCTTAAGGAGACCTGTCTCTGGAATGAGTAAGTTTCTCTAGTCCAGCCTATCTATACGACTATAATTAAGTACAAGACAATCTTCCCCTCCTCATACATGTAAATATAAGTTTAACTACGCACACACACAACTATGTGACAACAAGACACACAAACGTGAAAAAACTACGGTTAATTGGGTATGGGTCTGACCAACACACAAAAGTAAGTTTTCTTTGTTGTTTATTATCATTAAACTTGACAACATCAAATATCTAAAGAAAGATAAAATCAAATCAAATTTACATACACGTGAAATAACATAATAAATGTGCCCGTCCCTTATTGAGAAAAAGAACCCAAAAAGTTAATAACCCAAAGGTCAAAGGTTAGCACTATGTTACAGAATAGACAGTAAAGAAACACGTTCCTACTATATGCTACCCAGTAAAGTAAACCAGTTTAAGCAAAATCCAATGTTGGTAAAGTTCCCGTAACAAAGAAAAATATTCACTCTCTCTGTCATACAGTGGCCAATCAATCACGCTTACCTACTCTTGGTGATATCCCTTGGAAATACAATTATCTTGAATATAAAAATGCCAGGTTTTTATTTCCCAAATTGGCCCCAGTACATCCTCTAACAAATCAAGACTAGAGAGGTGAACGTCGAATCTGGTGTTTTAATTTTTCCTGGATGAACAAAATGTCACCGCAAATAGTTAGGCATCCTGATTAAATTTAATTCTTTTCTGTCACTATCATTAAAAGGCCCCACATCGGTGTTCTTCCCTTTTCGCTATCAGTCGTGCCTAGCATATAAATCAGTCAACTAAAACCGTCTCTTCTTGTGTGAGAAAGCGGGTGGTAAAAATTAACATTATAACTGAACATCTGGTATAAAATAGCTACGCGTTGTTTTATTTCACTGGTTTTAGCAGCTAGAACTCTAAGTAAATTATAATGGTAAAAGCTTAACACTTTAACACGTAATACTAATTTCTATTACCAGAAAATCATAATGAACGATCCCCACGAATGCTATTAAATAATTTTCCACGATGGTTATAGAACTACGTGCTTAGACTATCCAAAAATTCTGAGTGACAACTGATAGCAGGTTTAAGAAAACACAGTTTATATATCATCATGTTTCTCTGATCTATTGATGATGTTACTTTTCACACTATTGTGTATACCGGAGAATCAGAAACATGAGTTCCCCAGATAAAAGTTTACGGTCGGCTTTTCTCTGGCGTTCGACCGCCATCAAAAGACTTATATCCGTGTAACGCGGTTCTCGAAGATTTTGCCCGCTTCTGAAGATTAAAGAGCCCAGGGTTTCTCTGCCTTCCCTCTGTGTACGAACTTTAAAGGGTCTTTAGTTCTTCACATGCGATCTGTCAGGTATCGTATGATTGACAGATAAGCTCGCGTGAGAAGACTCGATAAACAAACCTGATTCGCTACCTGTTATGACAGGCAGGTCACGAAAGTTTGTAAACCTTGTGTTAGCTCGTGTTAAACACAGAAAAAGAGGTAGGACTAAAAAGTGAGTAAACACAAACAGTAAATGCATGGCTTTGCTAGCAAATCATAGGACGCTATGAGGTTACAAGCCTGTCAGATTACTGTGGGCTCTCTTTCCATTATACGTCACACCCATCAACGGGTTGGTGAAGGCCATGCTGTCAGTCGGCTCCTCTCACGGAGCAGACAGTCTTGAAGAACAGTGTACTACTGTTTGTTTGTCTTCCCCACATGGACACATGTATTTCTGAAGAATTTTATTTCTATTTTTTTTTAACTTATGGTAAATGAGTCTACAGAGGGTGTTCACTCAGGTGTTTTTCTTTAAAACAATTTTTTAGAATTGCTGTTTTTTTTTCCTCCTCATGTATTGTCCTGTCTACAATTTAAATGTTACTTCCGCTATTATTTAGCATTTATATCTGCCTTTTCAGTTCCATATATCTCGCATACACGAAATGCACTGTACTTTCACTTTGTTGAATTTAAAACTGTTTGACATGATGGTTCAGCTTATCGATGCTAGCTGAAATAATGAATAAGTTTAAAAGATGCTGGTTGCTATGATACGTTGAAATTACCAATCAAGAGATATGATTGATAGCCTTTTATGGAACTCTATCACAGTACATGTTAATACCCTCCAATGTTGAAATTACGCAACAGACAAAAGCATAATCAATGAATGGCTTATAGGCGCTGAGCGAAAGTAGAGGAGATTTACAGGGAATTCTGCTATTTATAAATGCTGATGCTAATAGGATTTCTTTTGGCTTTGAGTAGACGCTACACTTTTATCGCCACTTAAATGGGCCCCTTAAAGGGTATTAGAGAATTTCGAAGTTTATACCTTTAATTCAGCAAGTAGGAAAAGCCATTAGAATGCTAATATTTTATACGGTTGTTAAAAAAAAATATTGGACGGTTCAACCTTTCATATTGTTCAATCTGTCTTTAACTTGATTTATGTCGAATGACGTGGCAGAATTATACATTTGGTGCAGTTCGTGATTTCAATATTTTCATGATTAGTCGTGCCAATACCCCTGTAACCTACGTGTATTTCTGAGGAAATTAAAAAAAAGAATAGGCCGAATGTGTTATTTGGGAAGCTAATGAGCGAAGGATTTAATGAATGAATGAACATGCAGCAAGACTGGAGGCCACTAAAACACTGTGTAAAAAGTTGTTGCATTGACAGTCATAGACTAGGCGTGACATCTTGCGTCAGTTAAGGGCAGATACTACACCATATTTTAAGCCAAAGCAGCTCAAAAATTAATATTGGGATTAGTCTATATTTGGATAATATATATTTCCCTGAATCTAAATCTGGGACAATCATTTGTCAGAATACATTCTAAGTAGGTTTATTTTGATTTTGTAAATAGTACTTTCTTCATAAATAGTGCTTTTCATATGAAGAAAATCAAGGTTTTCTCAGAACTTTGTTTTGTGTAACCTGTTTTAGTGAATTAATATGTGTTTTGGCAAAATTACTTTCCATAGGATAATAAAACTTTTGTCACATTGTCGTACGGTGGGTTAATTGATTTATTGGGCCCAGTCTAGGTAAAGAGTAAAGGTTGACTGCTACACGAGAATGTATAGAAGAATAGATTTCACAGGTGGTAGGTTGAGGGAAAGATATGGAGTGAGTAGGTTTCTCTCATCCAGCCTATCCATACAACTGTGCTTTGTTATAAGACAGTCTTTGCCTGCCTATCTAAAAATAAGAACAGGTACTCTACACACACAACAAAATGTGACAACAAGACACACAAACGTGAAAAAAACTAAGAATAAATGGGCATGGGTCTGACCAACACACAAAGTTAAGTTTTCTTGTTGTTTATTATCACTAAACTGTTTACAACATCAATTAACCAAAGATATCAAGAAAATCATTTACATATAGAGGAAATAAAGAAGAATGGTGCGCCTTCACCGTATAAAGGAAAATAACCCGAAGAAAAGATTTACCCAAAGGTTGAAGGTTAGCACTAGGTTTACATAATAACAATATTGGTACAATAAAAGACCAAGTAAAGTAAACAAAATCAAACAACCAAAAATTAATAGATACTTTCCAGCAACAATAAAATCAACACACGCTCTCTCATTCATGTGGCCACCTCTCACACTCTTACCTATTTTGTATTCTTCCCTTAGGTCTGTGGTATCCCTTGGTAAATTTATTCCACGAACATAATCCCTATTTGTACTGTTGACTAATGTATCACCCCTGCTGTTGAGGATTCAAATTGGCACCAGTTCATCCCAAAAAAAATCTAATGAGGTGAACGCCGAATAAGTTTACTTCCACGATGAATCCTGGTGACGATAAAAGTCATAAAGGGGTGTCTTCACTGTTCTAAACAAATAGCACTGTTCCTCCGATGGGTGCACAGGGGAATGTAAGTATAGGCACAGGAACTACAACTGAATATTTCCGTTGCGACAACTCTTGCAGTGTTGAGGGCGGGCGGGGAAAAACAGTCTTGTTTCCAGCTCGTTCTGGAACTTCTATCTGGTTATAGGGTTACTACAAATATTGAATACTGTGAGAATCCTTGGTGTTTACCGTTTTAAGAGAGGAGAACACTTCTAGAAAATCTGGAAAAATCCGGTTGCTACGAATGTTACAAATGATGATGATGGATTTTCTATCGGCCGACTCTTTGCCAGAGGGCCAGTCCTGCACAGTGTATATATTAGTACTACACTTGGATTACAACTGTCAGGTGTTGGGGAAAATAATAAAAATGTTTCAGGTATACGCCACTGTTGGCTGATAAAAAAATAATATCCTTGATTTTGGTAAGTCCAGTAGTATAATTTATAGTCATACAGTATCTTCGGATAGTACAAACTTAACCATGGAAATGGAAAAGAAAAAGGAAAAGACCACTGGTTCGTCCGCTTGGGATCAGGTCTGCTAAAAATACAAGAAACATTTATGGGAAAATCGTATCACCCTACGTATATTATATATATATATATATATATATATATATATATATATATATATATATATATATATATATATATATATATATATATATATATATATATATATATATATATATATATATATATATAATCATCATGTAGCATGTCCTTTGCAGAACGTCGCTCTCATCAAAGCCCGCCTGAAAGACTCTCGATCTCTAGCCAGCCCTCCTGCCTCCTCCATTGTCATGTTCAAGGTGTCTTCAATGTCCTGAGTCCACCGTCGCCTTGGTCGGCCCCTGCCTCGCCTTCCAGGTACCATACCCTCCATCACTGCTCTCTCTAAGCCACTTTGACGTTTAATGTGGCCAAAATATTTCAGTTTCCGGGACATGATATTGTTTATAAGCCAGTTTTCCTCGATGTTCAGGTCGTGTAGGATGACTATATTTTTCTTCTTCTTGGTCGAAGATATTCTGAGAAATTTTCTGTAACACTGTGCTTCGAAAGATTCGATTTTTTTCGTTAATGTTTGAGTAATGGTCCATGATTCACATCCATACGCTGCTACCGGAAAGATACACGTTCTCAGAAGTTTTACTTTTATTAATTTGCTGGTGTTATGCCATAGGTTCTTCATTTTATTTAACCTCTGCATTGCTATGGCCAGTCTCCTTCTGACCTCTTTTGAGCAGTCTCCATTGTTGTTAATTATATATATATATATATATATATATATATATATATATATATATATATATATATATATATATATATATATATATATATATATACACCGTCAGGCTAAGAAACCCATGACCTTTAAATGTTTTTAAAACTCGGCCGAAAATGACCCGATTATTATGAAATTTGGTACAAATGATGAGAAAATGTTTACCTACATTTAGCCTATTTCAGTTGGTACTCAAAATGTCCGCCGCCAGCTGCAACATATGCTCGAAGTCGGGTGCGCCACTTTCTCACTGACGCGTCATTGTCCGCTGTTCTAGCTCATCCCATGCCTGCTTTATCCGCTCTCTTAGCTCATCCACGTTGCGAATTTTCTTTTGGTCGACCTTCTCTTGCAAAACGCCCCAAATCCCATAGTCCATGGGGTTAAGATCTGGACTATTTGGTGGCCAAAAATTCGGTTCGATGAATTCAGGTGTCTTCTGGGTGAGCAGCGCAACTGTATCCCTTGCACGATGAGCAGGCAAGGGCGCGTCTTGCTGGAAGATGAAGAATTCTGACATTTCCCTCATGTCAGGAAGAAGGCGTCGGCGTCTGTGGCCTAATGGATATGAACGCAGTTTATAATCCAGATATACCAGGTTCGAAACCTGCTGCAGGCGGTTTGGTAGCAGATCGCTTTGTGTGGATTTTTAACAATGGTATAAGCGCCGTACTGTTCAGAAAGCAATAGCAAACTACTGAATGAAAAAAATTGCCTAGAAAAATCACAAACAGCCAATAAAAGCTGGGGTTGATTGCCACGTCCTGTAAAGGATAAGCAACTAACTTAACAGGAAGAAGGCACTTCATCAACAGTTCGTTGCGGTAGTAATTGCCATCTATCTTGAAACCAGGTTGAACAAAATGAATTCCAGTGCGGCCCAGGGATGAGACACCAACAGAAACTATTACTGATTTGCCGAACGTTGATTTTGCTCGCAGCAACTGATTAGCAGATATGGTTTTTTTTTCCTGGTGACAACTGGTGCATACACCCAATCGTTCTGACTATTGGTAGACCGAGCAACAGTAAAAAGCTTTTCATTCGTGCAAAATATGAAACTCACTTTATGCTCTGGGAAGCGACGCAAAAGATGTTGGCACCGGGAAAGCCGTGACTTTTTGTTGCGTTCAGTCAACTCTGTCGCCCGATGTTTCTTCAAACATTTTATCTTAAGTTCCTTTTTGATTATTCTGCCCACGGATCTTTGAGAAGCGCCTATCTGACGAGCAATTTGACGACGGGAAAGATGTGTTTGCGGACGTGCTTCTTGACTGTGCACAAGCTCGTTAACAGCATTTATGTTGTCATCGGTGAGCGCAGTCCGTGTTCGGTCAGTGCCTTTACGACGTTCAACAGTGCCGGTTTGGTCTATCTTTTGCAAAAGATGTCAGTCCGCCTAAAGTCCATCCTTTGTTTGGAAACTCTTTAAGAAGTCGTTTCGCACCATAATTTTTGTTTTGTCGAAGAAATTTGATTGCCGGCTTTTCTTCTTCAGAGAACCCCATTTTGCAGCAGACGAATAACAGTTGTATGCAGCGCCACCTGCAAGGCGTAACATTCGTTTCGCGAAATTTGAAATTCGAAATTTGAGACTCAAAATTCGAAAAGGGATATTGTTATCATAATTGTCACCAACTTTCATAATAATCGGGACATTTTCGGCCCAGTTTTAAAAAATATTTAAAGGTCATGGATTTCTTTGCCTCACGGTGTATATATATAGAAGGGGACACGACAGTCTCTCGTCCGCTCTGTCAATCCTGACGAATTTAAAAGATACATGGTGTTTTCCCTACGGCTTACACACAGACATCACTGGTTGCGGATTTGGGTCGGACTGAGTCGATGAAGCTTCCCCTTCTCGCAGCTGGCGGTCACACGCACAGTGTGTTATTTATTATTTTTCTCACAATGCGCCACGTACAACTTATCACCTATCATTTAGTAGCTAGTAAATTGTCAGTTTCTGTTAATTTGTCGTATGGCATAAAAAAAATAATAGACGCTATAATAAAAATAATTATAAAATGAAATATAAACAGTATTTTTCCTCCCACTATCAGTCTAAGTCCGGTCTGGTTAACCGTCTTGTTTCTCTCTCTCTCTCTCTCTCTCTCTCTCTCCTGGAGAGTTTTAAGTTTTTGCGTGCGTCTACACTGTAAAAACAAATTACCGTCTCATCTCAGCTATGTAGTGTCGATGATGTGGTCTACCATTTTAATTGAATATCTGGTTATGAAAACCGCTACACGTTATTTTATTTAATTCGCCTTACTAGCAAGAAAGATCTAAGTGAAGTATTTAACTGTATGTTTAAAGTATTTAAGTGTTTAACTTTAAATGCTATCACCGTAAATTACTTCTAACACTTTGAACTATTTACCAGAAAATCCAGAATGAAAATCTCCATGAATCACTTTTTAAAACAATAATCCAAAAGAAATGGTTTATGACTACGCGCTAGACTTCTCAAAATTCTGACTGACCACTGATGATTGGTTATAGAAACAGCCGTATATATATAATGACGCTATTTCGCACTATTGTGTGGGACAAAACTCAGAAAATAGGAGTTTCAAGATAAAGGATTCGTGTCGGACTTCCAGAGTTTCTCGTCTGGAGCGGTGACCGACATCAAAATACTTTCTGTTCTCCTAGCGGTTTTACCTGTAGAATACTCGTGTTCCAAGATCAAGGGATATTAAGGATTTTTAGATTTCCCCTGAGCAAACTTCAAAGAAGTCTGTTCTCTCTCTCTCTCTCTCTCTCTCTCTCTCTCTCTCTCTCTCTCTCACGTGATGTCTGTCAAGTATTATATGATTGATAGATGAGCTCGCGTGAGTGGAACGCGGTAGAACAAAGCGTGATTTGTTTCCTGTTATGACTGACAAGTCAACGAAGATTGTAAACACTGCGTTAGCCCGTGTTTACAGGAAAGAGGGCGGGGACAAAAGGGTGAGCTAAAGAAATCAGACAGTTGGTATAATGTATGTTTTTAGCTAGCACATCAGAGAGCAGCTATAAGGTTACAATAAGCTGTCAGATTACTGTAGGTTCTTTTTCCATTACACGTCACACACATCCGATTTTTGATTTCTTATCAAAATTTTGATTTATTGCAAAAGATGTTGTAAAAAAGTTGAAAAAAATGGTTACTATTTTTAGATACAAACTTTAAAGTTCTATTTCTCAGGATCTATTTAAGTTATCAAAAATCCAATCTGACAAAAGTTTTAAAATATAATGATAAAAATTCTATTTCTGTTTAAATTTGATGTTGATAAATTAATAAATTTAAAACAAAAACGTAGCAAATTGAAATAGAACAATATAATCTAACATGGCCACCGTTTCCTTGGCAACCAATAATGCAATAACAT
This sequence comes from Oreohelix idahoensis, assembly GCA_024509875.1. Taxonomy (NCBI): domain Eukaryota; kingdom Metazoa; phylum Mollusca; class Gastropoda; order Stylommatophora; family Oreohelicidae; genus Oreohelix; species Oreohelix idahoensis. Next base: position 73,548 of record JAMPIV010007359.1, on the reverse strand, counting down.
CAACTCTTTATTATGCGTATCAATAATTGATGTAGGTTAATTAAGTGTATGCATTTTCATTGAAGTCCTATAATTATAACGAAAATAGCATTTCACTGTAGCTCCACCTCTTAAGTGTTACTAACCAGCTTACTAGAAACGGACGTGAGATTAGACACCATACTAACGCATTCAAGGAATTAAATCTCACCAGAAGAATAAAAGGTCAATGAAATGAAGAAGGAAACAAGTTTGGAAGAACAACAAGCAAATCTCAAAAGAAGTTTAAGAAACTGAAAAATGTAAGAGACGGGATCTACTTGATAACTAACAAAGTAGCAGTTAGACGCAAAACAGCCACATGAGTAATAAACCGCATAAGAAAGAAATTAGCAATACAGACGCACAAGAAACGGAAGAAAATCGAACGAAATATAAAACAAAGTAAAAACAGAGAACGCATAAATAATACACTAGAAAGTAGATTTTAAAAAAAGAAACGAAAAGAAAGTCAATTACACCAGAGCAGTAAGAAAAATCAAGTCACACGGATACACAAAACAAGTATGGAAAATTTAACTTTTAGGGATCAACTTGTATCGTTTATTGTAATCATAGACATTCAGATAAAATACCGAAAGTCACGATTGCCATGTCAGTGTGGGTCAAAGCACAGTGGATTAAAATGTGCCGGTTTGTTTATAAAAACACCAGGAATCGCTAGTTACCTAGCACCGCGGATGAACTAGTTGTTTGAAGAAACGCCTTGATTGAGATGGCACATCACTGTTCACCATCCGACACCCACGGCTTGCATTTCTCTATTTGTTATCTCCCTTACTTTAATGAAGTTATTTACATTTTATTTAAAATTATATTTAGTTATTATATAAAATCGGGTGCTGAAATGCTGATCAGAGCATAAAAGGTTAAATATACAATGAAAGGAAGCTGCATGCTACGTTTCAGCTCTCTTAAATTAATGCTTAAAGTAACATGTGGGAATGAAAAAACATAGTGTGCAAGACAAGTAAGAGTGGAAGAACAGAATGTTAGATGGGCTTGCGCACCCAATTCTTATCTCATTGAAAATAGAGTTCATTCGTTCGTTCGTTCTCTACAATAAAGGGAACATAGGGATTTCGAGTGTCAACGGACTGAATCATCACAAATATATAAAGATGATGTCGAGCTAAATAAAAGTGAGTAAATAAGAACGTCTAAGGAGAAAATAAATCTTGTTACAATAACAATGAAAAGAACTATTTAATTACACAAGAAAGAAAAGAAAGATTAACTCACAGAAGTTAAAAAAGAAACACAAGAAGTCCGATAATTTTTTTTTTTTTTTTGCGTACGCCCGCTATTACTCGTTGCTGATAATAAATTCAGCCAAATACACTCATCATGTTACAGAGCCTTATGATAACAATCAACACAATGAAATAATAGTTATGTTAGTGACATCTTCATCAGCATTTATCTTCTATCTTCACAAGTGACTTACGGCAAAGTTGACCAGTTCGAAACCACGTAGCGTCACACTCAGCCATAAACTGGTACCTGACTGCTCTAGAGTAAGGGAAGGCGAAGACAGCAAGGAAAAGAACTGGTCACCTCACCTAATAAAGCTGAAACCTAGTATAGTGAATCTAACACGTCATTTCCCAAAGGTAATATCTGTTATGGGACTGCCTTTACAATTTAGTGCCGATACATTCAATCAATCAACGTCATATACGTCTAGTCAAACTGTCATATAAATCATATTCCCGGGCCATGTGATTAATGACGTGCACATAATCAAGGGTCCCCAAACATTTTTTGGTTCTTGTACCCTTGCCTTTTAGTAAACCTTCCCGTACCATCTATTCAGTATGAGAGGAAACACATTTTAGAGCTTATTACGACAAAATAAACAGATTAATTAATTTTTCATGAAGAAAAAAACATTAGTTGGTACATAAAATTTCTTTAGTATCACAAAATTATTAAATGTTTATCCGTACGCAATCAAATAAATTAGCAACATTGCATTTCTTGTCAGTCAACATTTTATTCTTGGTAAAGTTTTTGACAGAGATGCCCACATATCATGTTCAGCCTTCAGTTTGTTTCCTTTTTTTTTGGGATTGAATTGAGAATAGGATTCACTGATATCTCTCCAATCCACAACCGTTTTCGTCCCACTAACACTAGTACTTTTAGCATATTTCAATATGATAATATAACTATTTACCAAATATTCCTCGAACTCCTCTGATAAGCTTCTCGTAACCCCTGGAGGTACACGGGAACACCTGTCGTAAATGAAATATTCATGGTTTGAGCCCATGAACATTCTAACAAATGAACTTATCCATTAGTTAATTATCTATGTCACAGGACTAGTACCTAACAGGAAATGAAATACATGGAACGGTACAAATTCCTGATGCTCGCATGACAGATTCAGTGAGATATTGAAACACGGTGTACGCATTAAACTTCCTGCCGGAGTGCCAGAAATAGAAACAGAATGGGTCGTTTGTTCATACACCTGCAGGAAATGCTGTTTTAAAACCGCGTGGTTATGGTTGGCATTGTTTACCCCAGTCATTATAAATGCTGAAGTTGTTTATTAAGAAATAGTATACTTTGTTTTTTTGTATGTTTAATTTTGCATTTGTATTCTTTCTGTGTGGTTTTATTTATAATGTTATTACTATTATTATTGGAGCCAGAGAAGTGCCAGTGGAAGAAAAGATGAGAAGAGATGGATGGGACACACGTTGAGGAAATATGTTGATGGCATCGCCGGGCAGTCCTTGTTCTGGAATCTCAGGGTAAAAGAAATAGAATGAGACTAAGGAACACACGGAGAAGAGAACTGAAGATAGACATGAAAGGTATGAAGAAGACATGGACAGACTTTGAGTTGATGGCACCGGACAGGCAGACATAGCATACATTTGGTGAAGGCCTATGCTCCTTCAACTCTGGGAAGGTTAAGGTGGCCGGCGTGATGCTGACCACATCACCCCTAGTGTGCTGATGGTCAAGAAAATATGGACCTAACAACATACTCCCAATATGCCTCAATGGGTGTGTAACGAGATCCTTTACCCTTACCCTCCTATGCTCATTGAAAGTTAAGGCGATCGGCGTGATGCTGACCACATCACCCTAGTGTGCTGATGGTCAAGAAAATATGGACCTAACAACATACTCCCAATATGCCTCACTGGGTGTGTAACGAGATCCTTTACCCTTACCCTCCTATGCTCCTTCTTCTTTATTTCTCACGAGTACCTGAAAACATACCTTTATATTTGTCTAATATTTATTGACTGTTTTGTTGCAAGGTTATTACAACAGGAAAATCTGCAGTGTTGACTCCATACTCTTCATAAGGATCGAAACGGGAAATTTCCGAGGAACCCTGAGCAATGTCAGTCCGCCCCTGATCAGTAGTCGCGTTTTGTAAAGTAGTTTGGTTTTTTTTTTTTTTTTTTTTTGCGGGGGGGGGGCGGGGGTGGGGGGGGGGGGGCAGTGTCGCTGAATAGATTATGCATTTTCATCTACAGAATAGGTTTTCAGGTTTCATAATGTAATAAAGTGTTCCTATCTTTTCCATCTTTTACCTTTTTCATCATCGTTCTTATTTTATTTCTCTCTCGGTTTTGTTCTTTCATCAATTTTAAATTAATCGTTCCTAATCACGGCTTTAACTTAAGTGTAACTCCTTTGATATTTCCCAACCAATCGTTTTCTTTTGGAACGCACCTGGCTCGTTAGACAAGTTACTGTTTGGTGGGTGACAGCCACATTGGCTATAGAAAGAATTGGTTTTATACTTTAATCCCCTTTTTAAACAAAGCGAGCGTTTCCACATTTGGGCAGAATAGCATGTCCACAAGAGCGATTGAAAACAACGGTCTCCCGAGACGCACAGGAGAGTTTTACCAGATGGTAGACTTTGAGAGCGACATAGCAACTTAGATGTTGTCTACGTGGCGGAACACTGAAAGACAATAAAGGGAGCCGCCATACGACAAAGAAACAAAACACGGTGCGACAGGCAGGAGCCGCAAAGGAAGGTTACTCTGTAACAAAGGAGTACATATTATTGACCGACCAATCCCAAATCACGGTTTGTTTAGTACCAAACACTGAGCAAGGGAGCGAAGAGTTGGTTACGAGAGCCCACCCACTTTTAGCAATTGACGGGCACTGAAATTGCAATCGAGCATGCAGACGTCGCAGTGCAAGATGAACGACTAATTAATGGAGGTAGGTGCGGAGTCATAGGACACAGCTCCAGAACTGTCACACATTTCCAAAAACAGAAATATAACGACACGTTTGCCAGAAGTCAGTAGGGTCTAAACAACATCGCTAAGCATAAGTGGATGAGTTTTCCCCTTGCTTAGCCTGTTCACAGCCTGCTTTCATTTTTGTGTGGATCTATATTTCATACCTGTGGAATTTCAATTTATATAATGTTATTAAGGAATATGCGAAGGGAAAAGGAGGTTAGGAAGGTTTAGAAAAATTATGAATAATTTTTCTTATTCATTATTTAAGGTTGATTTCTGTACTTAGCCTCATAGCCAAGTGTACAAAAGTTTGTTATTTTTCTATTATTTCTAGTCGTTAATGGTTAATCAGATCAAAGATTTTTCCACTATAATAATATAACGAAGTAATTCGAAGTTATATACTTCTCCTTCATCTAGATTATTAGATAATCATTGCAGACTGTCACGGGCACACACATTCATACTCACTATTTTTAACCGGAATGATCAGTTATGACGAAGCAATAGTGAGGAATAAGATAAAAAGAAAGTCAACTATGGATATTAGATGTGAAACTTATTGAATCCACCTTGTGTCTTCAGTCCTTGTCACGTAGGGTTTATATTCATTTAATTTCCTACATCTTCTTCCTATTCTTTCACCCGATTTCTCTCTTTTATTATCTCTGTATTTCCTTTTTCCTGTATATTTTTCATCCATTCGTTTTGAAATTATTATTTTCATAAATTCGCAAACTTTACCTGTTTTCCTTTCTCTAAAACTGAGAATCGCGCTAGGACGATATTACGTAGATGTCAGGGCTGCAGGGCGTCAGAAGGCGTGATAAGTCGGTTCGCTGAACATAGGACGTAGCAAATCGTCTACATTCTCACCGAGCGCGCGAGCTTCTTCTCGGCATAAGTCCCGGTGAGGTGTGATACTTTACATCTGCACCGGTCAGTATCCAGACATTTGTCTGGAAAATCCCAAACTGACACGGCGCTCACGGTGGGCCATGGTCAGCTGTAGTGTGAAAACTGCCCTGCATTGGAGTCAGGCTGTCTGGGATTTGAAACTGACACGCGTACATCGTGGTCAGTAGGTGACAGTTACGACACGCGTTAAGCGGACGTAAATGTTGGGAGTAGGGGAGATAATTTCGCTTGGCGAAATAAGTTTGGGCCCTTTGTCTGATTTTAAGATATTGGCCCGAGTTTGAAACTTTAATTTCATTCTCGCTCATAGACTCACAGTAGATAGGTTGCTCGTAAACAGAATAGCTGTTAGCGAAGATCTCAGTTTGTTTCGGCAATTTGTCGAACTTCTAGACTTCCAGAAATATTTTCAGCAATCTTATTCTTAAGTTGTGCGACTACCTGTAATTCTGTGGTTGAGGTAATTAATATGATAGATATATATAGATTTTGTGAGTGTTAAAGTGTTAAATCGCTTAATTCATTTTAATCTATTTCTTTAGCGCAGAAGAGAAATAAAGTGGTAGGCTATTATATTTTCTAGGGAAGCATTCAGTGGAAAGCAGAATAAAATTAAATTTTCTAGCTTATAACGGCAATTGTAGCTATTTATGAATTTAATTTAACCGCTAATACTCAGTCGAGTGTATTTTTCTAAACTAACGTATAAACTCTAGAATCGAGCCTCATGAATGGTGACGGAATACGCACGTGTTCCTAATTCATGAGGATTGCTGATTTTTAAATATAACTTACGTCACGGGAAGTTTAAATGATAAGCAAAGCTCTCTGCTTGCAAGTTTAAATGTAAGTTATAACCAGTACAGATTCTGTTTATTATATTATATGTGTTATTTTTCCTCCACACAGTGAAAGTTTTGGGGTGACCCTAACTTTACCAGCACCTAGTAGTAGTTTCCATACTTGTGAAGAAATAGACAGTCCTTATTTTGAACCACGTGGGTTTCTTAAGTACCACTGGTCTAAACAGTGCATATGCAACCCGAGTTAGCCAGAAATACTATATCCCAATAACGGGTTTTCAAAGACTGTAATGATAAATACTGGACCTTGGAGCCAGATCTTAATTTCTTCTAGAAAAAAAACTCTACGTAATTTTTCTGCCTGGTGGCGCGAAATACTTCTAGTATTAACTAACATTTCCCGACTATATATATATATATATTTTTTTTTGTGGACAAATCTGTGGTGTGACTAAAGTGAATCCTATACTGAGGGAAGGCACCGACCTGACATTCATCATTTCTAGAAACCTACGCTATTGACACTGTGCTCTGCTAACTCCCGCGCCTGGAATAATTGTTAGGTGACTTAATCAGACATTTGAACAAATTTGCACACCCAAGTAGTCGTTCCCGGAGACTCCGAGTTAAATACGTCTTTTGGAACTGGGGACTTCTTGGCAGAAGACTGCATTTTTTTGAGTCTGTGTGAAAATCTAAAATCAGTGTGTTCCAAGAGGCAGCGAGCAAAGTCGTGAGTACCTGTATGAGAGGCCATGGCGGAATGAATGAGTGTACGCTGGTTTGAGTGATATTTTTCACTATTATATCTTTGACACCCTGTTGCTGTCCTATTTGTTTTTTTTTTTCAATCTGCATAATTTGTTGCTAAGGCTAGAGTTCTTGTGTTTTTGTCTTAGGTTAAATCAGACTTTTTTTTCAAACTCTGTGCATATAATTACGAGATAAAACAAAAAAAAAACTCTTAGACTCAAACCCTATGTATCTGTGACTCGGGCGCCATCATCTGTTCTCTTAACGGGGCCGGGCTAAACCTAGAGTTAACACTATAACGGGGCTATCATCCTTGCAACATTTCCTTGAATTTTTATGACTATGTGTATATGTATTTTCCTTGATGTACTTTCTTTGATGTTGTGAGCCGATTTTTCCTGATATTAAAATCGCTCTTGAACTTAATAATAGTGTTTGGTCAGCTCGTTCTAGATAATATATATATATCATTGTTATAGTTTTCCCACGTCTGTGTGTTTACCTGTCGTCACGTGTATGTGCGTGCCTGTGAGTGATAGAAATATACGTAATATGTATATTGGTGTAGTCTGTCTGACGCTGTAACAACTGTTGTAGAAGATAGGTGAGAGAGAGAAGAATTCTTTTCGCTTTCAGAGACAGCCACTATATCAAAATCTATCATCTCACGTGTGTGGAAATTCTATTACCTTTCACTAACTCTCACTGAGTCTATCACCTATTCAAACCTATTCAGAAGGGACCAAACCTAGTCTTAATTCTCCTATCGAAAATCTACGACAAATGGGTTCTCGTCCGACGGATTTTTGAACAAATGGAAGACGAGTACGACAAATGGGTTCTCGTCCGTAGGATTTTTGAACTTAGAATAGGAAGACGAGTACGACAAATGTGGACTCGTCTATCTGGATTTTGAACTTAAGATTCTGTATTCTGATATAGAGTAAGAGTGTGATGTCTTGTGACTGTGTATCTTTTAAAAAAAATATTACCCCCTAGACTAGCGATCTGTTTACGGGCGTGCTGACCACACAAACTAATAAGTTTTTTTTTTCCACAGCATCTTTGAATAATATACATTTTGGTTACAGGTTGATTTTGTCGGGATATATGTTAACTGCTGATTGTAATACTAAATGCTGGTAAAGTGGTGAGTGTATAACATTCACTGGGTACTGAGGCAGAACGGCGTTTGAACTAAGTTAAGGAGTGTGTTTCGGACTTTTTGTCCAGATTAATTCCCTCCCTTACCCGATCTGACTTCAGGGGCGAACTTATAGTGGATTTTTTTTTTTTTAAATTAAGGGATTATTTTTCTCTTTAATTTTTGCAATATTCTTTTGCTTTTCCACTGTAGCAACTTATTTTTCAGTTGTAATCTTAACTACCATTTATTTGGCGTAGTCGTGTTTTGCATTAAGTGCTTTATTGCCGATAATAGCAGCGATAGTTAGATTTTATTTTGGAGGAGGTATCCCAGGGTTAAATATATCATCTTTTGATTTTTTTGGTAATTTTTTTCTCGTAAGTGGTAGGAACCAGGTTATTCTTTTTCCTATTTTCTTTCTCCAACAGTCTCAGTCACTGACATAATATGGCCGAGAGGGCAAAGCTTAGACAACTTCTCAGGGACGAAGCGAGAGAGGAGGGACTGGAAGGAGAGGAAGCGAAAGCTTTTGTCAGAGACGAACTTGAGAGATATGATGCGGAGAGGAAAGCAAGCTGAAGCTAAAAGGAAAAAAGAAAAGAAGCAGGAGGAAAGAAGTGGAAGACCGGCTATTACAGCAGAAGAAGATTGAGACGAGGAAATGGAAATCCGCAGGATGCAGCATGAGGAAAGAGAGAAAGAGAAGGAGAGACAGCATGAGAAGGAGAGGGAGGAGAGACAGCATGAGGAAAGAGAAAATGAGCAACGACGACAACATGAGTTGGCTCTTAAAGCTCTAGAGTTCCAAAGTCGTGGGGCTGCCTCTACCTCCAGCAATGGAGAGTCTTCTCCTCATTCTTCCTTAACTGACCCTGCTAACACTCAATCTCTTCAACTAAATGCTATGTCTTTCACTCTTGAATCTTTTCCTTGTCCAAATGAGAAGATTGACACATGGTTAGAAAAATTTGAGAAAATTGCAACTCTGTACGGGTTAGAGAGGTCGCGTTGGAATATGAAACTTTCCCAGGCCCTAAAAGGTTCTGCTTATGATGTTTATTCTAAGCTGGAAAGTAGCCAACAAGACGACTACGATGTGTTGAAGAAAGCGTTACTGGAGCGCTTTGAAATGAACGCTCGCAAGTTTTTGCAACTGTTTCGCAACAGCCGGAAAGAGAATTCTGAAACTTTTCACCAGTTCTCATCTCGTCTTAAGGGATATCTAACAAAGTGCCTTGAGCTTTCGCAGCTCCCCTCTACCTATGAAGGTCTTGAGGAACTTGTTCTAACTGAACAAATAAAGAACACTTTGTCTGCTGATACCCGGAGATTTCTCGCTGAGCAGGGGGCAGAAAAACTTGAAGACATTTTGGAAAAGTCTGAGCGTTATCACAATGCGCTGGCTGAACTACCGGCCACAAAGCGGAAACCGACAGAGGAGCATTTTCGAAAACATAACCTAGAGCAATCTTCTCAGGCTTCTAACCAAAACAACCACAGAGAAACTGGACCTCAAAACCCCCCTCCTGAAAAATCCAAGTTCTACAAGAACAAGTACCCCAACCACCCCAAACAGTCTGATCAACCCGACCGCCCTACATGGCAGCGCAGCCAGAAAGGACAAGGTGGCAAAGGGAAAACCCCTGAGCACGGGACTAAGGATCAGAGCAAGCACACCGAGCCAAAGCGCATCGGATGCTTACAAACAACAGACTCGCAGGAAAGAATTATTGTCAGTGATTCTCAACCTGAGGGAGAGAGACCCTCTACGCGAGGTACGGTTGTTTTAAACGGGACTTCAACATATTGTTTGTTTGACACGGGGCTTTCTTTTGATTGCATTGTTGCCAGGCACCTGGTCAAACCCGGTCAAGTGACAGAAGAAACCGTTAAACTGTGTGGAGTTCTTAGGAGTGATGCACCAACAACGCTTCCCATCGCATTGGTGGAGATACACTCTGACTTTGTCAGAGGTGTGATCAAAGCGGCTGTTATGGACGACCCCATCTACCCAGTCATACTCGGCTGTAGATATGTGGTTTATTGGGAAACCGGAAGAGCCAATAGTGGCAACAGTAACCACAAGAGGGCAAGCCAAGAAGGAACGGGAGCCTGCGCCAAATTTGTTACCCATGGAACTTAAAGAGGCGCAACAAAAGGACCCTACTTTGGAACCCTGCTTTAGGAAACTGCCCATGGCCAAAGACCCTAGACAACACGGGGACATCTTTTCTAAGGATGGCGTGCTTTATCGGAGAACGGGCAAGCCTGAACAAGGCTCTAATCAGCTCCTAGTACCGAAAAAGTACAGAAGTCAAATCCTAGAAATGGGGCACTCTCTCCCGTTTAGCGGACATATGGGACAGAACGCCACACAGCAACGTATACAGACTCACTATTGGTGGCCAGGGATGAACACTGATATACTCAGATATGTAAAATCCTGTGCCCAGTGTCAACGGGTAGCACCCAAGCACTGGACTGCCCCAGTTCCCCTGGGGCAAACGCCAATTGTGGGGACTCCATTCGAACGGGTTGCTGTCGACATCGTTGGACCCCTAGAAAGGACCAAACGAAAGCACAGGTTTATCCTGACTTTAGTCGACACATGCACTATGTGGGCCGAAGCTATACCGCTAACATGCACAGACTCGAAGCATGTCGCAGAAGCCCTAGTGCAGATCTTTACACGGTTGGGATTCCCTCAACAAGTTTTGACGGACAATGGATCCCAATTCCGTAGCCTGTTAATGGAGGAGATCTTTAAGATCTTGAGGGCCAAACACATCCACACCAGCCCGTACCATCCGGCCGGAAATGGGCTCGTGGAACGTTTCAACGGCAGCCTCACCACCATGCTACGCAAGCTGGCACAAGAAAAGCCGGAGGACTGGGACCTTTTTATTCCTGCAGCCCTATTCGCTTACAGGGAAGTTCCCCAGGCCTCTACAGGATTTCCTCCAGCTACGCTTTTATTCGGCAGACCTATAAAGGGGCCGCTTGAAGCATTACTTCGGTCCCTGACAGACCAGAAGGCGGATGAGACAGTCGTCTCAGCCAGTAGATATGTATCGGAATTGAAGGAAAGGCTACAGCTAGGATGGGACCTAGCAACAGCAAACCTTAAGAAAGCTCGTGCAAAGCACGCTAGACGATACAATCAAGCAGCAAAGGAGAGAGAATTACAACCAGGTGATAAAGTCTTGTTGTTGTTGCCAACCGGAAGCAACAAACTACGCATCGGGTGGCAAGGGCCGTTCACCGTCCTGAAAAAGATCTCGAGAACCAATTATCAGATCTCTATCAAAGGAAAGGAGAAGGTCTACCATGTGAACCTACTAAAGAAATACTTGGAAAGACCAGTGCCATCCCCCGAACATCTCCTGGCGATCGCCATAGCTACAGAGGATGTGGAAGATGACGATAGTTGCATGGAATATCCATTGCAACAAACTGAATCTGTGGAAGATGTAAAATTTGGGGACACTCTCTCTGAAGCACAACAGACAGAAACGAAGGCTTTACTGACCCAGTACACGGCGGTGCTAACGGATGTACCTGGACGAACACATCTCGTAGAGTTCGAGATGAAACTTATAAACGAGACCCCTGTCCGAACCAGAGTTTACCCTATTCCGTATGCGAAAGCTGATACGCTACGTGCAGAGATAGACAAGCTACGTAAAACAGGAATTATTAGTGAGTCTACGTCTCCCTATAGTGCGAGCGTAGTGCTGCTACAGAAGCCCAATAAGGAAGTTCGGCTGTGCATCGATTACCGGCTACTTAACACAGTAACGGAATTTCAGCCGGAACCACTCCAAAGCGCTTCTGAGCTGTTTAGCAAGCTAAGCAAGGCACGGATTTTCTCAAAGATTGACTTGAGTAAGGGCTACTACCAGATACCAGTCAAAGAGGAAACTAAGCCTTTGCTAGCTTTCAGCACCAGCGAAGGACACTATACGTTTAACGTGATGCCATTCGGATTACACAATGCACCAGGAGTGTTCACAAGGATGATGAGGAAGCTGTTAGAGCCATTGCACAGTCCACATATCCACAATTTTATGGATGATATACTAATTGCAACGGACACCTACGAAGAACACATTGCGACGGTCGAGATGCTCCTCAGGAGACTACAGGAAACTGGACTCACAGCTAGACCTAGCAAATGTTTAATCGGCTTTGAAAAACTTGACTTCCTGGGGCACACCATTGCTCACGGTGCTATGTGGCCAGTTGCTAAGAACGTAGAGAAGATACGGGCAGCGAAGAGGCCAAGGACGAAGAAAGAAACACGATCGTTCCTATCGCTATGTGCTTACTACCAGAAATTCATCAAAAACTTCAACGTTTTAACAGCACCTCTTACGGACCTTACGAAAAAGGGGCGACCGGAGAAAGTTATCTGGGATCCTAAGTGCGAACACGCTTACGTCACGCTCAAGAAGCAGTTGTCTGAATATCCAATTCTGCGACTGCCGGATATTACCAAACCCTTCGTACTGCGCGTCGACGCATCAGGGCAAGGCATCGGGTCAACTTTGCTTCAGGCTGGCGACGACGATCCCAACCAGCTATTCCCAGTGGCATACGGTAGTCGTAAATTGAATAAGGCAGAGCAAAACTACTCCACAGTGGAAAGAGAATGTCTGGCATTAGTTCATGGCATTAGACGGCACCATGAATACCTTTACGGAGTGTCATTCACGGTGCAGACGGACCATGCCCCACTGGCGTTTCTCGGGGCTAATAAGGAATTTAATGCGAAAATAATGCGCTGGGCATTGCTGCTAAGCGTATATTCCTTTAAAGTCGAATACATTCCAGGGAAACAAAACGTTGGGGCAGACTTCATGAGTAGGACTTGCACAGAGATGGAGGGGGAAGATGAGAGGGAAGAGGACAGACACCCCGAAGCTACGGTTATAGGAAATTAAACTCCATAACGTAGACATGGAGTGCTTCCATATCTTAAAGGGGGGAGGCTCTGTCACGTAGGGTTTATATTCATTTAATTTCCTACATCTTCTTCCTATTCTTTCACCCGATTTCTCTCTTTTATTATCTCTGTATTTCCTTTTTCCTGTATATTTTTCATCCATTCGTTGTGATATTATTATTTTCATAAATTCGCAAACTTTACCTGTTTTCCTTTCTCTAAAACTGAGAATCGCGCTAGGACGATATTACGTAGATGTCAGGGCTGCAGGGCGTCAGAAGGCGTGATAAGTCGGTTCGCTGAACATAGGACGTAGCAAATCGTCTACATTCTCACCGAGCGCGCGAGCTTCTTCTCGGCATAAGTCCCGGTGAGGTGTGATACTTTACATCTGCACCGGTGAGTATCCAGACATTTGTCTGGAAAATCCCAAACTGACACGGCGCTCACGGTGGGCCATGGTCAGCTGTAGTGTGAAAACTGCCCTGCATTGGAGTCAGGCTGTCTGGGATTTGAAACTGACACGCGTACATCGTGGTCAGTAGGTGACAGTTACGACATGCGTTAAGCGGACGTAAATGTTGGGAGTAGGGGAGATAATTTCGCTTGGCGAAATAAGTTTGGGCCCTTTGTCTGATTTTAAGATATTGGCCCGAGTTTGAAACTTTAATTTCATTCTCGCTCATAGACTCACAGTAGATAGGTTGCTCGTAAACAGAATAGCTGTTAGCGAAGATCTCAGTTTGTTTCGGCAATTTGTCGAACTTCTAGACTTCCAGAAATATTTTCAGCAATCTTATTCTTAAGTTGTGCGACTACCTGTAATTCTGTGGTTGAGGTAATTAATATGATAGATATATATAGATTTTGTGAGTGTTAAAGTGTTAAATCGCTTAATTCATTTTAATCTATTTCTTTAGCGCAGAAGAGAAATAAAGTGGTAGGCTATTATATTTTTTAGGGAAGCATTCAGTGGAAAGCAGAATAAAACTAAATTTCTAGCTTATAACGGCAAGTGTAGCTATTTATGAATTTAATTTAACCTCCCGCGCCTGGAATAACTGTTAGGTGACTTAATCAGACATTTGAACAAATTTGCACACCCAAGTAGTCGTTCCCGGAGACTCCGAGTTAAATACGTCTTTTGGAACTGGGGACTTCTTGGCAGAAGACTGCATTTTTGAGTCTGTGTGAAAATCTAAAATCAGTGTGTTCCAAGAGGCAGCGAGCAAAGTCGTGAGTACCTGTATGAGAGGCCATGGCGGAATGAATGAGTGTACGCTGGTTTGAGTGATATTTTCACTATTATATCTTTGACACCCTGTTGCTGTCCTATTTGTATTTTTTTTTCAATCTGCATAATTTGTTGCTAAGGCTAGAGTTCTTGTGTTTTTGTCTTAGGTTAAATCAGATTTTTTTTTCAAACTCTGTGCATATAATTACGAGATAAAACGAAGAAAAACTCTTAGACTCAAACCCTATGTATCTGTGACTCGGGCGCCATCATCTGTTCTCTTAACGGGGCCGGGCTAAACCTAGAGTTAACACTATAACGGGGCTATCATCCTTGCAACATTTCCTTGAATTTTTATGACTATGTGTATATGTATTTTCCTTGATGTACTTTCTTTGATGTTGTGAGCCGATTTTTCCTGATATTAAAATCGCTCTTGAACTTAATAATAGTGTTTGGTCAGCTCGTTCTAGATAATATATATATCATTGTTATAGTTTTCCCACGTCTGTGTGTTTACCTGTCGTCACGTGTATGTGCGTGCCTGTGAGTGATAGAAATATACGTAATATGTATATTGGTGTAGTCTGTCTGACGCTGTAACAACTGTTGTAGAAGATAGGTGAGAGAGAGAAGAATTCTTTTCGCTTTCAGAGACAGCCACTATATCAAAATCTATCATCTCACGTGTGTGGAAATTCTATTACCTTTCACTAACTCTCACTGAGTCTATCACCTATTCAAACCTATTCAGAAGGGACCAAACCTAGTCTTAATTCTCCTATCGAAAATCTACGACAGTCCTGCAGAAGTCTGAGTTCACACATTGCGTGTTCGGAATCTAATCGGAAAGAAGCTAACACAGCGTATGTCCGGACTGCATAATTCTGAAGATAAGACGTCATACACTTCCTAAGTTACAAAGTAAATCTCCACGCCCGCGTTTGTAAATGTTGATTGTATCCAGAATTTTATTCATCTGTTTATCAAATGCTCACAAGTTGATTCGCATATACATATATGCTGCCATCACCGGTGTCAATACCTTGTCGAGGTATGGCGGCTTGCGTACCCTGATTACCCCCAGAGCTATGCCAGCGTGAGTTTTATTCCTGGAAGGTTCTACCAAGCTGGACAGGTTTGCGCGGGCAGGGGTCAGACTAAAGCAGACACCCTGGTCCTCCAGGTTGGGGGTTTTAGCATAGGGCTGACACCCCTCTCTATGTAAAAAAAAAATTGAAGTTACGGAAACAACAACGAATAAACAAACTTTGCTGCGGGACGGACATCCAGAGTCTGAGGCTCGTAACCAGAGTTGGGGCACTGTACGAAGGATGGCCGCCTACCGAGCAAAGTGGAATCAATTTGTTGTTGCCCTACAAGATGCCACTAGGCGTGATGGCCACTGACTGCTTTGACGGTTGGCGGCTAAGGATCAAAGAAGAAGATATATCAAGCTCAACACACTCAAACGGTGATCACCTGAGTCAAGTTAAAGCACGCACACGTTGATTCTCCAATAAATCAAGTTCAACACACGCAGAAGCGTATTTCCTAAATAAAGATTAAATATTCATAAGTTGATTCGTCAAGATATAAAGAACAAGTGCTCACACGTTTACTCGACTACATATACAGTTGAAATAACTCTAAAGCTGGGAGCCTGAACCAAGTTCAGTTGCTCAATTCGTCAGTGCATGAAGTGAATTCATCTACTCTAATCGTGTATTGCACGACGAACATTCATTCAAGCAAGCTTCATTATACGAAACACACTTGTTACCAGAAGATCACTTCGTAAAAAGTTCCAGTATAGTCAGTGCCTTTTCAAGACCGACAGCAGACATTTTCCTGAGACAACGGTTTGTCGACGCTAGATAGATTCTCAAGCGTTGAGGGACAATATAACTTCCAAGTTCTCATTACCATATGTGCAAGAGTTTTAGCTATTATTACTTGTCTTCTAGATAACCCACACGGCATAACATACATCTACATTGGACAGTCGATTCATTTCATCGCATAATCATACACTGGAGGAAATTTGAAAGACTCATAGACAGTGTAGTGTCGTCATCAGTGTGGTGATACATAATATATCACATCATCATTTTACTGTTTATATAGGTTCACTCTCATATTTAATTAACTACATTTTTTATATTTCATCCGTGTGAATTGTCTTTCACCATCATCCTTTTTTTTACTTTATACTAACCCTATATGTGGGTATACTTAACTAATAAATGGTATATGTCACAGGATCTTTTACAACTGTGACTCACCTGTGCCTCATAGACAGCATGTATGGATATTAGGGGATGATTGATGGTCATTGTTGATGATGGCATGTGTATGACACGAAGCTAAACTAAAGATAGCCAGTCATGTGACTGAGGGCTGCGCAAGGGGATTGCGTGAGGATAGTTCAACCGGACAGTGTGTTCGGGGAAGACCAGCAAGATGGCCGTTGAGAGAAGACGTATATGGAGAAGATGATGGAGGATCTTCTCTGTCTGGCTTATAGTTGTGCCCAGCGTGATGCTGGAGATATTTCAGACTGTTTAGTATGAGTTCTTTTGCAAGTCAATGAGTCTTTTGACGTGGCGTCTCTGAGTATGTTGATTGTCTGTTAAATTTCAGTGCCAGTAGCGAGTTGTGCGCCATGTTGATTTTGTGAACTTAGCAGGGTATGTCGATGATGTCGTTTAGGAATTTTTAGCCAGTTATTTTGGTTTAATGCATTCGCACTGTGCCCGCTGTAATCATATGCTGATATTTGTTGGATTGTCGAATATATATATTGAGATTGCCAGACCTTATAAGAGTTTTTCTGTATATATGGTGTCTCTAAGATTGTTTAGAGTGTGACCTCTCGCATTATAGCTCGAGACTTCTTTAAAGGACTCAAGTCGCAGTGTGGTGTAGCGTTGACTACATACTGATTTTATCGCGTGCTTTCTTTCTTTCTATACTATGTAGCAGATAGTTTATATTTTCAAGTATTCTTTCACTACTTTCAGTATATTGTGTCTTGTCTGTTATCTGACACTCCGTGCGGATGATAAACACCTAACATTTGCAAGGAGAAGTAGAGATAATATTACGAGAGGCAGGTTGGTAAAATTCCCTGGTACCACATCTTGGCCGTGGCAGATTAACACGTACATCGCCTAGCGCTATCTGCCTAATCACTGATAAGACGGGTGCGCGCATCACCGAAGCTTGGAATATGGGGAGACAACTGATAGACAGACCAGATAAGAGATTACTTTCTGATAAAGTAATGAATTGTTACTTTTGGAACACGTTATCATATGAGGTTAACGACATGTTCGCGAGTCTGTACGCAATGCATCGTATGTCTTATTGCCATTGTCATGGAATATTCTAATCCACATATATAAATTATCAAGTAAATATAAAGCCTAATAAATACATATAATAAATAAAGAGAAGAGCAATGGTAAAGAACAGTGCTGTCACAAAGAATGTACTCGAAATCCCCCTTGTTTTCTGCTACGTCTGCAAATTGTAATGCTTTCACGTTGATATAAAAGCTTACTGTATTATTACCCGCTTTCTTCAATGAAACGTGTGCTGTATTTCTTGGAAAAGCATTGTGAGGCCCTGCGTAATGACCTAAATTAATCCTAACATTAATTATATTACGTTACCAAAACGAACGAACAGATGGACAAAAGGATAAAGAGAGAGGGGAGGGCTGAAAATCAGGAACGCATGCAACACGCTTCGCGCGATACACAAATGCTGCCATCACGCGTGTAAGACTACAAGCACTAACTTTTTTTCAGACGGACAGTGATAAAATACACTACCCTTTCCCAGAGTTAGGTTTATAAATCATAAAAAACGCTTATTAGGAAAGATAACAATAGATGGGTTTACGGTTGAAAACATAACAGTACCCAGACAGCACATCTTCGAAACAGGAGGTAGAAGAAATTGCATATTTTGAATGCAGCCTCGTAGCTCCTTTAAATTAGTATTTTTGGGTTCCTTAGGGCTTGCTGACAAATAATATGTAAAACGTTACGCAAATAGTCCAGGAATTAATAAATTATACCCAAAATAAAATAGTGAGGATGCCTGACAGCATGGAATCATTTCTGCTCATAAAATTTTTTTTTAACGTGTTTGAAAAAAATTTACGTTACAGAAATAGCCTACCATGTAAACTCCAAATTGATTGGAGCGCAACAAATGAAAGCCTAACCACGATTGGTCGGGCTATAAATACTATCTTGGTTGTTAGGGGAAACGGGGAAAGGTAACATTTTTTCAAACACTTGTCGAAACGGGGCTCATTGGTCAGACTCGCTGATATACACACTTGGGAGCGTTAGTTCGAAACCACTTGTTTAAATAAGATTGATAAAGCATCAGTGCGTTGAAGCCAGCTTATATTTGGCTAAATAAAAGCCTGGAAGATAAGCAGATGGGAATTTGTGCCAGTTTGTGCCAGAATTCATTGCTAATCAACGTATCTGTGTTTATTCGTATGAATTGTGGGACAGTGGTCTTGATGGTACTGAGCAGCACCTAGTCAGAGCTTTGCTGAATCCAGTGTCGGACAGCATACTCCTTGGTCTTTTTAGCTATCAGTGAGGTGTCTCCAGAGCCCAGAGGAGAATTCGAGCAGAGGAGTCCTTTCCTGCCGCCATCACGCCAGATAAGCTAACTTGGCCAGCTGAGCTCAACATTATGTCCCCTCATCTTGAACTGACTTTGTAAAATTAACATTAAGAGGGGAATTTACTTGTCTTAAAATCAGGAACTGTGAACATCTCCAATACTAGTCCCTAAAGACAAACTATTGAAGTCATGATGACAAATACCAACAGAGCTTGAACAAAACAAAACCAGTATTACCTCATTTTACTACTACACAACTGACACACATAGAACATTTGTAATAATATATGTCACTACAATATTCATATTAAATACATTCTGTACATAACTTGTAATTTAAATTGATTGTGATTCCTGGTTCCCTTGTAGTTGAATCAGGACACATATTCATTCATGCCAGTAATGAATACATATTGTTATTTGAAAAGTTACGAGTGACTTCTTTAAGATATTCTCATAGAGTGTTATATGTATGTGAGTGTCACAGTGTTGTTAAGAGTAGTGGATTAAATTAAATTGTTTATCTGTCTGTTGTTGTGACTTACACTTCATCATACACATACCCTAGACACATAACGTAGCATCACACTATTCCAGAATAATTCTGACTGAGATATAGAGATATGTGGTAGCAAGTAAGGTTATCTATAATACACTACTCTTAATAGATATAGATACCTTCACAGCTGATCTCAGTCAGTACACTAAGTCCCCTATAAATATTTATAACATCCCACTTCACCACATATATTGGGGGCTCGTCCGGGATTTTGAATCTTTAACTATTAAAAATATTGGGGGTAATTCACTTCAGGGAATATAAGAATTAAAAGGTATCCTTGGGTGGAATTAAATAAGGTTGAGCTCACAGTGCCTGTGTTGTCCATTAGAGATTGAATTGTTGGTTAGACATTGTATAAACTTACATAATAGACAATGGCGGACCTGGCCAAATTTCGATCTGCTGCGGTTCAGACTGCAAAAGAGTTAGGATTAGATGGGCAAGTTATGGTTGCCTATGTCACGACGGAATGTGACAAATTTATTGAACGTGAAGAAAGAAGGTTTGAAGCCGAAAGAAGGTTAGAGGCTGAAAGGGAAATTAAGAAGTTACAGTTTGAGGCTGAGGCTGAGACTAAGAGGTTGCAGATTGAGGCTGACAAAGAGGCTAAGAAATTGGAAGCAGAAGAGAAGAAATTAGCTGCAGAAAGAGAAGAGAAGAAATTAGCTGCAGAAAGGGAAGCCGAGGAAAGAAGACAGGCTGCAGAAAGGGAAGAGAGGAAATTAGCTGCAGAAAGGGAAGCAGAAGATAAAAGATTACAAAGGGAACATGAGTTACGACTAAGGGAGTTTGAGTTTCAAGGCCATGCTCCTGAAAATGGTGCCAGTCCCTTTGCCTCTGATGCTACGGTTACTCAAGGAGCCTCAACCTCAGCTATGAATTTTCATTTAGATCATTTTGTTGAGAAAGACGATGATATTGAGAGCTATATAAATAGGTATGAACTATTAGCTACCACATATGGGTTAGAGAGAGAAAGGTGGAGCTTAAAGTTATCTCAGGGACTTCGTGGGGCAGCTTATGAAGTTTTTGCAAAAATGAGCAGAGGTGATCAGGAAAATTATGACATGCTAAAGCAGGCTCTTTTGTTAAGGTATGAAAAGAATGCAGAGTTTTACAGGAAAAAATTTAGGAATGCTAAACTACTGTCAGGTGAAACCTATCACCAGTTCTCTGCACGAATAGAGACATACTTGGAGAAATGGACTTCTCTGGGGAAAACCCAAGATCTTAAGGAAATGGTCCTTATAGAGCAACTAAGAGAGTCCATGGCTCCAGACCTGAGAAAGTTTCTCATGGAACAAGGTGCAGAGAGGCTGGGTGAGTTGCTAAATGTTGCTGAAAGGTATCAAGCAGCTCAAGCAGAGGTAACAGGTAATAAAAAGAAACAGGTGGATAACTTTAGGGCACCACAGAACTTTAATAAATTTGATCCTAAGGATCAAAATAAAGGTAAGCACCAATTTGATAGGCCACGGTATGACAATAAAAATAAATTCCCACAATTCGATGAAAGGAAATATAATGAAAGAAAATCTTTCAACCAAGGAAAAAGGTGGTGTAAGAATTGTCAGATGGACAATCATGACACTGACCGTTGCAGAAGGAAACCTGTGTATATGGCAACCCTTCAGGTCAGGTCGACCTCAAGACAGGAGGAGGATATTATGTTGGATACCACTCCAGAAGAGATGAGGAAGGCACAGGCTGGGGATAAAACACTCAAGCCTTGTTTCAGAAAATTGTCAACTTGTCATACAACTCCAGGCAAGGGAGATTTTTACATGAAAAACAAGTTGATGTATAGGAAGACTGGAGCTAGATCCAAAGGTCACGGACAGCTGGTTCTTCCAAAAAGATATAGGGCAGACTTAATAAGGAGCCTACATGTGAAACCAGATGGGGACCATGAGAAGATAGGTACCATCATTCAAAAGGTGGCTCACAATTATTATTGGCCCAAAGCAAGATGGGACATTGAGAATTTTGTAGAAAGGTGTAGCATAGCACATGAGGGAACACCCACAAGTGGGAACATGGATCAGGACCTGGACACGCCATGGGGCAAAATCAGGCCTGACAATAAAAGCAAAAATAGATTTGATAAAGTGGACCAAATGGAATGGGAAGCCCCTTTTCACGGACAAGCTTCACTTAACTGTTTTACAATGGCCACTATGCGGAGAGTGCAAACAGATGTCTTACCCCAGGATAAGCCGACAATCCCTCAATCGGACTTAAACAAACTGGAGGAAGAGGATGTAGGGAGGAAATCTCTCATCAAGAATTTTAAGTGGGGAGAAAGCCCCAAAAGAAAAATTGGTAGCGGTCGTTTTGTGAATGATAATTCTGGGAGGAAAAATCATCACTATAAAGCTTCGAGTGGAAGAGACCATACCGGTGCATGGACAAATAGGTCCACACAATTAAAGGTCCATATGTAGCTATGTTAAGAACGTGGACTGATGAAAAGGCAGAGGAAAACATTACATCTTCATACCAATATGTGAATGAGCTGACCACTCGGTTGAAAACTGGCTGGAAACTTGCCAATGAAAATTTGAAACAAGCCAGGAAGAAACATGCTGCCTATTATAACAGGAAGGCCAAAGACAGAAATTTGGCTGTGGGAGAGAAAGTACTGCTTCTTTTGCCCGGGAGTCAGAATAAGTTACAAATTGGATGGCAGGGTCCATATACAGTTCTAGAGAAGGTGTCTAGAACAAATTATAAGATAGATAAGAAAGGGAAAGAAAAAATCTATCATGTGAATCTCCTGAAGAAATATTTGGAAAGAGAACATCAGGAAGAGACACACTTGTTGACCTTGTCCATCGCCATGGAGATGAAAAAGGAACCACTTTCATCATTTGAATATCCATTACACCCCTGTGAGACAGCAGCACAGGTGAAAATCAGTACACATTTAACGAAAACTCAGAAAGAGAGAGTGCAACAGGTTCTAAATAATCATGCAGAGGTGTTAACAGACCGACCAGGGCATACAAACCTATTGGAATATGATATGAAACTAATAGACCCCACACCTGTCTGTATGAAACCATATTCGATTCCGTTTGCTAAGGAGAAAGCTTTGAAGGAAGAGATAGATTATCTATTGAAGGAAGGAATTATTTCGCACAGTGAGTCTTCGTATAGTTCCGGTGTTGTACTTTTAAGGAAGCCCTCTGGAGAACATAGACTCTGTATAGATTACAGGAGACTGAATGCTATTACAGAAGGACAGGTGGATCCATTGCCGGATACAAATCAGCTGTTTGCCAGACTAAATAAAGCTAAATATTTCTCAAAAGTGGATCTGAGTAAAGGATACTATCAGATTCCAGTAAAGCCTGAGGTTAGACCCTACCTAGCTTTTAGTACCTCAGAAGGACACTATGAGTTTAATAGATTGCCATTTGGATTGAAGAATGCGCCTAGTGTCTTCTCTAGAATGATGAGAAAATTATTGGATCCTCTGAATAATCCCTGTATAACAAATTTTATGGATGATATCCTTATAGCAACAGAAACATTTGAGGAACACATTGACTCTCTGAACATGCTGTTTACTCGACTTGGGGAGGCAAATTTAACAGCCCGACCAACCAAATGTTGCGTTGGATGTAAAGAATTGGAATTTTTGGGACACACAGTTTATCAGGGAAACATGACCCCTGACCCAAAGAATTTAGAAAAACTACAGAAAGCCCCGAGACCACAAACCAAGAAGGACGTGAGATCCTTTGTCTCATTATGTGGTTTCTACCAGAAGTATATCAAAAACTTTAATTCCATATGTGCACCGTTAACTGAATTGACACGTAAAGGACTTCCAGATCGCATTACATGGACACCACAATGTGAAATGACTTACCAAGAATTGAAGGAAAAGCTCACAAGTAAACCCATTTTGAAATTACCTGACTTAAGTCAAGAATTCATAGTAAGGACGGATGCAAGTAATATTGGACTGGGTGCAACTCTACTACAGAAATCAGATGCATTGGATGGGGAATTAAGCCCAGTGGCATATGCTAGCAGAAAGTTGAATAAAGCTGAAATCAACTACTCAACTAGCGAAAAAGAATGTCTTGCAGTAATATGGGCAATAAAGAAATTCAATATTTATCTATATGGGAAGGCATTTAAGTTGCAAACAGATCACAAACCTTTATCGTTTTTAGCACAGGCTAAGCATGAGAACTCTAGGTTACTCCGATGGTCTTTGCTTCTGGCTCCATATAATTTTAGCATTGAGTATATATCTGGAAAAACCAATCTGGGAGCGGATTTTTTAAGCCGCCATCCGTGTGATGAGAATCACCGTAAACCCCAGAAATAATAATAAATTTCTCTATGTGTATATAGAATAAAGGACTGACATATAATGTCTGTTTTAAGAGGGGAGGTGTCATGGAATATTCTAATCCACATATATAAATTATCAAGTAAATATAAAGCCTAATAAATACATATAATAAATAAAGAGAAGAGCAATGGTAAAGAACAGTGCTGTCACAAAGAATGTACTCGAAATCCCCCTTGTTTTCTGCTACGTCTGCAAATTGTAATGCTTTCACGTTGATATAAAAGCTTACTGTATTATTACCCGCTTTCTTCAATGAAACGTGTGCTGTATTTCTTGGAAAAGCATTGAGAGGCCCTGCGTAATGACCTAAATTAATCCTAACATTAATTATATTACGTTACCAAAACGAACGAACAGATGGACAAAAGGATAAAGAGAGAGGGGAGGGCTGAAAATCAGGAACGCATGCAACACGCTTCGCGCGATACACAAATGCTGCCATCACGCGTGTAAGACTACAAGCACTAACTTTTTTTCAGACGGACAGTGATAAAATACACTACCCTTTCCCAGAGTTAGGTTTATAAATCATAAAAAACGCTTATTAGAAAAGATAACATTAGATGGGTTTACGGTTGAAAACATAACAGTACCCAGACAGCACATCTTCGAAACAGGAGGTAGAAGAAATTGCATATTTTGAATGCAGCCACGTAGCTCCTTTAAATTAGTATTTTTGGGTTCCTTAGGGCTTGCTGACAAATAATATGTAAAACGTTACGCAAATAGTCCAGGAATTAATAAATTATACCCAAAATAAAATATTGGGGGTGCCTGACAGCATAAAATCATTTCTGCTCATAAAATTTTTTTTTAACGTGTTTGAAAAAAATTTACGTTACAGAAATAGCCTACCATGTAAACTCCAAATTGATTGGAGCGCAACAAATGAAAGCCTAACCACGATTGGTCGGGCTATAAATACTATCTTGGTTGTTAGGGGAAACGGGGAAAGGTAACATTTTTTCAAACACTTGTCGAAACGGGGCTCATTGGTCAGACTCGCTGATATACACACTTGGGAGCGTTAGTTCGAAACCACTTGTTTAAATAAGATTGATAAAGCATCAGTGCGTTGAAGCCAGCTTATATTTGGCTAAATAAAAGCCTGGAAGATAAGCAGATGGGAATTTGTGCCAGTTTGTGCCAGAATTCATTGCTAATCAACGTATCTGTGTTTATTCGTATGAATTGTGGGACAGTGGTCTTGATGGTACTGAGCAGCACCTAGTCAGAGCTTTGCTGAATCCAGTGTCGGACAGCATACTCCTTGGTCTTTTTAGCTATCAGTGAGGTGTCTCCAGAGCCCAGAGGAGAATTCGAGCAGAGGAGTCCTTTCCTGCCGCCATCACGCCAGATAAGCTAACTTGGCCAGCTGAGCTCAACATTATGTCCCCTCATCTTGAACTGACTTTGTAAAATTAACATTAAGAGGGGAATTTACTTGTCTTAAAATCAGGAACTGTGAACATCTCCAATACTAGTCCCTAAAGACAAACTATTGAAGTCATGATGACAAATACCAACAGAGCTTGAACAAAACAAAACCAGTATTACCTCATTTTACTACTACACAACTGACACACATAGAACATTTGTAATAATATATGTCACTACAATATTCATATTAAATACATTCTGTACATAACTTGTAATTTAAATTGATTGTGATTCCTGGTTCCCTTGTAGTTGAATCAGGACACATATTCATTCATGCCAGTAATGAATACATATTGTTATTTGAAAAGTTACGAGTGACTTCTTTAAGATATTCTCATAGAGTGTTATATGTATGTGAGTGTCACAGTGTTGTTAAGAGTAGTGGATTAAATTAAATTGTTTATCTGTCTGTTGTTGTGACTTACACTTCATCATACACATACCCTAGACACATAACGTAGCATCACACTATTCCAGAATAATTCTGACTGAGATATAGAGATATGTGGTAGCAAGTAAGGTTATCTATAATACACTACTCTTAATAGATATAGATACCTTCACAGCTGATCTCAGTCAGTACACTAAGTCCCCTATAAATATTTATAACATCCCACTTCACCACAGCCATATATGGTAATACGTGACGTTTTGCTTTACGCACCTTATTTCACGTGGAATATTTTGAAAGTACCACATCCTAACCCGCCTGTTTAAAAATGATGGAGCGTTTATTTAGCTTCATAACAAAGAGATGCGTGGGAGACCGGGAATATAATTTGACACGTTTCAATGTTATACCACTGTGAGATTCACGCTTGCCAAGACAACCCCAGACCTGCCAGAATTAGAATTCATAATTCCTTCTTAACGTACCGGATAACTTTTACTGGAGAATTTTGGACTGACTTTCAAAGCCCAGGAAATCTCTTTCATATTAAATAAGGAAACCGGGACTGAGGAAACTGAAGGACCACCCACGAAGTCAGAGAGGGAACTTATTAAATCACCGACACCCCAGACGCGTGTAAGAGGCCGATTCAAGTCTCTTTTATTCATCTGAGCAAAATATCTGTGAGCCAATATTGGCTTATTGGTGGTACCAGCAGAAAGTACTATCTCTGGAACCAAGTGAAGGGTCTTATAGACAGACGCAGGACCAGCTTGGCCGTTACTCCTTGACGTTCTAGGAACGTGTGGCGCCTTTAACCTTGACCAGCGACGAGTGTGAGCAGTGTGAAAAGAACCCATCAGCGGGAGCAGAAACTACTATTGGCAGCTAAGTGAAAAGTACACTCTGCCAAAGTGAATTTTTTGCCATCATCTCTACTATAAATCAACGATGAGACTTTTCTTCTAAACTATTCAATTATTTTCAAACTGTTAAAACTTAAGTGATTGTTAAATTTTGTTATTTGCAGTTTTACAAATTTAACTTTGATTTAATCACTTTAAAGTTACTGCATGTTTGTCTCAGTCAATTTACTACATACACTCTAAACAGAGCTATACCAGAATAATAAGAATTCCACTGAGTAAATCAGGGGTGGGGGCTTGAACGAGCTGAAATTAATAACGGCTTAATTCCTTCACAAAAGTTGTCGGCAGATTCTAGAATTAACGTGCTCAGCCAAAGCAGCTTTGTTTTCTCTTATCTGAATTTCTTGTGAAGACTCCCTTTGTAATAGAAGTGTTATTACCCTACTATCTACATCTCTGCCGAGAGTAATCTTGTGCGAAGGTAGATACCTTTGAAGCCCGTATTAGATACTCTTGAGTTTTGGCCATTGTTGGATCACTACTGCAAAGCAGGGGAAGCAATACCGTCACAGGAGTTGTCCCGTGCTGGCCTTCAAAGCATGTATACACTGATTGAACAGCGCAGTCTAAGCTGGCTTGTTCATGTCCGCCACATAGAAGATGGTCGCATCCCGAAAGATATCTTCTACTGACAACTGGCAGCTGGCTAAAGAAAAGCTCTGCGACCGCAGCTGAGATTCAAAGATGTGTGCATGAGAGACATGAGGGCACTGGACATAAATCCAGCAACCTGGGAGGATGAAGCTGCCGATCGCACCAAGTGGCGATGCTATCTATGGCGCCACTTCAGACTGGGCAAAAAGAAATAAGCAGCCGAGTGCTGTAACCTCAGGGGCGCGTTCCCATTGTCAGTTATGACTGAAGAGGCTATTATTATTATTATTATTATTATTATTATTTGCGCACTGCTGCAAATGTCCTGTCTTTGGCAATGTGATCCTTCCAGTCTACTGGTATCTGCTCTCTCACATAACAAGTAATTTATATAATATCTCCGTTAATGTTTTATGTGTGCTTTACTATTCTCTGCTAGAATGCCATTTGGGTCAGACATTTTTCCATCTCTCAGAAGCTTTATGACTTTCTTTATTTCCTTCCATAATTAGCTGATAACTATAACGCCCACCTTTTTTTCGGTTGGATGTCTGGGGAATCTTGCTGAGCTGGTACATTTAGAAATGTTCCGTCCGTCTTTTCATTTGCTCTATTTGTATTCCCATCCAAGTTTTCATTATTGCCCTTGATAATGCCATTTGATTGCTTGTGATTCGCTATATTTGTTTATACTGTTGTTAAGGTCCTTCACGTTTGTTTGTCTGACTCCCTTGTCAAATTGTTCTTATATTTCGTCTTGTCGCTTCTGATACTTCTTAATACTTTTTTGTTTTGTTCGATGTAAAGCTTACGAGCCTTGGCTCTTCAACTTCTGGTTTTGCTTCTTTTTAAAGCTGTTTTCTTGTTTTACCTTTCCCTTATCTTATTAATAGGAGCCGCGGTAGCATTGTGGTCAGTGCACTGGCTTCCTAGCTCAGTGGTCTATGGTTCGATTCCCAGATGAAGTGGGATTTTTTTTTAAAGAATTGAAGTTTTTTAGGCCGCAAACAGAAATCTCCTGGGTCGACCCAGCCCCACCTGGGTACCAGAGCAACTATGGGAAGGTTAAGGCGGCCGGCGTGATGTTGACCACGTTACCCCTAGTGTGCCGATGGTCAAGAAAATATGGGCCTAACACCATATTTCCAATATGCCTCAATGGGCGTGTAACGGGATCCTTTACCTTTACCTTTTTTTTTATCTTATTAATGGAATCTGTTGTTGTAAATGATTATTGCCGTTCTATTTTTCCAAGAACTTCTCCACATTTCTTATGAAATATATTTCACTGTTGCTAGTGATAGTCTGTAGTATCAAGAATGATAAACTTGAAACTCTTACTATTGGAATAAGAAAAAAAAAAGGAGAGAAATATGATAAAATGTATACACGTAGCATTCAACAACTGTGAGATAATTCAAGCAAAATTAAAATAATGAAGTACAAACTAAGGAGAATTGAAGTAATGATGCACAAAGACACAAGCACAACTTAAATAACAATGTAAAAAAACACCAGCAGAACAGAGTAATGATGTACAAAAACAAAAGCAGAATTGAAGTAATGTTGTGCAAGAACACATAGAGAACTGAAGTAATGTGCAAAAACACATCGAGAATTGAAGTAATTTTATGCAAAAACACATAGAGAACTGAAGTAATGTTGTGCAAAAACACACAGAGAACTGAAGTATTGTTGTGTGGAAACACATAGACAACTAAAGTAATGTTGTGCGGAAACACATAGAGAACTGAAGTAAAGTTGTCCAAAAACACATAGAGAACTGAAGTAATGTTGTGTGAAAACACATCGAGAATCGAAGTAATGTTGTGTGAAAACATATCGGGAATTGAAGTAATGATGTGCGAAAACACATAGAGAACTGAAGTAATGTTTTGTGAAAACACACCGAGAAGAGATGTAATGTTGTGCAAAAACACACAGAGAACTGAAGTATTGTTGTGTGGAAACACATAGACAACTAAAGTAATGTTGTGCGGAAACACATAGAGAACTGAAGTAAAGTTGTCCAAAAACACATAGAGAACTGATGTAATGTTGTGTGAAAACACATCGAGAATTGAAGCAATGTTGTGTGAAAACACATCGGGAATTGAAGTAATGTGCGAAAACACATCGCGAATTTAAGTACTGCAACGGACAAAAACTGTAATGGTATGACGAAAATATTGAACGATTTGAAAGCTGAAACGTTACTTGAAGAAGACGAAGAATAAAAACAATTTAAAAAAAAAAACAGATGCGAAGAAGAAAAAGAAGAACAGTGTGTTGTTAAAACATTCATGAGATTTTCTACTACATGTCAAATGTCTATAAACGCCAAAAATCGTACTACTCCTGGAGTTAGTAATAACCCCCTGTCTTCACAGAATTCGAACACACGACATTTTCGTCTTACCGTTTGATGATTAGCGCAGTACCTAGCGACCACTTATCCTCCAGAACTGCAAAAGTCCGTCAGTCACATGACTAAATAAAGGCTTCCCGCGTGCTTTGCTTAGTGACTTTGTTTGCACGTGGAAGCTGTGATTAACACGCGCGAGGTGTTCCCCGACTGTCATTAACCCCTACTTTTCTTCCAGGATTCTTGGAAGTGGAAGCGAAATGTACGCATGGACGCGTGTACACACAGGCAGGAGCTGAGGTGTACTCGTTAACTTTAAGAGATGAAGACTGAAGAACGAACGAGCACAATAAACTTACTCCGGTAGCGAAAAGTAATAAATCTACATTAATAACTAGGGAGGGGAAGATATCGCATGACATTTATTTGGGGGATCAAATTTCGCTGCAGAAGTATAACATAATTGTCCGCCTTCTCGTCCACATAAACATCGGTTACAACATCTTCGTTTTCATGGCTGTCATGACATACTGACTTCAGCAGAAGGATATGGTCGCTCTTCTTATTTGCCAATGTCTGGGTAAACACAGTTCAGAGTTCAGTAATTTCTTGACACTTTATACCCGTCTCAAATGTCAAAGGTTATTGACTAATTTCGTGTAGCCAGTATGGATCGAAGGAAGAGAACCTCAGTACAACTGGATAATGCCACCACAAACAAAATATATGCTGGATAACACATGCTAAATGTTTCGTTGTTGCCAGATGAGAAGCATTTTAATAATTAATAATTATAAATAATCTTATGTACCAAAAGTAATACTAGCTCATGTAGTCCCATGGGGTCTCACAGCAGACAATGAATAAGATAACTTCTGTCTCAGGTTTGTCGGTTAAAAAAAAAGGTGAAGGATCCCGATACACGCTCATTGAGGCATATTGGGAATATGGTGTTAGGCCTATATTTTCTTGACCATCGGCACACTAGGGGTGATGTGGTCAGCATCACGCCGGCCGCCTTAACCTTCCCAGAGTTGCTCTGGTACCCAATTCATGAGGATGGGTCGACCCCGGAGCCGTTTGCGGTCTAAAAAATCCCACCTCAACTGGGGATCGAACCATGGACCACTGAGCTAGGAAGCCAGTGCACTAACCACTGCGCTACCGCGGCTTTTGTCGTAAAAGGCGATTAACATGAGGTTGTTGATGTGGTTGACAACATCATCAAGTAACATGAGGTTGTTGATGTGGTTGACAACATCATCAAGTAACATGAGGTTGTTGATGTGGTTGACAACATCATCAAGTAACATGAGGTTGTTGATGTGGTTGACAACATCATCAAGTAACATGAGGTTGTTGATGTGGTTGACAACATCATCAAGTAACATGAGGTTGTTGATGTGGTTGACAACATCATCAAGTAACATGAGGTTGTTGATGTGGTTGACAACATCATCAAGTAACATGAGGTTGTTGATGTGGTTGACAACATCATCAAGTAACACGAGGTTGTTGATGTGGTTGACTACATCATCAAGTAACATGAGGTTGTTGATGTGGTTGACAACATCATCAAGTAACACGAGGTTGTTGATGTGGTTGACAACATCATCAAGTAACACGAGGTTGTTGATGTGGTTGACAACATCATCAAGTAAAACAAATTACTACGGAAGCCACCGCTGCAGTAAGACATGATTGATTTGGTGCTTGCTTCCAACAAGGGGGTAAGCGGTATTGGTGGCTCGAAAAGAGAAATTAATGAATGAATGAAAAGTATTACGGACTAGACCATAACAGATCTCGTGTTGTCTCCATATTGAAGGTTGGTTTTAAAGATTTTGAACATTTTCTGCAGTCTACTTTGTGTCATTCTCGCTAATGCCAACTTTGCTCAGATTTTTACAGACCAACGGCCAATATAATGAAACACCACTGTTTACATGCAAACGTGAAGAATCTTACCACAGACAGAACGTTTTATGTCTGGGAACTGAAGCTGCCTTTTTAAAAATTCACCCACATCTATGTCACTTCTGGAACTCATAGATTACCAGAGGCGCGTGTGGCCGTGCGTGCTGGTGTGTTGTTGTTGTTATTTGTTTAGTGATAAGTCCGATCACTATCCCACCAGTGGGTAGTTGCAAATGATGATATTCACGTACGAGTACATACATACAACACGAAATAGAACTGATGCAGGATGATGAACTCGATGATAATGGACTTCACTAGAACAGCGGTGAAGTAAACAAAATAGTCAAGTTTATTCACATGATGCACAAGGCACCAAAACCCGCTGTGCATGGAGGTAACATTACGTAGAAGGTGATTTATTTTTGACTGGCCACTTTGCTGCTACATGTAATCAAACTGACACACTCAGGCATTTCAATAGTGTTGATTATTTACAAAAGTCGACCTTTCATTCCTCGTACCATGGGTTCTGGTTACTGTCCCTGTTTCTAATTTTTCCCTTCTCGTCCTTAATATTTCTTGCCCAACTGTTCTTTTCCTTTCTGAGTCTAGAACGTTACCCGTCTCAAAGTTACTGGTTTTGAAAAAAAATTCTTTTCTAACTATAAAATGTTCTGGCCTATTTATATGTGCGCTGGTTGGTTTATCTTGTATGACGAAGACTGGCCTAAACTGCCAGGGTATGACTTTTTCTGCCAACTGTTCTTACTACACATGGTACGACAATATCACCACTGTGGGAGTGACGGAAAGATTCAGGCATACACCAGTGTAGCCATTCTCAACTTTTTTAATCCTGGAGGAACCACTGAAATAATTTTCAGGTCTCGGGGAAACCCTGAATTAAATTATTATATCTACAGATCATGGTACCTTAGCGTGATCAGTACGTTGTAAATATAATAATCCAATAAAAATTGTCAGTGCTATTTTGAGTAGATAATGACCACTATAAGTTTATAACACCCCCTGATATCTGTGAAAGTAACCAACAACAACAAAACTGTATATGTGTAAGTTTTAGAAATGAACTATAGACCACAAACACAGTACGTCCCGGGTTACTCTTCGTCAGCAGTAGTGACAGGAGGACTTGGCATGTGTTTGTTTAAGGACGATGCTCCGTTGGGCGCTAAGGGATAATGATTGATAAGCAAATCTGACACGACGTGGTAAACATTATCTATCTATAAGAATAAAAGAGTACAGTGAGAATGAAAGAAAGTAGATTACTAGACTGACCTGCGTGCGCGACTCTCAACTTAGTGAAAATAAGTTTCTTTTTTTTTTCTTTTAAATTAAGCTAAGTAGGAGATTTCTTGGGAGTGTAGTCTACCCAACCAATTCCAATTTTGGTAAACAGTAATTGAAGCTGTTAGATCCTTGTGACCCACACATCTCTTATTGTTATAATATCCCATTATGTGCTATTAATATTACAGATATATCTGCAGTTTTTCTATTGCTGTAGTGCTTCCACGTGTTTCGTCCATGCAGCAAAATTGCTACCAGACTGCTCTCGAGTACCCTCGGCATGTTCCTCGTACAGTGTGTCGTACCACTGTCTCTAATGGAAATATTATGCTCACCCAATAATGAATGTTAGTTGTCATTAATCGATGCGTTCGACGAGGTTATTTTTGAGCAGTAGAGTTGATATCAGCGAAGAGAAGTCAATCTTAAAAAGAACGTTACATACATGCGCCATTAAGATGGAGCTAGTTTTTTAAACAGTGCTGCGTACTTGTTTCGCAGAGCTTCATTTATTATCAAAATATTGTTAATGTCAAAATATCATAATCATTCCCTCTTTTCCTCTTTGGTTTTGGTTTGGTTTGGTTTGGTTTCAAGGACTATCTTCATTGCACACGGACTACTCCATCAGTGCTCCGATCGCCTCCCTTAGATCACACAAGGAGGATCTCAGCACAGTGCACGAACTCCGTAGCACCGGCGAGAATCGCAGTGTGTGTATAAAGTAATCACACATTCTATAAATATTTTTGTGGTGGGTAGGTTTCTAATTTTTAAATTTTGCCAGGGCAGCGGCCTGATAGGCCTACTCTTTACGATTTCCAACTGCCGTGGGATTTCTAACGAGCCCAACTTGCACACGGGACCTCCTATTTCGCCCTTATCCGAGAAGGCTAGGCATCCGATCTCACTACCCAGGAAACCAGGGGGGAGTATGACATCATTAGGACCACTGGTTCTGAGAAAAAAAAATTTCCATAAATTATTTTCCCTCAACTGTGAATCGAACCCGGTACCTCTAGAATTCGAGTCCACCACTGAAGATGGCTCCCTTGTGTAAGCCAACGGCAAAACACAGACTCTATGGTGGTGGTTTCTGTTACGATTTGTTTTACACATTGAGGCTACCAGACCCATGCATAAACGTATATTAGTCGCCTAAAGTAACATGTGGGAATAAAAGGATATAGTATGCAAGATTAATGAGAGTGAAAGGGCAGAATGTTAGACGGGCCTGCGCGCCCAATACTCAACTACTGTATTCGAAAATAAAGTTCGTTCGTTCGTTCGCCTTTTACGATATGCCTGAAGATGCAGTAATCCTAATCTTATGTCAGTATATCTTCTTCTTCTCTTCTTTGATCCATAACCGCCAACCGTCAAAGCAGTCAGCGGCCATCACGCCTGGTGGCGTCTTGTAGGGCAGCAACAAATTGATTCCACTTTGCTCGGTCGGCGGCCATCCTTCGTACAGTGCCCCAACTGTGGTTCATTCTTTGCATCTCAGCTTCCACAGTTCTCCGCCAAGTTGTTTTTGGTCGGCCTCTCTTTCGCTTTCCCTCGGGGGTCCATAGCATAGCTGTTCTTGCGATGGTATCAGGGTCCCTTCTGAGGACATGGCCAACCCAACTCCAGCGTCTGCCAGCTATGATGGTGTATGTCAGTATATACGGCGTCGTAAATAAGGTTTTATCGCCTTATCTCCATCCCCCCCTTCTCTTTTCGGTATCAACGAAGTAAATTTTTCCCGTCATAATTAATGTTTCAATTTTTTTTTTCACCTCTAGGCGATCGAGCGTGACCTGACTAATGGTTTATACTCCATAGTGAGAAATCGCGTAGTAATGACGATAATGACAGATGAGCATCAAATATGACGTTCTCGTTACACAGACATCGAGAACTGTGTTTCACAGGTAGCGGGAATGTCTTGATGACAATGACAGATGAGCATCAAATATGACGTTCTCGTTACACAAACATCGAGAAGTGTGTTTCACAGGTAGCGGGAATGTTTTGATGACAATGACAGATGAGCATCAAATATGACGTTCTCGTTACACAGACATCGAGAAGTGTGTTTCACAGGTAGCGGGAATGTTTTGATGACAATGACAGATGAGCATCAAATATGACGTTCTCGTTACACAGACATCGAGAACTGTGTTTCACAGGTAGCGGGAATGTTTTGATGACAATGACAGATGAGCATCAAATATGACGTTCTCGTTACACAGACATCGAGAAATGTGTTTCACAGGTAGCGGGAATGTTTTGATGACAATGACATTTTCATACGACAAAAGAGAATAAAGTAATTTCATCATCATCATCTTCCTTTTCATTCATAATAAATCAGCAACCACTACAGCTGGTCCCATTAGATGAAACCTAAAGAGTAGTATTTATTCACGCTTGCTGCTGTGGTTTATGCAGTAATTTAATTTTCGTTAAAATGCCGAGACCTAGAATATTGCAGTCTCTAACATTTTGCTTCCCTACGGCAGTATATGCTAATGAGCTGCCTTTCTTGCACGAAGACAAAGGAAACTATAAAATTAGTGGAAATGCCAGATAGTTCTAAATTTTGAAAGCTGGTTAGTCTACTCTATACGCAACATAACAATTGCCACATGCATCACATCTTTGTTATAAGAAGTAAGACGGTCTTCAATGTTTCGTAGATACAATACCGTCATATAGAAGGCAATCGTTGAAAATTACAAAACAAACAAGAAGTAACCTGAAAAAGGTAAAGATGGGGTTGAACTGAAGTGTTCATAATACTGTGAACAATTTAAAAGATTAATGATGATGTCTTAAAAGAAGACAGAATCACTAAGATCTAACGTTCAGTCATGGTGGATCTAAGACAGTCAAAGTGGCCGATAAGAAGCTCAATACACATTTCTGAAATAAGGAACTCGTGGTTTTGGGCATATTATAAAACAGGAATACGTTGTGACAACAGGAAAAGTTGACAGTAACAGAAATAGAGGTCATCAATGAGGAACATACACCAGACACTTTAGTACTGGTGTGACGTATAATGGAAATATAGCCTACAGTAATCTGACAGCTTTTGTAATTCCGTTAGCGTCCTTTGATTTGCTAGCAAAACCATGCATTTACAGTCTGTGTTTACCCACTTTTAGTCCTACATCTTTTTTTAAAATAAAGTTTTGCCTCGTTTTGGCGAGGCGCGTCCCGTTCAACCTAGTCGGTTATATTAGGGCGCATGTCCAAATATAAAAGACCCTTAGGTCTGAGGTTTAGTCCTACATCTTTTTCTGTGCTTAACACGAGCTAACACAAGGTTTCAAACTTCGTGACCTGTCAGTCATAACAGGGAGCGAATCAGGTTTGTTTACCTAAGTTTCTCACTCGAGCTGATCTGTCAATCATCCGATAACTGACAGACCGCACATGAATAACACCGGACCTTTTGAAGTAGACGCACGGGCAACAATCTTTGCCCGAGTACCTTTTGATGTTTGTACACAGAAGGAAAACCCCGAGCTTTGATCTTCAGATACGGGCAGAATCTCCGAAAACCCCTTTACACGGATTTAAGTCTTTGATGGCGGTCTAACGCTGAGACAGAGCGACCGTAAAGCCTTTTATCTGAAGAACTCAGGTTTCTGATTCTCTGCTATGCACAATAGTGTGAAAAGTAGCATCAACTATAGATCATAGAGCCATGATGATATATAAACTGTGGTCTCCTAAACCTGCTTTCAGTTGTCACTCAGAATTTTGGATAGTCTAAGCACGCAGTGACTAGAACCATTTTCGCTAAATGTGTTAATAGCATTCGTGGGGATCATTTCATTCTGACGTCTGGTAATATAAGTTAGTGCTTACGTGTTAAAGTGTTAAAGCTTTTACCATTATAATTCACTTAGAGTTCTAGCTGTTAAAACCAGTGAAATAAAATAACGCGTAGCTGTTTTATACCAGATGTTTCAGTTAAAATGTTAATTTTAACCACCCGCTTTCTCACACAAGAAGAGACGGTTTAGTTGACTGATATTATATGCAGTTGAATGGGGAAAAAAAAAAACAAAACACACACACACAAATAGTAATATGTCTTACAAGGAGAAAGGACAAGAAAAACCTACGTTGCGGCCACAAGGCCTTCGTCAGGGACAGACAAACAAGAGACAGGAGGGAAAGAAAATGAGAATTAAGTAGAGAACATGAAACTATAAAAATAAGAGAAAAAAAACTCCCTTCTGTCCAGTCACATGTGAAGCAAGATGGCTGCCACTAAACCGGAAAGCGGAAGACGATAGTACAATAAAAACAAAAAAATTAGAAATAATGAAAACAAGGACTGGAAAAGAGTGAGAAAATTTTTTTTTTATGAAATAAATAAACAAAACAAAACAATAAATAAATAAATTTTTAAAAAATAATAAAATAAAAAGAAAAGAAATAAAAAAATTTTTTTTAAAATTATAAATTAATAAAATAAAATAACAATAATAATAATAAATAAATAAACTTAAAAAAAAAATAAAAAAAAAATATAAAAACAAAAATAAATAAATAAATAAAAATATTAAAATATATAGAGTGAGGGAAAAGCGATTAAAAAAAAAAGAAAAGAAAGCGTGATCGCATCAAAGTAGACAGTCAAAATACAACCGGGACTCGATAGAGAGAGGCGTCTCAGACAAAAGAATGTTGGGTATTCAAACCGTGTGGTTTGAGGCAACCAATGAGATGGATGAGGCGTTGTTCCTGGCGAAACCGACTGTTGGCGTCGGAGGAACAGGATCTGATGGCTGTCACCTGGATGTCAGTGGCACCATGGTGGTCAGGGCCATTGAAGTGGATGGCCACAGGTGTGGATTTAAACTGAGAGATGTCGTAGAGGTGTCTGCAGAATCGGTCGTCCAGTCGTGTGCCCGTTTGGCCGATGTAAGTAATGGAGCAACGTTTGCATATAATAGCATAAATGACGTTGCATGACTCACATGTGAAGCCATGGGTGATGGTGAACTTGGCGTTAGGGAACGAGACTGAACGTGTATCGATTACATGATATTATATGCTAGGCGCGACTGATAATGGCAGAATAGAATTCACGTTATATTTCATTTTGTGTATTTTTAGTGATCTTCCTTATCAGTCATTTCTGACCAAAGGAGCGTACCTCCCGAAATAACTTTCGGTGGCACGAGGTTGGGCAATGTTAGATCAAGCTGTTGCCCATGCAGCATGACCCGGTCTGGACGTCAGAGGAACGGTCTAGCCGATACTGTCTGACACCAGTAGCAACAGCCTAGTCACTTGTAGGATACGGAACTTGCCCTCCAATTCATCTTCCCTTTTAGTCATTACTGACTGTATAGGGGATACAGACACCTCGAGAGCAGAGGGTCTAGGAGCCGGACATTCTACGTCCCTGAGTCATTGCTGACCATATAAGGGGACGCAGACACCTCGAGACCCGTAGGTCTGAGGAAAATGCCGGACTTCTCGAGCGCTATCTGGAAACGGACACGACTCTCTGTCTCGATTTCTGGTACTGGGAGGGCCCGAAAAGGCACCACACACAGTCGTTAGAGACAGAAGTTCGCCGGTAAGCAGGTAAGCATGTATTAGCTCTAGAATTGCCACAGTTATCCAAGTAGGATCGTGTCATCTAAGGAACCTCGACTGATTTAATGAGCCATTCGCGGTTTCACCGTGAGACAGTGTGAACTTAGACATGCATGTATTTTTAGTAGTGACTATTATTTAATACCATACGATGACCAACAGACGCCGACAATTTAATAGCTATTGACGACAGGCGATATTTATGTAAGTGCGCATAGGGACAATTAAATAATAATTGACATTGTACGCTGATCGTTAACGCGCGCGTAAGGGGCGGGGAGGCTGCATACCTTCATCCGACCTAGAAAATGCAGAAAAATAACATTATCTGACGACTGACAGTCGTATTCAAGTGTATCATACAGAATTTACGCTGTTTCAGAATCGGCACTCACCATAGAGCCAGCAGATAGGATTTCATCATTTATCAATTGTAACAGTTTTAGCAACCAGCTGATTCCCAATACTGGAAGTATTTTCCTCTGTTTACTGTGAACTCCAAGATCGCAGTTTCTACACTAACTATTCGAAGTGACATTTGTTCATCCAGGAATAAACCACCAAATTCGGCGTCCACCTCCTTAATCTTATTTGTTAGGGGATGGACTGGGCCAATTTGGAAGATAAAAACATTGACAATTTTATATTCAGGATAATTGTATTTCTAAGGGATATCACCAAGAGTAGGTAAGGAGTGATTGAGTGGCCACGTATGACAGAGAGAGTGAATATTTTTATTTGTTACAGGAAATTGTACCAACCCCTGGATTTTGCTTAAAATTGTTTACTTTACTAAGAAGCATTTAGTAGGAACTTTGTTTTTTCTTTACTGTCTATTCTATAACACAGTGCTAACCTTTGACCTTTGGGTTATTAACTTTCTGGGGTCTTTTCTCTAGAGGGGGAGGGCACACTTATTCTGCTATTTCATATGTATGTAGTTCTGATTTTATTTGATCTTTCTTTACATGTTTGATGTTGTCAAGTTTGATGATAATAAACAACAAAAGAAACTTAACTTTGTGTGTTGGTCAGATCCATACCCAATTAAACGTAGTTTTTCACGTTTGTGTGTCTTGTTGTCGCATAGTTGTGTGTGTGCGTAGTTAAACTTATATTTACATGTATGAGGAGGGAAAGATTGTCTTGTACTAGATTATAGTCGTATAGATAGGCTGGACTAGAGAAACGTACTCATTCCAGAGACATATCTTCCCCTTAAACTATTCACTCGTGAAAATCTATTTCTCACACCTTTTATCTCACGTACTTATCACCATCCACTCTACTCAGACGGGACCATAAATAACTTCCAAACCTATCGGTACGACAACTGGCAGGGACAAGAATCAACAAAGAATTAGCAAACAACACTGCATATGGGAGCCGCGGTAGCATAGTTGTTAGTGCACTGGCTTCCTAGCTCAGTGGTCTATGGTTCGATCCCCTAGATGTGGGATTTTTTTAGGCCGCAAACAGCTCCTGGGTCGACCCAGCCCCAATTGGGTACCAGAGCAACCTGGGAAGGTTAAGGCGGCCGGCGTGATGCTGACCACATCACCCCTAGTGTGCCGATGGTCAAGAAAATATGGGCCTAACATCATATTCTCAATGGGCGTGTAACGGGATCCTTTTTTTACTGCATATGGGAAGTTACAGATAAACATTATTGCCCTCGCCAGCTGATATATCATATGAAGAAGAACGAACGATATTTTTTTTCATCAGGGTAAAGAAATAGGCATTATTGCATTTTTTACATTTCTGCCCTGTAATAACACATTTCTTGTAGTGATTAACAATTAATACAGAAGGCAGTTAATATTCGATCCGAGAAATTATTAATCTTTCCTTCCCGACAATAATTGATGGAGTAATTGTTTCGGAAGTAGTGG
The DNA here is from genome assembly GCA_024509875.1 of Oreohelix idahoensis. Classification (NCBI taxonomy): domain Eukaryota; kingdom Metazoa; phylum Mollusca; class Gastropoda; order Stylommatophora; family Oreohelicidae; genus Oreohelix; species Oreohelix idahoensis. The sequence continues at coordinate 33,420 of JAMPIV010007359.1, read as the reverse complement.
CAGAATTATGGGATATTAAAGTCTTACATAATATTAGAATAAAACTCAAGATTGTTTGGTACTTGTGAACAATATAGCACCCAATGAAGACGAAACTGTGGGGATCCCCGTGAATGCAATACACAGGAGAATTGTATGTTCAAATGTATTAAATACAGCGATCTTATCGAAAAATTAAGACAGCTAGAGGATTTACGACAAAAATTATCCGTGTATAAATGGAAGTTACATATGCACTATGTGGTAGTTTATGATTAAGTGATTTCATATATCTTTTTCTTTATCTTCATTTTTTTTTCTTCTACCTTCTCTGTCACCTACGCCTGTAGGAATTTAACCCTCTCATATTCAAACCGCTGTCTTTCTTATAATTTAGCAAGCAGTTTATGGCTGGTAGCATTTAATTGCATTCTCTTTGATGCAAGTTAGCAAGCAGACCTGGTCCCGCTCCCTGTAATTATCTCGGCAGCGATCATAAAAATCGCCGTAATGAGATCGGTCGGTGATGGAAAGGGGAGACAATTTGTCTATTATCTTTGCCTGGATTCGTTCGTTGTAAGTTAATTTACAAGATGCGAACCGCCATATCAAAGACTCTCGCTATAATTCATTTACGACCACTTCGGCAGATAGCGAGAGTGAGGCGATAATATATGTAGATTCTATTTCATCTAGATCTTAATATAGACCTGGCTTCGGCATTGGTGCGATAAAAGTTGTTTGATTCGCAGAATGAGATAGAATTTATGTAGATTTTCCAAAGGTGCCAACATCTGACAAGAATCAGCTAGTTACTACTTTCCCTTTGATTCTTTGTCAGTTTCAGATAGTTATACCCCAGCAGTTTAGACTTCATTCATTCAGTACTGCCACAGCTTTAGAGATACAACTAGCGCGAGTTCTAGAATCACCGTAATAGTAGAGTCTTAGTTTCTCGTGGAGAAAATCTTAGAAGTTTGTGTGAAAGTAAATATATATATGACTAGTATTGTCGAGTGATAGAATTGTTAGTTCAAATTATATCTTCACTAGATTGTGTGCAGAGTGATTTACTAGCTTAATCGTCCTTATAAATTCTCTAGTTACTGTGTTACAGTGGATAGCAGAATAAATTATAATTTCTAGCCTAAAACTCATTCAGCTATAAATAAATTTAATTAAATTGCTAGTAACCAGTCAGAGAACATTTTAACTAAGTAAGTAAATGCACTGATTCATCATGAGCGTTGACGAGATATGTATTTATTTCTAATTCATGATGATTGATTTTTTTTAATGACTAGAATTTATTTCACGGGAGTTTTAAACGAAAAGACAAACTCTAAGTTTGCAGTTTATAATTTAAGTTAAATGACCGAAGTGAACATATTCTGTTTACGCGTAGGATTGTGTATACTATATTAGGGTTGAGTATTTATGTTTTTCTCTTCCTTTTATACAGTATCTGGGTCAAGCCCAAAACCTACCAGCGGTTTCTGTTACGTATAGCAGAGAATAACTATACGAAAAGAACTATTTTTTTCTGAAAAAAGTATATTGTAACTGGCATTGAGTTCCAGAGTTCTTTTCCAATAATCACAGTTTTACAGTCGGCCCGTGGTGGCGACTAAATCAAACATTTAACATAATCAAACCTGTGACATTAATTGTATAACAACCACTGTGGTGAGAAGAAGATAAATCCTGAACAGAGTTATTTACCTGCAACTCGAGGTAACGATTGATTATTTCAAGCTACTGTACCCGTGTGAACATTAGGCATTTTCATTATTTTACTACCTGGACAACAATTGAAGTGACATTTATCAGCATCCTACGTACCATAGTGAAGCGAGCGCTTCCCAAGATTTGAATTTATTAGCATTGGAGAAGCTGGGGCTTGTTTCGCCTAAACACACCATTTGGATGGGCTGTATGTTCCTTAAACAATTGTTCCAGATGTGGTGAGAGTGCCTATTAGGTAAGAACGCATGTTTTGTGATCACAAGTGTGTCAGAGCGAGAAAATGCAGGGATGATTAATTCTTTGATTCTCTAATCCATATATCCATTGATTGTTTTTCTTCTTAAAGATTACATATGCTATCTATTTCAGAGTAGATTACAGGAAAAAACTCTGTTATTTACGGTAGAGAGAAATCCTAGATCATAGTGTATAAATCTGTGACTTTTTGGAGGCGAATAACTTCTCTAATAACGGGATATTGGTTCAAAAGAGGGGGAAAGGATTACACCTATGGGTCAACTCTGTTATTGATTCCTTAACCTATGTTTATTTGTGTATTGATTTGATAGTCTAAATTTATTTACTGTGTTGTGAAAATTTCTTATGATAAATACAATTTACATAAACTTATACAAGTGTGTCGGTCAGCTCGTCCAAAAGTATCTATATTCCATTGTTATAGTTTTCACGTTTGTACGTCTAACTGTCGTCACTTATGTGTGTGTGTCGGTGAGTGGTTGATATACAGTACATCTATATAACTGAGTTATCTGTCTGACAAATACTTTCTGTTGTAGAGATAGGCTTAGCGAGAGGATCTCCTCGAGTCTCAGGGACAGAATTACCTAGTTTACACCATCTCACTCGTGAAAATCTATTTCTATTATTATCTCTCACTGAGTCACCTCAGGTTCTAGTCTATTCAGAAGGGACCAATCTATGTCTTAATTCCCCTATCACAAATCTACGACAAATGTGCTCTCGTCTGAAGGATATTTTTGAACTTTGAACAGGAAAACTATACGACAAATGTGGGTGTTACGTGCAGTCTTTGATATCTTGCAATATTATACATTTGTATGCTTGTTATGTTCGCAAATATTTTGTAAACAAAATAGATACTTTTTAGTGCTTAAGGAAAAGTCATTATTGAGTTACTTCCCTTGAAAGGAGTTTCGCCACTTTCGATCGAACTCCGCGGATGAATCTAGTTTTACTACGATTTATTCTTTGTTTGGGTAGAAATAGATTGTTCTTGCTTCAGAATATCTATGGCCTGAATTTATGTGTATTGTTTGTCTAGGTAGGACGAGTATGTCTTATATCTGTATGTCTTTACATATCTAAGTCGAACTATATGTTCTTTGTCGCTAGAAAGGTCAAAGGCTGTCCAGCGGATGTGTCGCTAGTGAGTTGTGATTTGGCTTCGCCCTGATGGGGGCTGTCGTGTTTTTCGGTATCGGCTTGTCGCCGGGAAAAGTGATCTCAAGATTGATGGGGAAAGTGATAGACGTTTAGATCTATCCTGTATGCTTTACCCCAGTGTTTATTTTTATTGCCAAGGAATGGCAGAATCATATTTCTGACACCAAGGTAACAAAAGCACTTCTTATGAACTCTCTTACGAAGCCATCGTTTTCGATAAGCAGACGCACGATTTGTACGTCTGAGAGAATATTTAACTAGATGAAGAAGACATTCATTTCTAGCAGCACTATATCTTGTATGATGAAGTCAATTGTATCATGATAGAATCTACAGAGCAATGAGAACATTTAATGAATGACTAACTTTAATACAGATTCATTGTCTGTATCCAAACGTGAGTGATAGCTCACCAGAAGCCATCTTGTATCCAAATATTTTATGACTTTCAAGAAGAGAAAAGGGATGCCCCGTACTATCGCTTGATGAGTCCAGAGATCACTGCTACAGATGAGAACCCATTACTAGCGGTTCAAAATGATTATATGAGAAATATGTGCTGAACATTATTTAAAGGAATCTTCGCTAGACGAGGTTAGGTCTAGAAGCCATCTTGAATATTGTTTATAAACTGACGTGCTTTGTCAGTAAACTCAGATGATATATATATATGGGCAATACTGAGTGCTTGTCTACTGACATTCCATTGTGCTATGATTCAACGAGTGCCCATGTATCATTGCAAGACCATTTATCAATTGTACCATGATGTATTATGCCAACCTGTGATTTGTCACTGTATCCGTGCTGTCGAATGTGTACGTCCAATTAAACTGTAACAAAAAGTACACAGCAGTTGGCGTCGATGACTTCCAGCCATACATGAGTGAGAAAAAGAACATTTATCAACTCTTCGAACTCTTTCATCATTCGCGTATTATACTCTCACTCTATGTCTACACAGCACTGCGTAGGTCGAGTTGATATTCCTTTTCCTAACAACCACTCTGACGAGCAACGCTGGGGCCAACAACAAGTCTTTAACATTGGAGCTTCCACAGACCACCATACCTCTTAACACTGTGGTCCTGTAAATAGTTGATGTCAGTGTGAACAAGGAACAATACAATTTCATATCTATACACCATTCAACAGTATATATAGAAACAGCATTTAACTCTGGTGGAATTCAACAAAGAAGAATATTTAACACTGGTATGCTACTTACTTAACAGTGGGGTCGTTTTCCGGGAATTGAACTCAAATCCTGAGCAAAAATAGACAAAAAATTTCTCGTCTAACGGGATTTTGAACTTAGAATAGGAAGACAAGACGACAAATATCAGCTCGTCTGTAGGATTAATATTCTTTATTTTGAAATAGAGTAGAGTGCGATGTCTCGTGAGTTTTAATATCTTTAAAAAAATAGTATCCCCTAGACTAACGATATGGCTTGCTGACCACACTATAATAGTATTGTTTTTCCACAGCATTATTTAGTATTATCATTGGATTTTCAGGTTGATTTTTTTGTCAGAGTATGTTATGTATTGATTTTTAAAACTTAACCGCTGGTAGAGTTTGTGATTGCGTAACATTCACAGGGTTTTGAAGCAGAAGGTGTTTTGAACTAAGTTAAGGAGTGCATTCGGACTACATTTTGTTTTCGTCCAGTTAATTGCCTCCCTTACCCGATCTGACTTCAGGAGTGAACTTGTAGTGGATTTAAAATTAAGGGAAATTTTTTTTTCTCCTTAAATTTTTGCAATAATTGTTTCGTTTCCACTGTAGCAACTTATTTTTGTTAGTGATTAATCTTAACTACCATTTATTTGGCATAGTCGCTTGCATTTAGAACCTTTAGAGCCATTAATAGCAGCGATAGTTAGATATCTAATTAGGAGGAGGTATCCCAGTTAAATAGAAAATTTTTTTGTTTGTATTTCTCGTAAGTGGTAAGGAACCAGTGTATCTTTTCCTTTTTCATACTTCTTTCTCGTGTAAGTCTCAGTCAGCTATTTACTATTGCCGAGAGGGCAAAGCTTAGACAGATGCTCAGAGACGAAGAAAGGGAAGAGGGATTGGATGGAGAGGAAGCGAAAGCTTTTGTCAAGGACGACCTTGACAGACAGGATGCGGAGCAGAAGGAAAAAGCAGCAGAGAAGAAAGAAGCAGAAGCTAGAGAGAAGGAGAAGGCAGCTCAAGATAGAGCGTAGAGGAAAGAGCGAGAAGAGCGTCAATTAGAACAGAAAAAATGAATGAGGAAACGGAAATTTGCAGGGCGAACGAAAAAGAGAAGGAGAGACAGCATGATGAAAGAGAGAAGGAGAGACAGCACGAGTTAGCGCTCAAAGCTCTAGAAGTCCAAAGTCGCGGTGCTGCCTCTACCTCGAGCAATGGAGAGTCTTCTCCTCATTCTTCGTTAACTGATCAGTTTAACACTCAATCTCTTCAACTCACCGCTATTTCTTTCGCTCTAGAATCTTTCCCTTGTCCTAATGAGAAGATTGACACGTGGTTAGAAAAATTTGAGAAAATGGCCATTCTGTACGGTTTAGAGAGGTCGCGTTGGTGTATGAAACTTTCCCAGGCCCTAAAAGGTTCTGCTTATGATGTTTACTCTAAACTGGAAAGCAACCAACAAGACAACTACGACGTGTTGTAGAAAGCTTTGCTTGAGCGCTTTGAAATGAATGAGCGCACATTTTTGCAACTGTTCCGAAACAGCAGAAAGGAGAGCTCTGAATCTTTTCAGCAGTTCTCTCCTCGTCTAAAGGGATACTTGTCAAAGTGCATGGAGCTGTCACAGCTCGCCTCTACCTATGAAGGTATTGAGGAGTTCGTTATATGCGAACAGATAAAGAACACTTTGTCTGGTGTCACCCGCAGATTTTTGGCTGAGCAGGGAGCAGAAAAACTTCAAGACATTTTGGAAAAGTCTGAGCGATATCACAATGCGCTGGCCAAACTGCCGGTCACAAAACGTAAACCGACAGAACAGCCTTTTTGAAAGAATAATCTAGACCAATCTTCTCACGCCTCTCATCAAAATAACCACAGAGAAACTGGACCCCAAAACCCCCCTCCTGATAAGTCTAAGTTCTACAAAAACAAGTACCCCACCAACAATAAACAGTCTGATCAACCCAACCGTCCTACATGGCAGCGCGGTCAGAAAGAACAAGGTGACAAAGGGAAACCCTTGCGCACGGGACATACGATCAGAGCGAGCACACCGAGCATAAACGCATCGGATGCTTGCTAACAGTCTCGCAAGGTAGAATTGATGTCAGTGATTCTCAACCTGAAGAGGGGAGACCCTCAACGCGAGGTACTGTTATCTTGAACGGTTCTTCAACTTTTTGTTTATTTGACACGGGGCTTTCTTATGATTGCATTGTCGCCAGGCACCTGGTCAAACCCGGTCAAGAGACAGGAGAAACCGTCCAACTTTGAGGAGTTTCTAAGAGTGATGCACCAACAACGCTTCCCATCGCATTGGTTGAGATCCATTCTGATTTTGTCAGAGGTGTGATCAAAGCGGCTGTTATGGATAACCCGATCTATTCAATCATACTTGGTGGTAGATATGTGTTTATTGGGAAACCGGAAGAGCCAATTGTGGCAGCAGTAACTACAAGAGGACAAACCAAGAAGGAACGGGAGCCTGCGCCAAATTTGTTACCTAAGAAACTTAAAGAGGCGCAACAAAAGGACCCTACCTTGACACCCTGCTTTAGGAAACTGCCCATGGCTAAGGACCCTAGACAGCACGTGGACATTTTTTCTAAAGATGGCGTACTTTATCGCAGAACGGGCAAGCCCGAGCAAGGTTACAATCAGCTCCTAGTACCGAAACAGTACAGAAGCCAAATCTTAGAAATGGGGGACTCTCTTCCATTTAGCGGACATGTGCGACAGAACTCCACAAATCAGCGAATACAGACTCATTTCTGGTGGCCAGGAATGAATACTGATATTATCAGGTATGTGAAATCCTGTGCCTAGTGCCAACGTGTGCCGCCCAAGCAACGGACACCACCAGTTTCCATGGGTGAAATGCCAGTAATGGGGACACCATTTGAACGGGTTGTCATCGACATTTTAGGACACTTAGAAAGGACTAAAAGAAGGAACAGGTTCATCCTGACCTTAGTTGACACATGCACTTTATGGGCAGAAGCTATACCGCTTACATGCGCGGATGCCAAGCATGTCGCAGAAGTCCTCGTGCAGATTTTTACTCGGTTGGGATTCCCTCAACAAGTGTTGACGGATAACGGATCTCCATACCGAAACCTGTTAATGGATGAGATCATTAAGATCTTGAGGAACCAGCACATCTACACAAAGCCTTATAATCCGGACGGAAGTGGGTTAGTAGAACATGTCAACGGAAAACCTCAACATGATGTTAAGTAAACTGGGACAAGTGAAACCTGAAGATTGGGATCTTTGTATTCCTGCAGATTTATTTGGCTACAGGGAATCCCCACATACGTCAACAGGATTTCCCACAGCGACTCTTTTATTCGGCAGACCTATTAAGGGGCCGCTTGAAGCCTTACTTCAGTCGCTGACAGACCAGAAGGCTGATGAGACAGTTGTCTCAGCCAGTAAATATGTGTCGGACTTAAAGGAAAGGTTAAAACTAGGATGGGACCTAGCAACGACAAACTTTAAGCGAGCACGCGCAAAGCACGCAAATCGATACAGGAAAGTCGCGGAAGAGAGAGAATTGCAAGCAGGAGAGAAAGTTTTGGTGTTACTCCCTACCGGGAACAATAAACTACGTATCGGAAGTGTGGTAAAGTGGGATGTTATAAATATTTATAGGGGACTTAGTGTACTGACTGAGATCAGCTGTGAAGGTATCTGTATCTAATAGGTGTAGTGTTTTACAGATAACCTTACTTGCTACCACATTATAACTCAGTCAGAATTATTCTGGAATATTGTGATGACTACGTTAAATGTCTAGGGTATGTATATGATGAAGTGTAAGTCACAACAACAACAGACAGATAAACAATTTAATTTATTCCACCACACTTGACAACACTGTGACACTCACACACATTTAACACTCTATAAGACTATCTTAAATGAGGCACTGGTAAATTTTCAAATATAAATATGTATTAATTACTTTCACTAAAATATGTGTCCTGATTCAAATACAAAGTGAACCAGGAATCACAATCAATTGTAATTACAATTTATATGTACAGAATTTATCAATATGAACCTTGTAGTGACATATTTTATTAATATTATCCTATGTGTGTCAGTTGTGTAGTAGTAATATGAGGTAATACTGGTTTTGTTTTTTCAAGCTATGGTGTTATTTGTCATCATGACTTCAAGTGTTTGTTTATCTTGGAAATAGTATGGGGAAAAGTTCACAGTTCCTATCAATTTAAACACTGTATTTTCCCTCTGTTTTATTATAAAGTCAGATTTTGAGGGGGGGCATAATGTTGAGCTCCTCTGGCCACAGACGCTTATCTTTCGTGATGGCGGCAGGAAAAGACCCCTCTGCTCGATAGCCTCCCTGTGTTCTGGAGACACCTCACTGGTCACTATCTGGACCCAGGAGTATGGTGTCAGCCTCTAGGTTCAGCAAAGCTCAGACCAGGTGCTGCTCAATAACTTTAGGACCACGGTCCCTGAAACAAGAAGGTTGTACCTCCTATTTCAGAACTAATTTATAATAAATTTCCAGACTGAACACAATACATAACAAACACTGAGTTCAGAGCGGTAGGCCAACTGCTATCTTCATCTGAAACAATTTTCACCAGTATACTCCTCCCTAATGGTTACTACGCCTCTGCAATTCCAGCATGATTTCTTTCTAGTCAATAAAATAGGTGTCAGTGTACTGTTTGGCAATTCCATGTAGTTTTACTTTCCTCCGACACCTTCTGTTCAGGTTGGAGCACTATATAGGCTTTACCTCATGTTCGCTACTGAACCACACATATATACAGACATAAATTATCAATTTACATTCAATTTTCATTAAAAGATATCAAATATTTCAAGCTTACCACAATTCATGGAATAATACACAGTTACGTTGACTGGCAATGAATATAGCACAATTTCGATCTGCCGATGTCCCAAGCTTTTATTTAGAAAAATATGCACTGGCGCTCAACGCACTGGTTCTTTAGTAAGTTTATTTGAAAATGTGGTCCTGACCTGACGCCTCTGATTGACTATATTGGCGGGTCTAACCAATCGTGCCATGTTTACACAAGCGTTTGAAAAAAAGTACTCATATTCACGTTTCCCTAACAACAAAGAATCAATATTTATAGTCCGACTAATCGTGTTTAGCCTTACATTTACTTTCCGCCAATCAAATAGGCGGTAACATGTCAGCCTATTTCCCGTACAATGGTGGTGTGAAAATCTGCCACTGAATGATTCTGATTTTGGTGTTGTCTGACATCCCTCACTATTTCTTTTGGCTATAATTTGTTAATTCCTAAACTATTTGCGTAACGTTTAACATATTCTTTGTCAGCAAGTCCTAAGGAACCCAAATATATAAATTTAATGGGACTAAGGGGCTGCGTTCAAAATATGCATTTTCTTCTACCTCCTGTTCGCTTCGAATACGATGTGGTGTCTGGGTACTGTAATGTTTTCAAACGTAAACCAGTATAATGTCATGTTTCCTAATAAGCGTTTTTCAGGTTTTTTTAAACCTAACTCGTATGGGTAGTGTTTTTTATCACTGTCGATTTGAAAAAAAGCTAGTGCTTGTGGCCTTACACGCGTGTTAGGGGTGGCATTAATTGTGTATCGCGAGACTGTGGTAGTATTGCCTGCGTTCCGGCTTTCAGCCCCTCCCTTTCTTTCTATCCTTAGTCCATCTGTCTTTCGTTTATGGTAACTTAGTGTATAAAATGACATGAATGGAATATTAAATATAGGTCAGCTTGCGTATCTCAAGGTTTTTCTTAGAAAGGCAGTACACGTTTTATCGTAGAAAGCGGGTATTGAAGCAGTAGGCTTTTACTATCAACGTGAAACGTTACAATTTGCAGACGAGTTAGAAAACAAGGGGGATTTCGAGTACAGTCATTGTGACAGCACTGTTCTTTACCATTCTTCTTTCCTTTTATTGAAGTTATTTGTTAGGCTTTAGATTTACTTCTTAATTTATATATGTGGATTAGAATTTCTCACGACAAATCCTCCCCACTTAAAACAGACGTTATATGTCAGTCTATAATTCTATATACACATAGAGAAATTTATTATTTTTCCTGGAGTTTAGGGTGATTCTCATCACACGGATGGCGGCTTAAAAAATCCGCTCCCAGATTTGTTTTTCCACTTATATACTCTATGCTAAACTCAAATGGCTGCATCAATAAGGACCAACGGAGTAATCTAGAATTCTCATGTCTAGCCTGTGCTAGAAACGACAAAGGTTTGTGATCCGTTTGCAACTTAAATGCCTTCCCATACAGATAAATATTGAATTTCTTTATCGCCCATATTACTGCAAGACATTCCTTTTTGCTAGTTGAGTAATTGGTTTCAGCTTTATTCAACTTTCTGCTAGCATATGCCACTGGGCTTAATTCCCCATCCAATGCATCTGATCTCTGTAGCAGAGTTGCACCTAACCCAATATTACTGGCATCAGTCCTTACTATGAATTCTTGACTTAAGTCAGGTAATTTCAAAAAAAGTTTACTTGTGAGCTTTTCCTTCAATTCTTGGTAAGCCATTTCACATTGTGGTGTCCATGTAATTCGATCTGGATTTCCCTTACGTGTCAAATCAGTTAACGGTGCACATATGGAATTAAAGTTTTTGATATACTTCTGGTAGAAACCACATAATGAGACAAAGGATCTCACGTCTTTCTTGGTTTGTGGTCTCGGGGCTTTCTTTAGTTTCTCTAAATTCTTGGGGTCAGGGGTCATGTTTCCCTGATAAACTGTGTGTCCCAAGAATTCCAATTCTTTACATCCAACGCAACATTTGGATGGTCGGGCTGTTAAATTCGCTTCCCTAAGTCGATTAAACAGCATGTTCAGAGAGTCAATGAGTTCCTCAAATGTTTCTGTCGCTATAAGGATATCATCCATGAAATTTGTGATACATGGATTATTCAGAGGGTCCAATAATTTTCTCATCATTCTAGAGAAGACACTAGGCGCATTCTTCAATCCAAATGGCAATCTGTTAAACTCATAGTGTCCTTCTGAGGTACTAAAAGCTAGGTATGGTCTAACCTCAGGCTTTACTGGAATCTGATAGTATCCTTTACTCAGATCCACTTTTGAGAAATATTTAGCTTTATTTAGTCTGGCAAACAACTGATTTGTATCCGGCAATGGATCCACCTGTCCTTCTGTAATAGCATTCAGTCTCCTGTAATCTATACAAAGTCTATGTTCTCCAGAGGGCTTCCTTAGGAGTACAACACCGGAACTATACGAAGATTCACTGTGTGAAATAATTCCTTCCTTCAACAAATAGTCTATCTCTTCCTTCAAAGCTTTCTCCTTAGCAAAAGGAATCGAATAGGGTTTCATACATACAGGTGTGGGGTCTATCAGTTTCATATCATATTCCAATAAGTTTGTATGCCCAGGTCGGTCTGTTAACACCTCTGCATGATTATCTAGAACCTGTTGCACTCTCTCTTTCTGAGTTTTCGTTAAATGTGTACTGATTTTCACCTGTGCCGCTATCTCACAGGGGTGTAATGGATATTCAAATGATGAAAGTGGTTCCTTTTTCATCTCCATGGCAATGGACAAGGTCAACAAGTGTGTCTCTTCCTGATGTTCTCTTTCCAAATATTTCTTCAGGAGATTCACATGATAGATTTTTTCTTTCCCCTTCTTATCTATCTTATAATTTGTTCTAGACACCTTCTCTAGAACTGTATATGGACCTTGCCATCCAATTTGTAACTTATTCTGGCTACCGGGTAGAAGAAGCAGTACCTTCTCTCCCATAGCCAAATCTCTGTCTTTAGCTTTCCTGTTATAATAGGCATCATGTTTCTTCCTGGCTTGTTTCAAATTTTCATTGGCAAGTTTCCAGCCAGTTTTTAAACGAGTGGTCAGCTCATTCACATATTGGTATGAGGATGTAATATTTTCCTCTGCTTTTTCATCAGTCCACGTTCTTAACAGCGCTACATATGGACCTTTAATTGTGTGGACCTATTTGTCCATGCACCGGTATGGTCTCTTCCACTTGAAGCGCTATAGTGATGATTTTTCTTCCCAGAATTATCATGCACCAAACGACCGCTACCAATTCTTTTCTTGGGGCTGTCTCCTCACTTAGAATTCTTGATGAGAGATTTCCTCTCTACATCTTCTTCCTCCAGTTTGTTTAAGTCCGATTGAGGGATTTTCGGCTTATCCTGGGGTAAGACATCTTTTTGCACTCTCCGCATAGTGGCCATTGTAAAACAGTTAAGTGAAGCTTGTCCGTGAAAAGGGGCTTCTAATTCCCTTTGGTCCACTTTATCAAATTTATACTTCTTTTTATTGTCAGGCCAAATTTTGCCCCGTGGCGTGTCCAGGTCCTGATCAATGTTCCCACTTGTGGGTGTTCCCTCATGTGCTATGCTACACCTTTCTACAAAATTCTCAATGTCCTACCTTGCCTTGGGCCAATAATAATTGTGAGCCACCTTTTGGATGATGGTACCTATTTTTTCATGGTCCCCATCTGGTTTCACATGTAGGCTCCTTATTAAGTCTGCCCTATATCTTTTAGGAAGTACCAGCTGTCCCTGACCTTTGGATCTAGCTCCAGTCTTCCTATACATCAACTTGTTTTTCATGTAAAAATCTCCCTTGCCTGGAGTTGTATGACAAGTTGACAATTTCCTGAAACAAGGCTTGAGGGTCTTATCCCCAGCCTGTGCCTTCCTCATCTCTTCTGGAGTGGTATCTAACATAATATCCTCCTCCTGTCTTGAGGTCGACCTGACCTGAAGGGTGGCCATAACTATAGGGTTCCTTCTGCAACGGTCAGTGTCATGATTGTTCATCTTACAATTTTTACACCACCTTTTCCCTTGGTTGAAAGATTTTCTTTCATCATATTTCCTTTCAACGAATTGTGGGGTTTTATTTTTAATGTCATACCGTGGCCTATCAAATTGGTGCTTACCTTTGTTTTGATCTCTAGGATCAAATTTATTAAAGTTCTGTGGTGCCCTAAAATTTTCCACCTGTCTCTTTTTGTTACCTGATACCTCTGCCTGAACCGCTTGATACCTTTCAGCAACATTTAGCAACTCACCCAGCCTCTCTGCACCTTGTTCCATGAGAAACTTTCTCAGGTCTGGAGCCATGGACTCTCTTAGTTGTTCTATAAGGACCATTTCCTTAAGATCTTGGGTTTTCCCCAGAGAAGTCCATTTCTCCAAGTATGTCTCTAACCGTGCAGAGAACTGGTGATAGGTTTCACCTGACAGTAGTTTAGCATTCCTAAATTTTTTCCTATAAAATTCTGCGTTCTTTTCATATCTTAACAAAAGAGCTTGCTTTAACATGTCATAATTTTCCTGATCACCTCTGCTCATTTTGGCAAAAACTTCATAAGCTGCCCCACGAAGACCTTGAGATAACTTTAAGCTCCACCTTTCTCTCTCTAACCCATATGTGGTAGCTAATAGTTCATATCTATTTAGATAGCTCTCAATATCATCGTCTTTCTCAACAAAATGATCTAAATGAAAGTTCATAGCTGAGGTTGAGGCTCCCTGACTAGCAGTGGCATCAGAGGTAAAGGGACTGGCACCATTTTCAGGAGCATGGCCTTAAAACTCAAACTCCCTTAGTCGTAACTCATGTTCCCTTTGTAATCTCTTATCTTCTGCTTCCCTTTCTGCAGCTAATCGCTTGTCTTCCCTTTCTGCAGCCTGTCTTCTTTCCTCGGCTTCCAATGCTTTAGCCTCTTTGTCAGCCTCAATCTGAAACCTCTTAGCCTCAGCCTCAGTCTGCAACCTCTTAGCCTCAGCCTCAATCTGCAACCTCTTAATTTCTTTTTCAGCCTCTAACTTTCTTTCGGCCTCTTTTTCTAATCTTCTTTCTTCCCGTTCAATATATTTGTCACATTCAGCAGTGACATAAGCAATCATAATTTGCCCGTCCATTCCTAACTCTTTCGCAGTCTGTACAGCAGCAGATCGAAATTTTGCCAAGTCGGCCATTGTCTAACATGCAATTGTAAACAATTCAATCTTTCAATAATTATCTAAGGACACTACAGGCACTGAGAGCTCAACCTTATTTATTTCCACCCAAGGATACCTTTTAATTTTTTTTATTCCCAATATCTATAACAGGAGAAAGTTCAATATCCCTGGAGCGAGACCCCAATATATGTGGTAAAGTGGGATGTTATAAATATTTATAGGGGACTTAGTGTACTGACTGAGATCAGCTGTAAAGGTATCTGTATCTAATAGGTGTAGTGTTTTACAGATAACCTTACTTGCTACCACATTATAACTCAGTCAGAATTATTCTGGAATATTGTGATGACTACGTTAAATGTCTAGGGTATGTATATGATGAAGTGTAAGTCACAACAACAACAGGCAGATAAACAATTTAATTTATTCCACCACACTTGACAACACTGTGACACTCACACACATTTAACACTCTATAAGACTATCTTAAATGAGGCACTGGTAAATTTTCAAATATAAATATGTATTAATTACTTTCACTAAAATATGTGTCCTGATTCAAATACAAAGTGAACCAGGAATCACAATCAATTGTAATTACAATTTATATGTACAGAATTTATCAATATGAACCTTGTAGTGACATATTTTATTAATATTATCCTATGTGTGTCAGTTGTGTAGTAGTAATATGAGGTAATACTGGTTTTGTTTTTTCAAGCTATGGTGTTATTTGTCATCATGACTTCAAGTGTTTGTTTATCTTGGAAATAGTATGGGGAAAAGTTCACAGTTCCTATCAATTTAAACACTGTATTTTCCCTGTGTTTTATTATAAAGTCAGATTTTGAGGGTAGGCATAATGTTGAGCTCCTCTGGCCACAGACGCTTATCTTTCGTGATGGCGGCAGGAAAAGACCCCTCTGCTCGATAGCCTCCCTGTGTTCTGGAGACACCTCACTGGTCACTATCTGGACCCAGGAGTATGGTGTCAGCCTCTAGGTTCAGCAAAGCTCAGACCAGGTGCTGCTCAATAACTTTAGGACCACGGTCCCTGAAACAAGAAGATTGTACCTCCTATTTCAGAACTAATTTATAATAAATTTCCAGACTGAACACAATACATAACTGTGACGTACGTCTAAGTATGACAAATGAATTTCCCTGACTCGATGGATGATAACAGAATATTGGCCTCTCATAACTTTAGAACCCCTGATCATCTGTTGTAACTTTTACCGGCATGCAGCATTTCCACGAGAACCTTTCACGCTGGATCATTAATATGTAGCCTGCTATCTTATGTGGACGTTTGAGATCGCATGGCCTTTGATGGGAGGTTAAATCCCGCCCACAACCATTTCTGAGAACGATTTATAGCAATCTTTTCCTTAACGCCGGCCCAAAAGAGGACGGGCCACAGACTCACTCCTGTTTCTAAAGCAATAAACAGCAGATCATTTTCTTACCTGGCTGTCACCCCGCCTGGTGGGAGTTGCCAAAGCTCTCAGAACAGCGGTACCATCAAAGACAGACAGATCTCAGAATTCAATCGCAGCGGCACACGATCTAAAGAATCAGGGGACTTGCAGCTCACAGAGTTAGCTTCTCGGGAAATTTTCGCACTCTTATGCGAGCAGCCTGAGACGGAAGAAAATCGGTAGACCGGGGAAAACGAAGGAATCGCAGCGGTTAACACATCGGCGAGGTACCTCGGTTTTTGCTCAACTTCAAGAAAGGTGCGAAAATCTAACACGCCCTATTCAAGTTACATTCGAGAAGTATAAATAGAGAACTCCGAGAAACTGCATTTTATCGTTCGCTCTGACAGAATCCTAGTTGCACTAGCATAGTCGGATTCCTGCTGGATTTCATCTACCTTCGTGACTATTGGAGTGTATTCTTTTTGTGCAGACGGTAATTTATACATTAGCTTCGAGTGATCAGTGGTCGAGTTATTTCAATTGATTTCAATGGATTGTGGTGTAAATTTAACCTTATTAAATAAACCCATTTTCAAAGTTCTAGTGCAAACTAATGTTACAGCTAAAAGTATTTCCTAATACAATTGACGCGTAAATTTATTTTGCAGACGTTAAAGAGAATTATAACTTTAATACAGTTTAGTTCTGTATAGATAGATGTGCTTTTAATTGTTTTAACTCACGGGAAGTTTTCCTGATTTGTTAATTGACGACGCTAATAAGTAAATAGGCTAACTGTAATTTATCGCGTCAGATTATAATATGATTTGTAATGCATTTCTTGTTTTGATTATCTTTCATTCAGAACGATCATTCAACCTGCATCCCAGCAATTATTAATTATATACAGAGTTCTGCCAAACTCAATTCGATAACTCCAGTAACATATGAACTTTTTTAAAGCTAAACTTGTGGCGACCTGTAATGGGCCCCGCTCCTCTGAACGTAACTGAGAAAAAAGCCATTCAAGAAACACTTTAAAAATACTAGTTCATATAGAGTCCTTAAAGAAAACTGGAAGCAGAACATATTTTATTCACTGCCCCTATTTGTGAAGAAAAAGCATCGATCTACCTGAACACTGTCTGTCACGTATATTCAGTATATTTTACCCTCCCTTTCTCCCCCCCCCCCCCCGAAGAACTTACCTCAGTGTTTTTCTTAACTTGTGACATTACGGAAAAAGGAAGTTATCTCCACCAGCTGTGCCAATTTTAGGAACCACACCATACCTCACGCCTAGCCAAGTGCCTGTGACATTCTTTAGGAACTTTATCTAATAAATAAACAGTACCGTTAAACTTCAACGTCCAGCGATTTCGGGACACTTTGTTAACTTCAACAACTCGCAAATCTGGGGCTGTACACGGAAGAAAATACTTTTACCTAAGCCAAGGTTTAGTGCTGTTTTTTGATGTATTTCCTATGAAGTGCCAGAATTCACCTTTCGGTAAGTCTGCATGTGTGTTTGTGGGGATGGCCAGCCCTAGTGTGTTTTTTTGAATGAAAGGAGATTTATCTTTTCTTTACCCTTTTAATTAGTTCGACCTTGTACTAAGGTGCATTATATTCCTTGTACGGGATCTCTCCTAGCGGGATCGGGTAACTGTGTTCCTTCCCTCTCCGTAAAATTTGTTGATTTAAAGGGAGACAATTGAGAACCCTAGCTTTTCCTCTACACCCCCGCCCCCCCTTTTTCTGTAACCCCTTGCCTCAGAGTAATAAATTTAATAGTGGGTTAAATTGCCTATCTCTGATCCCCCCCCCCCCCCTCCTCTTGTCTTTGGGACCGGGTCTTGTCTGTTAGTAAATATAAACGGGAAACGGTGGATGGGATATTTCTCCTCAAAAAAAACCCCTCTTCCCTAGTTATATTTGTATTCTGTAACCTTTGATTTTTGACTGTAAATGTACAATTATGTGTGAGTCCTTTATGATAATAAAGGTATTAATCATTAATTGTGTTGGTTGTCGGTTGGCCTAAAACTCCAAACATTTCCATCTGTGTAGGCTGTATTCATGTACGTTGAGCGACAGAATCACCAAATCGGTGAGTGCGCCTGAGCGACTGGAACTGACAAACAATTGTTTGTGCAGAAGAGAGATAGGAGTAGTCTGTGAGAAAACAGATATTGTCGTAATAAGAGACTGTCCTTGCTCCTTCCCAGCGCTTGTGAATCTACTACCTCATTCTCCCAAATCCTTATTCTCACAGAGCCTTCAATATCACTTTACACTCTAAAGGGACCAATATTCATCAGCACCCTCTCAGATAAAAATTACGACAATAACAAACACTGAGTTCAGAGCGGTAGGCCAACTGCTATCTTCATCTGAAACAATTTTCACCAGTATACTCCTCCCTAATGGTTACTACGCCTCTGCAATTCCAGCATGATTTCTTTCTAGTCAATAAAATAGGTGTCAGTGTACTGTTTGGCAATTCCATGTAGTTTTACTTTTCTCCGACACCTTCTGTTCAGGTTGGAGCACTATATAGGCTTTACCTCATGTTCGCTACTGAACCACACATATATACAGACATAAATTATCAATTTACATTCAATTTTCATTAAAAGATATCAAATATTTCAAGCTTACCACAATTCATGGAATAATACACAGTTACGTTGACTGGCAATGAATATAGCACAATTTCAATCTGCCGATGTCCCAGGCTTTTATTTAGAAAAATATGCACTGGCGCTCAACGCACTGTTCTTTAGTAAGTTTATTTGAAAATGTGGTCCTGACCTGACGCCTCTGATTGACTATATTGGCGGGTCTAACCAATCGTGCCATGTTTACACAAGCGTTTGAAAAAAAGTACTCCTATTCACGTTTCCCTAACAACAAAGAATCAATATTTATAGTCCGACTAATCGTGTTTAGCCTTACATTTACTTTCCGCCAATCAAATAGGAGGTAACATGTCAGCCTATTTCCCGTACAATGGTGGTGTGAAAATCTGCCACTGAGCGATTCTGATTTTGGTGTTGTCTGACATCCCTCACTATTTCTTTTAGCTATAATTTGTTAATTCCTAGACTATTTGCGTAACGTTTAACATATTCTTTGTCAGCAAGTCCTAAGGAACCCAAATATATAAATTTAATGGGGCTAAGGGGCTGCGTTCAAAATATGCATTTTCTTCTACCTCCTGTTCGCTTCGAATACGATGTGGTGTCTGGGTACTGTAATGTTTTCAAACGTAAACCAGTATAATGTCATGTTTCCTAATAAGCGTTTTTCAGGTTTTTTTAAACCTAACTCGTATGGGTAGTGTTTTTTTATCACTGTCGATTTGAAAAAAAGCTAGTGCTTGTGGCCTTACACGCGTGTTAGGGGTGGCATTAATTGTGTATCGCGAGACTGTGGTAGTATTGCCTGCGTTCCGGCTTTCAGCCCCTCCCTTTCTTTCTATCCTTAGTCCATCTGTCTTTCGTTTATGGTAACTTAGTGTATAAAATGACATGAATGGAATATTAAATATAGGTCAGCTTGCGTATCTCAAGGTTTTTCTTAGAAAGGCAGTACACGTTTTATCGTAGAAAGCGGGTATTGAAGCAGTAGGCTTTTACTATCAACGTGAAACGTTACAATTTGCAGACGAGTTAGAAAACAAGGGGGATTTCGAGTACAGTCATTGTGACAGCACTGTTCTTTACCATTCTTCTTTCCTTTTATTGAAGTTATTTGTTAGGCTTTACATTTACTTCTTAATTTATATATGTGGATTAGAATTTCTCACGACAGGATGACAAGGGCCGTTTACCGTCCTTAAAAAGATTTATAAGGCTAACTACAAGATCTCTCTTAAAGGAAAGGAGAAGGTCTACCATGTAAATCTGATAAAGAAATACTTGGAAAGACCGGTGCCGACATCCGAACAGCTCCTGGCGATCGCCAAAACTGACGAAGATGACGATAGTGGCAGGGAAATTTCACTGCACATACACGAAATCTTTCAACAACGTCAAACTCGGCGAAACTCTTTCAAGCGCAAACGGAATGCATTCCAAAGAAAGAGAAAACGTTGGAGCAGATTTCATGAGTAGGAATTGGATAGAGATAAAGGGGGAAGATGAGATTGAAGAAACAGTCACCCAGACGCCACTGATATAGGAAATCTCTTTCCATAAAGTGGACATGGAATGGTTCCATATCTTAGGCGGGGAAGTCTGTGGTAGATTATGATTAAGTGATTTCATATATCTTTTTCTTTATCTTCATTTTTTTTCTTCTACCTTCTCTGTCACCTATGCCTGTAGGAATTTAACCCTCTCATATTCAAACCGCTGTCTTTCTTATAATTTAGCAATCAGTTTATGGCTGGTAGCATTTAATTGCATTCTCTTTGATGCAGGTTAGCGAGCAGACCTGGTCCCGCTCACCTGTAATTATCTCGGCAGCGATCATAAAAATCGCCGCAATGAGATCAGTTGGTGATGGAAAGGGGAGACAATTTGTCTATTACCTTTGCCTGGATTCGTTCGTTGTAAGTTAATTTACAAGATGCGAACCGCCATATCAAAGACTCTCGCTACAATTCATTTACGACCACTTCGGCAGATAGCGAGAGTGAGGCGATAATATATGTAGATTCTATTTCATCTAGATCTTAATATAGACCTGGCTTCGGCATTGGTGCGATAAAAGTTGTTTGATTCGCAGAATGAGATAGAATTTATGTAGATTTTCCAAAGGTGCCAACATCTGGCAAGAATCTGCTAGTTACTACTTTCCCTGTGATTCTTTGTCAGTCTCAGATATTTATACCCCAGCAGTTTAGACTTCATTCATTCAGTACTGCCACAGCTTTAGAGATACAACTAGCGCGAGTTCTAGAATCACCGTAATAGTAGGGTCTTAGTTTCTCGTGGAGAAAATCTTAGAAGTTTGTGTGAAGGTAAATATATATATGACTAGTATTGTCGAGTGATAGAATTGTTAGTTTGAATTATATCTTCACTAGATTGTGTTCAGAGTGATTTACTAGTTTAATCGTCCTTATAAATTCTCTAGTTACTGTGTTACAGTGGATAGCAGAATAAATTATAATTTCTGGCTAAAATCTCATTCAGCTATAAATAAATTTAATTAAATTGCTAGTAACCAGTCAGAGAACATTTTAACTAACTAAGTAAATGCACTGATTCATCATGAGCGTTGACGAGATATGTATTTATTTCTAATTCATGATGATTGATTTTTTTTAATGACTAGAATTTATTTCACGGGAGTTTTAAACGATAAGACAAGCTCTAAGTTTGCAGTTTATAATTTAAGTTAAATGACCGAAGTGAACATATTCTATTTACGCGTAGGATTTTGTATACTATATTAGGGTTGAGTATTTATGTTTTTCTCTTCCTTTCATACAGTATCTTGGTCAAGCCCAAAACCTACCAGCGGTTTCTGTTATGTATAGCAGAGAATAACTATACGAAAAGAACTTTTTTTTCTGAAAAAAATTATATTGTAACTGGCATTGAGTTCCAGAGTTCTTTTCCAATAATCACAGTTTTACAGTCGGCCCTTGGTGGCGACTAAATCATCAAGCTACTGTACCCGTAACATTAGACATCATTATTTTACTGAAACAATTGAAGCGCTTCCCAAGATTTGAATTTATTAGCATTGGAGAAGCTGGGGCTTGTTTCGCCTAAACACACCATTTGGATGGGCTGTATGTTCCTTAAACAATTGTTCCAAATGTGGTGAGAGTGCCTATTAGGTAAGAACGCATGTTTTGTGATCACAAGTGTGTCAGAGCGAGAAAATGCAGGGATGATTAATTCTTTGATTCTCTAATCCATATATCCATTGATTGTTTTTCTTCTTAAAGATTACATATGCTATCTATTTCAGAGTAAATTACAGGAAAAAACCTCTGTTATTTACGGTAGAGAGAAATCCTAGATCATAGTGTATAAATCTGTGACTCTTTGGGGGCGAATAACTTCTCTTATAACGGGATCTTGGTTCAACAGAGGGGGAAAGGATTACACCTATGGGTCAACTCTGTTATTGATTCCTTAACCTATGTTTATTTGTGTATTGATTTGATAGTCTAAATTTATTTAAGTATATGAGGAGAACTGCCGTAAGACGGGGGTAAAACAGTAGAATGGGGAAAAAAACCAAAAAAAAAAACACATACACAAATAGTAATATGTCTTACAAGGAGAAAGGACCAGAAAAACCTACGTTGCGGCCACAAGGCCTTCGTCAGGGACAGACAAAGAATAGACAGGAGGGAAAGAAAGAAATGAGAATTAAGTAGAGAACATGAAACTACAAAAATAAGAGAAAAATCACTCCCTTTTGTCCAGTCACATGTCCAGTCACAGAAGCAAGATGGCTGCCACTAAACCGGAAAGCGGACTTCCGCTTCAAGTGTGTCGGTCAGCTCGTCCAAAAGTATCTATATTCCATTGTTATAGTTTTCACGTTTGTACGTCTAACTGTCGTCACTTATGTGTGTGTGTCGGTGAGTGGTTGATATATAGTACATCTATATAACTGAGTTATCTGTCTGACAAATACTTTCTGTTGTAGAGATAGGCTTAGCGAGAGGATCTCCTCGAGTCTCAGGGACAGAATTACCTAGTTTCCACCATCTCACTCGTGAAAATCAATTTCTATTATTATCTCTCACTGAGTCACCTCAGGTTCTAGTCTATTCAGAAGGGACCAATCTATGTCTTAATTCCCCTATCACAAGTCTACGACACACTAAGAGATGTCTCCGTCGTATCCTCCGTATGAAATGACTAGATATAATTACAAACATAGACGTGAGGAATAGAATCAGACAACAACTAATATAGCTGGAGATTAAAAGGAGAACGTGGAGTTGGATAGGACACACTCTAAGCGGAAACAACCAAGCAGTATAATTACATATATTGGCTGGAACCCACATGTCAAGAGGAAAGTGGGAGGCCAAAGAAACGGCGGAGACGAACTGAGGAAAGAGAAAGCCAATGTAGTCTGGATAGAATAAGCAGACTTGAAAAAGACGGCCTAAAACAGGAATCGGAAGCGAGCTAGAGTTGCAACCTTATGCTCAGTATAGAGTGACAAAGAGGGAGTGAGGACAAGAGAGAGAGAGAGAGAGAGAGAGAGAGAGGGAGAGAGGAAGAAGAAGGAAGGCAAAGGGGCTATAAAGCTAGTTCAAAATATCCAGCTGTTGAGCAAAAAGTACATTTACTTCAGTATAAACAGAATACAACAATGTCACAGAATTGGCCGTTCGCCTTTTCTCACTCTCTCTCTCTCTCTCTCTCTCTCTCTCTCTCTGCAACTATCCATTTACTTCTTTATGTTGCGCACATTCACCTGTCCCATCGCCGCGCCTTAGATGTGTTGACCTCTTTTCATAATTCTTCTTCTTCTTTGATCCTTAGCCGCCGACCGTCAAAGCAGTCAGTGGCCATCACGCCTAGTGGCGTCTTGTATGGCAACAACAAATTGATTCCACTTTGCTCGGTCGGTGGCCATCCTTCGTACAGTGCCCCAACTCTGGTTCATTCTTTGCATCTCAGCCTCCACAGTCCTCCGCCAGGTTGTTTTTGGTAGGCCTCTCTTTCGTTTTCCTTCAGGGGTCCAAAGCATAGCTGTTCTTGTGATGGCATCGGGGTCTCTTCTGAGGACATGACCAGCCCAGCTCCAGCGTCTGCCAGCTATGATGGTGTGAATGTCCTCTTGCTTGCTACGAGTAAGCAGATCTTGGTTAGTGATGGTATTCGGCCAAAAGATTCGGTGAATTTTTCTTAGGCATGTTGTGTGAAAAGAGGACAATTTTGACATTTCCTTCTCTGTAACTCTCCAGCATTCCGCACCATAGAGAAGCACAGAAAGCACACAGCTTTTCATAATGCAATAGTGTTATTTCACGGCTAATTGACTATCCTTATGGATAAATTGTGGTCGCTTAAGTTGTTAAACCAGATTGACGTTATACGGTCAACGGAAAGTATTGGTGACTTTCTAAATAATCATGTCCCGTCAGACCCACATGCCCGTCTGGGGCAATGTTCACTACAGCCGCGTTCAGACACTTGGGCGGATAAAACAAAAGAAAGTACAGGTGATAATTGCTTAACTTACTTCCGATCAGACAATGTCTGGGTAATTAGATAATTTTAGAGAAACCGGTCTGGGTAGACAAATTAGCGATGACACTATCTGCAGGCGATGTTACAAATCATAATTTGAAAGGTTACTTAAGAGAACGGAAGAAGTCGGGCCATATATGGAAGATGAGGTCATGGATTTAATGTTTAAAATAATATTTTCAAATACGCGGAGGAAATTGTTGGGATAAACCCCATCATAACACGCATGATTGAATACAATTGGCTGGGCAAGTCTATACGTTATACACAACACTTATGATTGGAGCCTGGTCAGATTGTAACAACCACGTGCGTGGGACGAAAGTTGCAATATAATCTAACACTTTCGGCGGTTTAGAGCACTGAAATTCATCTCGTCAAGAAGACAAACAGCTAGCCTGAGTTAGGAATAGGATCAGAATTCTATTTATCGGACCGGACCTTGTTTGAGCATCTTGTGTACTTGTATCCCAGGAAAACTCTACCTACATTAACACCGAAAGCCGGAATCTTAGGAATCTGAAACACAAAGTCAGAGTGAGAACCTAGTGTAAAGTAATACCCCAGACCGCGTGTAAGAGGCATCTTAAACAAGTTGCCTTAACTATTGCTCTGAGCCAGGAGTCAGTATTCCTGATATAACCAACAACTCCATGTACATGGTAGATGGTTGAAAGGGGCGTGCTACAAAGAAAAGTAGCAAACACATTAATTAAATAAAAAAAAAGAGTCAGTATTCCTAGGGAGATTTTAGGGTGAGTTGTTCATTTTAAAATTCTATATTTTGCATTTATTAACAGGTGAAAATTGCAAATGGATGTCCAAGACATACGAGGCTGGTAATCTCAGCATATAGAATGCTGGTTTCATGAACCACCACCGCAAGAGCTGGTGACTGCTTTATGCGGGTTTCTCACATAGAACCAAAAGTAGAGGTAGTCCCAAGATCCATTGAGCAGGGAGTAGATGATGGTAGAGTTGATGTATATACTTATTATATTATTCACTTTTTCAACCAGTACAAATGTAAAGATATTCAATATAAATGTAATGAATGTTTTCCGCTCACTGGAATTAATATTAATGCTCAGAGAAGGTAAAGTTCTGAGGTAGATGAGATGGTGGAATGAAAAAGGTGGAGCACATAATTTTGTTCTCTTCTTTTGTGACACTAGTCAGTGGTACCAATTGAGGGTACTATCTCTGGAGCAAAGTGTGTGGTATGTGTGGCCTGCTGTTAACACTAGACACTATCATCAGACGGGTCTTGAATACGCTGGACCAGCTTCATTGAGTAATCACGAAGCTTGTTTCTTAGGGCGTGTCACAACCTCCAGACTTGACCAGTGACGTGAGTGTCGTCATTTTAGATAGGCTTAAAAGATATTTATGGTCCCGCCTGAGTAGAGTGGATGGTGATAAGTACGCGAGAAATAATGGTGTGAAAAATAGATTTCACGAGTGAATAGTTTAAGGAGAAGATCTGTCTCTGGAACGAGAAGTTTCTCTAGTCCAGTCTATCTATACGACTATCTTTTAGTATAAGACAATCTTACCCTCCAGATATATGTAAATATAAGTTTAACTACACACATACAGTTATGAGACAACAAGACACACAAACGTGAAAAACTATGGTTAATTGGGTATGGGTCTAACCAACACACAAAGTTAAGTTCTTTTGTTGTTTACTATCATTAAACTTGACAACACCAAATATCTAAAGAAAGATCAAATAAAATCAGAATTACATGCATAGAAAATTAACAGAATACATGTGCCCTCCACGTATTGAGAAAAAGAACCCAACAAGTTAATAACCCCAAAGGTCAAAGGTTAGCACTATGTTATAGCATAGACAGTAAAGAAAAGAACAAAGTTCCTACTAAAAGCTATCCAGTAAAATAAACAATATTTAAGCAGAATCCAGATAATACAATTTTCCTGTAACAAAGAAAATATTCACTCTCTCTGACATACGTGGCCACTCACTCGCTCTTCTTACCTACTCTTGGTGAAAAAAATCTCTTGGTCATACAATCCCTGAATATATAATTTCCGGTGTCTTTATCTTCCAAATTGGCCCCAGTCCCTCCTCTGATAATTAAATTTTATAACGGGGACGCCTAATTTGGTGGTTGATTCCTGTATATACAAATGTCACCTCGAATAGTTAATGTAGAAAAACCGAGATCGTGTGCTCACAGTAAACAGTAAAAAATTATCCCAGTATAGGGAAACATCTGGTTGCTAAAAACTGTTATTTATGATGGTGATGGTAAATCCTATCGGCTGGCTCTGGGGTGAGTGCCGATTTTGAAACAGCGTAACTTGCTGGATAAATCCGCTGATACGACTGTCAAAAGTCAGATAGTAATGTTATTTTGTGTTACGCCACAGTAGGCTGATAAAATTGAATGAATATCTGGGTATTGGTAAGTCCAGTTAACTTTACTATTTAAAATGTTTATGTGTCTCTTTGGCCAATCCTGTTCACAAATGAACTTGGGGACGTGTAAGCCAAGAAGAAGACAACATTCACCAATTAGTAAATGAAGAAAAGGACCAAAATAGACGACAACTGCTGGTTTTGGGAAGCCCAGTTTATATACCATCCCGGTTATCTGCTCTCCAGGAAACTCCGGTAAACAAACGTGGTTCGCTCCCTGTTATGACTGGCAGGTCACGGAAGTTAGTAAACTTTTCGTTTGTTTACATTCAAGAAAAGAGGCGTGGATTAAAATGAGTAAACGCAGACAGAAATATGCTTGACTTTTACTGGCAAATCATAGAACGCTAACGGGATCACGAAAGACTGTCAGATACTGTAGGCTATATTTCCATTATACGTCACAGTGAGTGAACCAGTCCCTAACCTGTAAATAACCAACCATCGACTGGAGCAGAAACCAACAAACTTACTGACAGCTAACTACAAACTTAAAAGCTGCCAAGTGAACTTTCAAACAATTCCCTCAATATTCAAAACATCACCATGTGATGATAACCTTTTCTTAAAAGAGAATTATTCATTTTACACTGTTAAATATAACTGATTATTAAATTTGTTATTTGTATTTATACAAATTTAAAGTCGATTTAATTCTTTTGAGTGTACTGCAACCGTATGTCTCAGTCACCTTACATACACCTAAAACAGATCTACTAAATTAAGATTTCACTGAATTAAATCAGTTGGGGGCTTGAACGAGCTAAATTATACAATATACCTCTTCACAAAAGTTGTCGGGCAGATATGTTAACTGTACTAAGACACATTCAGCACTTTTCCTGACTTCTGAAATATCTTGTGAAGACTCCCTCTAGGTAGAAGCATCATCATGATCCTTCTATCTGTATATCTGCCAAGAGTAATCTTGTGCGAAGGCAAGATACCTTTGAAGACCCACATTATATGCTCTAGATTTTGGCCATTGTTGGACCATCACTGCATAGCAAAGGGGAGGCAACCCGTGACACACAATTCAAATAATTTAATTAATAATTAATTTGAGCAACATCCCAGCCTGTACATGCCTAAGCCAGCACAGACCCAGAGTGCACAGAAATTAGAACTAGCATGTTAAAACCAAAAATTCATACATTCATACATAAAAATAAATTAATTTAATAATAAACCGATAGAAATGTCAAAAATCCACAAACGCTGGGAGTTATGAATCATGCTGGTAGTGGGTCTCTCAATAAAAAAACTGTTTGGAGATGTCAGAACTGACTACTGCCTTTATTAGAGCCATTAACGTAGAAGTATGTGGGCCAACGAGGAAGACGAAGAAGAAGTAAGGTCGAACACTCTAACAGGGGTTGGCTACTTTATCGCACGATCTGGAAATGAAGTGGATTGTTTTGTTTTCTGTAATTGTGTTTTTTAGCCCTAGATATAGTCCCTTCATTAATATGTACACATTGTGACGTTTCCGAGCTTATGCGACAAAATGGGGTAACGGAGCTACATGCACAAATTACGTCCAACATGTTGAACGTCTGGCGCATGAACATTTCTTGAAAGTTGCATCCAAAAGTTTTAAACATAAAATATAGAAGCCTTAATCAGTGCGCTGAATAAAAATATTGTCGACAATGCTACAGATGCACCTTACATTTCTTCAGGCAGTGCTAGCTGGACTAATCTTCATTATCTATAAAGTTAAACGATAACTTCAATTTTATATAATAAATAAAAATAGAAAAGAAAATTAAACTCAAAGTCAAATCAGTCATGTCGTTTGACTGAACCATGGAGGACAACAAATACAACAAACTAGAAGTTACATACTGTCGTGAATGGGTGCTTGTGTAGAATAGAAGGATTT
This sequence comes from Oreohelix idahoensis, assembly GCA_024509875.1. Classification (NCBI taxonomy): domain Eukaryota; kingdom Metazoa; phylum Mollusca; class Gastropoda; order Stylommatophora; family Oreohelicidae; genus Oreohelix; species Oreohelix idahoensis. The sequence goes on along the minus strand of JAMPIV010007359.1, from coordinate 5,129 downwards.
AAATGGTACTGGAATTTATAATAAGAGCCAGAAAAATGCCAGTGAAACAAGAGATGAGAAGAACATGCAAGAGATAGATAGGACACACAGTGAATAAACCTGTTGATAGCATTACCAGGCAGTCCTGTTTCTGAAATCCCCAGGGCAAGTAAAGCAGGGGTAAAAAAAAAAAAAAAAAAAACACACACACACACATAGAAAACAGAACTGGAGACAGTTATAAATGATAGAGAAAACTTGGAAAGACCTTGAGCTGTTAGCACGTGACAGGAGAACTTGGCATACGTTTGTTTAAGACCTATGCTCCCTGGGGAGCTGAAGTGTGATGACTGAATGAATGAATGACTAAATGAATGAATGACTGAATGACTGAATGAATGAATAACTTAAGCCCAATATCTGGTAGTTCAGTTTGTTTAGTCGATAATGACATTTTCACTTCTATACTGGGCGTTTGTTATGTTCCTGAGTCTCGAACACCACTTTTAAATAAGCCACGAATTGTTGTCTTACTTGCGTGACTTGTTACTGCATACTAATCTGTTTATTAACAATCAGCTTCCGGTGGAACATAGGGCTTTAATAAATTCACGTTAAGCCCTTCTGTTCTGTGCCATCCTTTCCAGTTCTCTCTGTGTCTTCTATTCTGTTTCTGTATGTATCCAGCTCTCTTCTCCATTTGTTGTTAAGTCTATCTTTATTTCGTTTAGCCAGTGGATTCTAGAACGAGTACTGCCTTTCGATACTTTTAGCTGCTTTCATGGAAGTGTTTCTTGTTCACATCCACCGACTATTTTTCCACCATCTTGTTTCACTAGTATTTGTCTAACCCAGTGATTCTCAGTTTATATGCAACGACCCAAAATTGGCTCGCGGTAAACATAGCGACGGGTTGCATCCCGTGCTCGCAGCATTCAGCGGCAAACCTTTGGCTGTATATTAGAACAACATTATAAGTAATAATAATTAATTTCCCTATAATTAATGTTCACTGGTCAATTTTGTTACATTGGTAGATCGGATACCATGACTAATACGGGAAACCAAAAGCAAGGAATCGAGACCTCCGAGACGACCTAGAGTTCGCTGAGAGGACATTAGACAATATCTAAAGGACAAAGGACTGGCAAGGAGGAAGACAGCCGATAGGATAGTAGAGCGTTCTCTGTGATAAACCTCTACTCACCAGGGTAGAAGATGAATGACTAAGTAAGTAAATAAGGTAGTCTGCTTCACCAACTGTGAATTTGGGCCGTAATAATAAAAAAGATTGAGAACCACTTATCTGGTTATTTCTATACTTTCTACGTTGGTGGTCTTGTCATATCATTTTAATTCTTCTATTTACATTGAAAATAATTGCTGGGCAATTATTGCATTCCTTCCGACCACCCACTGACTTCCATCACATGACAAAGCAAAACAAAAATATTTGCAGACTTTGCGCTCTCTAATAAGGTACTGAGCTGTAACTTAGGAATCAACACAATCATGTTTTCATTTTCCCCGTACAAATCCAATACCCCCTCTTAACAGACTGAAACACAAATGCCTGTGTGTATATGAGTGCGGGAGGGGGGGGGTGTCTAAATTACCTCCGCAGGGCATCACTTTCAGAAAGGCGGAGAAAGAAGGAACCATAATATGGGATTCAAGGAGAGGAGGTAACGTGAGATTAGAGGAACATTTCCTCATCCAATCTCCTGTCATTTTCAGTAATTTTGCAGCTCATATTAAAAATATCATTAGAGATGATTAAATTGCGATAAAGAGTTTTGGAAGATTTGCCCAGATAACGGGATTCCATATACACAAGATAGACAAAATACAAACACGCAGCCAAAACAAATTTGTCAAATAGCCATAAAAACTGCCGAAAATTGATGACATTTTGTATAAACATGAGAGTTTATAAATTATAGAGAGCAAAGTTTTTGATTTCAATGTTGCCAACTTTTTTTCTTTTTCTGAGGCGTTTAAGAAGTAAAGGAGCTAATGAAAGAGTGTTCTCCCTTTTCATGACAAGCTCGAGGAATTTTTTGCTTGCACTCCCAAGCCATCAAAATGTTTGGTACTTCAGATCTGCACCTTCTTCGTCAATGTCATGATTCATTAAAGGTCTTTGTTGGTAATTCAGTTTTTTTAAGAATGTAATCTGCTGTGCCTTTGATTATCTGTTGCCAATTTTATTTTTCATGTTCATTTTAATGCCACCGATCCATCACATTCCCCGTGTAGTTCCCAGGGCAACGAAATAGAGCGACCCTATTTTGTCGTATAAGCTCTGAAACGTCACAATGTGTACATATTAATGACTGTTGCTGTCATTTTCGACGGAGTCATCTGTCAAGTTATTTGCTTATGTTTGTATCATAAGTATAATTGTGTCTTTACCTGCGATGTCAGGTTGATTAGGGGTTGTCTTCCCTTGTTTATTCATTCATTGTGTTTGACCTGTAGGGTCAGAGGTTGACAGTTCGGCGTAGGCCTATGGGAAGGTTTTTTAAGCGGGAGTGAGATATACTTCCGGGAAGCCGGGAGGTCCTGTTTTTCTGAAGGGACCAAGAGTCCATTGTTTTTCGGGGAGAATCTTCGAAGTAACTGCTATGGCAGTTTTCCCCAGTGAATCTCTGTGCGTCGGGATGACGACAGAATTCCTTGTGATGTTCTGAGGATTCATTTGCCAGGTAATACCGACCTTTATGCATTATTACGCTTTTCGGTGGCAGAACATGTAAAGGATTACCTAGGGTGAACAGCAGCTCACTGATCCGCCATTTCAGAACTTATATATTTGTGCTCGAGGTAGCCATCCAAGACTGTTAGTCTTATATTGTCCAGAAATCCAGTGACGAAGATATATTGTGGGAGCCGCAGATTGGCGGAACTTCTACCTACAATAAGTATTACTGCAGGGTTGATGATAACCTATTTAACAGAAGTACACGGCCGACGTCAGAACGAGGCCTGTGCTTCCGGCTATTATACTACAGCCTGATATGTGCAATTGGCGGGGAGTGCCAAGTTGCACCTGTGTGTCAAAGTAACTAAGGCATCTGACGCGTTTAGTCAGAGACGCCAAGGGCGACGCTACGAACTGTCATTATTGAAGAACTTTGCTATTGACCATGCACGTCTATTCTGATGTTTACCTTTTTGAATGCCAAATGTATACCTATCGATGTCAGGTCAGCATGACCTTGTTACACTGACTGTTCCTGTTGATACTATGTGTGTTCCCGTCAATAAATGTCTTGAAACATGCCTGCAGTGTCAAAGCATCCTTGATTACTGCATGTGAGAGTATGGGTTGCAGGATCTACATCTATACGAGCCTAAACACATTCGCGTCTTCATTCGCACCCACACTCAATTCATCATACGCTCGCACTACACATCTAACAACATGTATACTGTCTTGGGCCAGTGATCACCTCAACAAGAAAAAAAAGACAGTTACATTTCTGGTGGACCAGTTACGTGGGCTCTTATGATACATTTCTGGTGGACCAGTTACGTGGGCTCTTATGATACATTTCTTGTCGCCAATGTGGCCTAGAAACTTACATTTCTGATGGACCAGATCTGTGGGTTTAAAAAGAACAGAGCGAGCATTTGACATTATTGTTGACATTTATGGATCCAGAAATTTACATTCCTGGTTGGCTGTTACATGTATGATGTCTCCAGTTTTGTCGAGAAAGTTACAAGAAGGACAAGTACACATTACACTTCTGATCTGTGGGTCTAAGCTACACACGGGACAGCCGTAACACACAGCGCTAATTCTACACTTGCAAGTTTTGGCTACAACAGGACAGATATAGGTCATCAACGGTTGACCCAAATAAACAGTACGAGCATTTATATTATAATGCTACATAAAGCATAACAAGACATGTACTGAAGTTAACTACTAGGCATTTGCTACGTGGACCATAACTGCATAGAAGGCGGGTTCCTATTGTAAACAGTACTGCTGGTTGTTACACGTTTCATTCAACAACAGACTTTTCTAGGTCAGAGCATTCAAGCTACATTGTTGGAGGTCAAGTGTCTGTAAACAGTACGTGGAAATAGTAAACATTCAATGTGCAAGCCCTAATTTGAGAAGGTCATAGTAACTTTGGTTCGTGAATACCACTTTATGTTACAGTGGATTTGACGTTCAGTGCGCGTTTGACATTTCGTTTCTGTGTTCGCAAGGAGCAAGGAATTTATTTTAGTTTCAGCTGTGACTGAACTTGTTCTGCAACACATTGAAATTGATTGCTATATTATGTTACTTCTACTGTTTTGTGTATTTTTCTGCGGGTTTTTCGGTTGGTGGGTCTTACGGTAAATATGCCACTTGATCGAGGCTTACTGTAAGCGTTCTGTAGGTGCAAATTTTCTTAATTTGGAAATTTGCTAGTGACAATTGGTCGCTATTGATGTTAGCTGTGATGTAATTGTACTTAACGTTGTTTTTGTAATATTTTGTCTGTTTTTTAGTTTTGATTGTCGATTTGTTTTGTTTGTATTCTGTAGGTCTCTCCTTTCTTGTGTATTTCTCTACACATTTTTGGTTAAAACAGTGTTGCCATTTGTATTGTTTTGTATTTTTGTCTTTGTATTTTTTTTTTGGTTGTACTACATTACTGTCATGCACAGTCTACATACACATACTTGGTCATGTTTTGATATTATTGATAAGGTAGACTCTTCATATAGAGTTTGTTAAATAATATTATATAAGATATTTATACAAGTTCTTTGATGAAAGACTTGTTATCTACAAAGATTGAGACAAGGTGAAATACATATTCAAGTTCTTTATAAAAAAGACTTGTGCCCATAGTGAGTGGGATATAAGGGAATTTTTTTTCCACAGGTACTCAGGTGATTTTTTGGGTACATTATAAACAAGACTAAGAGTGTGAAAGAAAGTGAAGTGAGTATACAAGTCTATCATTTCAGACTTGTCTCCCATTAAAGTGGGATAATTTAATATATTTGCTTCTGCAAGTTACTGATCTCAGTAGACAAGATGTCTACATTGGACTACTTTATTACACAAGGGAGAGCCCTTGATAAGACTGGTCAACAGTTAGAATAATGGGCTGTTGCTCAGTATGACAAAGCATTAG
>JAMPIV010007358.1:0-92580 GCA_024509875.1 Oreohelix idahoensis | reverse complement strand
CCCCAACCGTATCTCTCCTTCAAATTATTTGGTTGTTAAAAGTTATATTTAGACACCAGCTACCACCAATGTCCCTTCACTTCTATGCCAAGTAAATTTGAACACTTGTGTCCAAGGTCGTGTTTTTGGGTGCAAATAACGATATGTTAGATTCAATGCAGTCTGTGGCTGATGTAAACTACACTGTCTTTTTGTCATTATTTTCAATATTATCTATCCGTCTGTAAAAACTTAAGACCATATTAGTTAACCACTGCTACTGCTCAGAATAGGCCATCTGGCCAGCTAATTTTTTATATTCCTAACATTAAATTAACTATTAAGAAAAATTTACTTTTTAATTTTTGTAATTTTTTTCAGACATCTGCGTTTCTTCGCTCAAAATTCAAATCAAGCGCTTGGTATCGCAAAACGTCCAATTCCGTACCTCGTGTCAATTTGGGGGACTTGAATTTTTTTACTTTCATCCATTTCCCCCCCCCCCCAATTGCGTCTCTTTAGCCTTTCCAGTCATATTTTTTTTCCTTTTTGATCCTCCGTTCCCCTCCGGTCTAGCAAGTCAATTTTATGGGGATGATGACCCGCGGTCTAGGCGATCATGTACATCAGCAGCCTACGCATTATGTTTTTATCCTTAAATGTTATCCTTGGAGGAATTTTACCGTTGTATCTCTGTCAATTTCACTACATTGTGGTACAGAGGTCCCCATCACACCGCACCATCCCAGGCAATGAAGAGGCTGATAGATTGACGAAGGGAGGTGGAAAGCAACCTCAGCCTGACACAAGTATAACTTATGAAGGGGCCAAGAGTTTTATCACAAGCAGATACAGAAACAAGTGGGAAGCAGAGCATCCAAGCCACCGCAAAAATGATGCAAATTACCAGTTTAACAGAAGAGAACACGTTATATTCTTCAGACAGATTGATATACCATCTGTTAAACAAGCTAAAGATAAGAACTACCGATGAGTGTAGATGTTGTATCTTTAATATGACAGCTAAACATATGTTGTAAAAGGTGCCCAACATATGAAGAACAGAGAAATCACATATGGCGGTCACCTGTACCACTCCTGGACCAACTCTATGGAGATACAGACATCCTCAGAATGATTACCGCTTTCTGTCAACTTATTCAAGTTAGCATCCGAAAGTGTACAAAGAAGACATTGAACACCCATTAAGAGAACACAATTGCCTTTTGTTCATTTTTAAGTTCATTGTTAAGTGTTGTAAATAATTATACCAACGTTTCGGGGAAAATTTCAGAATGTTTTTCTATTCATGTTACACAGATTTCCTCTGAAAATATTGCAGCTCCTGGCAGGTATTAAAATATGTGTGTCTATCTTAGATTAACACCATAACAGTGGGGACTCAACACAGTTCATGCCCATCTGTAGTAAAGCGGATGTGTAAAATAGAATACAATTTACTCTAGGTAAGAAATGAACATTTAGTAGTCTTACGACGGTGAAAAAGGAATTTGATGGGATTTATTGTCCCATATCGCCCAAATAATTATCGGTTTGTCGGCCGATTTAGTCGCCCAGGTACATACGCACAATGATTCGCAGATAGTAATAAAACATTATTTATGAATATTGTTTGTTTCTTTATCTTTTTTTTTAAACGCACGTTTTTGTTAATTAAACGTACGGCCTAAATCCTTTTCGCACAATATTTTTTTGGAAAACAAGTCGAAACAGGGTTAAGGTTACGATTAGCTTTACCGAGTGATTTTCTCTCTCTCCGCATTATAAGCCTTAGCCTAACCCCAAATCCCAATTCTGAACCAGTAACAGTAACTGTGTTACCGGCGTTATGTTATCTTTTTGCAAATAATAAATGGCTACAAATATTACAACAATAACGCGTTCGCGCCTTTATTTTTTTCTCCGCCTTGTTTTGACGGGTTACTTACTAGTTATTATTAATACTTATCATAAGAATATTGAAATCTAAAGTATGACCAGAAATAGCCAAAGAACAATGCCATTGCATCGAATTGATTGACCTCAGAACATACTGCAATCACTGTCTCAGACAAAAGGAAGAAACGGTAGAACGCCCACCTCCAGAAATGCCTGGCATTATCAGATCTGCGGTATCAAAATTGCTATCACCAAACCCCTCCTTAACCAACCCCTTGTTTGGGATAGAATGCAATTGACAAAGACATGTACCTTTCATTACCCGGCGCAAGTAAAAACGAGTGAAAATTCGTTACCTTGGGGAATAGGAAATGTCAAAAATTCGAACGCAACAGACACAACAACCATCACTAGATACAAAGTAAGAATTAGTAATGACAGAAAATTAAGATTTCATAGAATGTACTACTGTGCACGGTAATACAGCAAACCCCGACAAACTAAAGATATAAAAATTATTTTATTGTTGGTGTTGAAAGTAGAAATTTCGGTGGAGAAGATCTGAGAGTAACGAATGAATTGTGGTCAATACACCACCAGAAGTATCAGGACCTAGCTCCAGATGTTCTCCACGAGATGTCTCCACTGTATTCTACGTCACATATTGATGGATATAATAACAGACATACATGTGTGCAACCGAACTAGAGACCAATAAATACAACTAGAGATGACAGATAGAATATGGATATGGTTTGGTTTTTTTTTCCGTACCATCTTCATTGCACACGGACAACTCCATAAGTGCTCCGATCTCCGTCCTAAGATCACACAAGGAAGATCTCAGCACAGTGCATGAACTACACAACACCGGCTATGATCCCAATGCCAGGAATCACGCATTATATAAATATTTTTGTGGTGGGCAGGTTTCCTAATTTTTTTTTTCAAACTGTTCATGCACACCTTCATTTGCGCCAGGGCTGCTGACGTACGGCGTACTCCTTACGATTTCCAACTGCCGAGATATTTTTAACGTTCGCGACTTGCATACGGGACCTCCTATTTTTTCGTGCTTATCCGAGAAGGCTAGACTTCCGATCTCACTACCCAGGAGATCACGGGGAGTATGACATCATGAGGAACCACTGGTTCTGAACAAAACGTTCCATCAGTTCTATACCCTGTGCTCGGAGCGAACCCGGTACCTTTAGAATTAGAGGCTGGCGCCACACCTCTGAGCCACTCCACCCCCACTTATGCAGATAGATAGAACAGACCGTCAGGAAAACAACAGACATCCAGTTATGCTGTTGACTGAAAACCAAAGGGAAAGAGGCGTAACAAAGGATAACACTGGCTAACAAAAAAAAAATTTTTTTTTCTTTCTCTAACATTTTTATGTTTTTCTGGTCAATTTTAATGCGCTGTTTTTAAATCTGCAAACCGTTTTTCTCTATCAGGTCCCGCGGGATCTCTAGAAATACGCAATTGAAGTTTTTTTAACCACGCATACAGTATTACAACATCATTCGTACAAGAAGTATAACAGTTATGTAGGCTTGAATTTCTTTGCAGTCGACTTTCGTCAGTGAATGGCATGTGGTACATCGCGATGAAGCATCCAACAATAATCGGCAAGCATGGTCCCACTCCACCGTCCTTGATAACGTGACTCCATTACGACGATATCTTGATGGAATCGTTCTCCATGTTCATCGCTGACTTCGCCAAGGTTGTCAGGGAAAAAGTCAAAATGCGAATCGAGCAAATGGATTTTGAGGGACGTTTTACAGCCCATAATTCTGTATGCATCTATGCACTGCTTAACAATATGCACATAGTCGACAGATTTGTGATTTCCCAGAAAGTTATCGACGATCGATTTGAATGCCATCCATGCGCGAAGTTCACTACCATGTAACAAGTTCTCGAATTGTTTGTCTGCAATAACTTTCCTAATTTGAGGTCCTATAAAGATACCTTCCTTTATCTTTGCATCGCTAACTTACGGAAACTTTTCTCGAAGATAAGTGAAAGCTTTGCTCGTTTTATCTAACGCTTTTACGAAATTCTTCATGAGCCACAACTTTATATGTAACGGTGGTAAAATTATGCTGTCTTTGTTAACTAATGGCTCGTGTATTACATTTTTATGCCCGAGCTGCATAAGATCCCTGATAGGCCACACCTTTCTTGCGTAATGTTCCTGTCTGTTGCGGCTGTCCCATTCACATAGGAAGCAACAAAATTTAGTATACGCAGTCTGCATGCCCGTGAGAATTGCAATGACCTTTAGGTCTCCACAAATCCGCCATTGGTAGTCATTGTACTTTATCTTTGCCAAAAGTATTGCCATATTGTCATAAGTTTCTTTCATATGAACAGAGTAGGCGACTGGAATAGATGAAAATAAATTTCCGTTATGCAATAACACGGCTTTTAAACTAGTCTTGGAAGAGTCGATGAAAAGTCGCCATTCGTTGACTATGTGCTCATGACCGAGGTGCACCATTAGACCGTTTACATCTTTGCAATAGCAAATGTCATCATCCATCTCAAAGTATTGAACAAGTTCTCTGTGTCTATGACGAAATTTAGATATGGGAGTATTGGGCGCTAAAAGATTCCATTCTTTGAGTCGTGAACCGAGTAATTCCGCTTGTCCTTTGGTAAGAGCGAGATCACGTATTAGATCAGAAAGCTCTGAATGGTTAATTAAGTGAACACCATCATTCACCGGTATATAATCCGAGTCAGAATTAGTTTCTAAAGCAGGTAAACTAACACTTTCTGATGGTTCATTCACGTCCAACGGATTTTGTTCTGGTGGAACTGGGATCGGACACGTGATTGGATCATGAGCAGTGGCAGCTTTCTTTAATGAGCTGTTGAGCTGCAGCACCCCCTGTTAAAAAAAGGACTGCATACTGTCTCTACTACATTAGAATACAAAGACTAATCCGGACAGACCAAAAAAAAAAAATACAAAAAATTGAGGTTACACCGGAAGGGTTAAATACAAAAAAAAAATAAATTATCCAGCACCGTATTGTGTTGCACACGATGACAGCTCAAGTGACCTTGACCTCTTATAAGCGAATACTTGTTATACACACAACAAGAGGCCAGCTGCGATTGGGTTGAATTTATTTAACTAGTGCTGCAACGGATTACAGCTCAAGTGGAAATTATCTCTATCAAGCGACTGCGCGTTCACCACAATACCGCAAAACGTTGGTCAATTGCATTGTTTTGAGATTAATTTAATGCTGATATTTTCTTGTGTGCTGAATTATTATAGAAATGAGTGAAGTAACTGTTACATATTTACAAGAAATTCTTTTTTCGCGATTGTCGCTGGCTGAAAAATGCCGTGTAAAAACACTAGGTCGGCCTCTTCCGAATCTAAAAATTATCCAGACCTCGACTAGCAGGAACAGTACATAGCAGAGAAAATTTAACAGAGAAATTTATGAACATAGTGACTGTAAAGAATGCATTATTTTGTTTTCCTTGTTTACTTTTCAAAGGTGATACTACATGGACAAAGACAGGCGTAACGGATCTGATACATTTGCATAGCAAGATTCAGAAACACGAAAATAACACAGTCCACGTTAGATACGTTGTAGCATTGGGGATGCTGGGTACAGTGGATATTTCTTCACAGTTAAGCGAGGCATAACTTATGTATAGTATTTTAAATGAATGAACAGTGCAGCACCCCCAATGACAACCCCTGGAACCGCCACTGATCATGAGGCACTGGTTTCGAAACCGATTCAATATTTGGATAAACCACAGACTTTCTAGTTTTAAAAGTGAAACCATGGATATTTGTCAAGCAGAAGTAACAATCAGTAACGTGATTTGTCGGTTCACGCCATATTACTGGCACTCCAAAAGGCATCGACTTATGCTTCGGCGATTTTCGTAACCAACCTGCCAATGTATTTGCACAAGTCGAACAAACTGCATTTGGCTTCCAAGATTTATTTGCATCATCAACTTTCGAATCGAAATAAAGTTCATATGCTTTCTTTAGTAATGGTGTAAAGTTTTTCTGGTGAACACGATCGGTAAAATATCCGCACATGTAACAGAACAGATCAGCCGAATTTCTACAACTTCTAGAAGCCATATTTCGCTCAGAATTATTTCAAAATACAGTAACTATTTGAAAAATAACGTAACATATGTCATGCATCTTTTAGCAGTAAAAAAAGTAGAATTATTTTGCATTTTATTAATTTTTAATAAGTTATATAGTAAAAATGAAACGGAGCAAATAACGGTTTCCCAAAAATATATTTATTCACAAGTATCTTAAGAACCCGATGTGATAGAGATAAACGGATTTCAAATTTGAAATCAGCGCAAGAAACTGACCTAAGAACACTTATTCTTATATAAGAAAGAAAAATGTTGTTTGTCAGTGTAATCTGTTGAAGAATGATGGAAGAGGAAGCAAAAGGGGGAAGGATCTTGTGGGCAGAGCTGAAAAATGCGGTTATATATATACATTTCTTCATTCCTTCGTGCACAAACATTTATATTCCCATGTGTTGCGTTTTCCGTTGAAACTTTTATTATTAATTTGCATAGTTGTCTCGCTTTTGTCTTTATTTCTGTCTCAGTTAAGATTGTTCCTGTCAGTTTCTGAATTTGGCCTGCCCGGAGTGAACTTGGTGTATACCTTTATTCCCACAACTGTAAAGATTAATGGAATTCAGGATATTAAGATTATATACAATGCGATTCTTACTTTTACAACTATCTCTGTTGAACAGAATTTATAAAACCAGGGGTAAATAGCTAATTTTGAAATTGTCACTCACGTGGAGAGAGTTAAAAACCTAGCTCTGACAGACGAAACAAATCAGCTCTATAACACGGTTTCGTTCATTAGAATCTTTTGTAGGTGAAAAAGCCGCATCATATGCCTTACTAAACGACTACCATTGATGTTCATATTACTTCCTGTTATAATGCTCTGAACAGAGAGTTCTGTATCACATTTGACTTTTGTTTAAGAGTCTACTTTAGACAACATTAGCGGCAGCAACATCATCATGTGACATGTAAAACAAACTACTAAGAAAACACCTCCATTAGAAGAACGCGCCAAGCGCTTGCGCGTACTTACTTAATAGTGGAAAGCTTTAATGGTCGTTCGATGCTCCTTAAGGAGCACAAAGGGGTAATCATTATATTTTATACCTACGTGCATACATTCACACATACATACATTCATACATACGCACCTACAAGCATATATATATACATACATGCATGCACATACATATCAGAATCTTTATTCTCCATAAAATACATTGACATGTACTAGCACGATATAGTAAAATACAACATGCCATATGGTAGAGTTATTCAATCAATACCCCTTAGCTTCCCAAGGTGCATAGGCCTTCAGCAAACACAGGCCACGTTCTCCTGTCACGTGCCATCCGCTCAAGTTCTTTCCATGTTTTCCTCATCATTTTCACCTCTGTATCTAGCTCTCTTTGCCATATGGTTTTTGGTCTACCTCTGCCTCTCTTTCCCTGGGGATTCGAGAACAAAGACTGCCTTGTAATGCTATCAACAGGTTTCCTCAATGTGTGTCCTATCCATCGCCATCGTCTTCTTCTCAACTCTTGTTCCATCGGCACTTGTCTGGTTCTTGTCATCAGTTCCACATATGTGACTTTGTCATACCATTTCAATCCTTCTATTCTTCGCAAGCACCCGTTTATGAACCTTTAGGTTGTTCTTTTTGTTGTTCTGCATGTTTCAGAGCCATACAATAGGACTGACTTGACATTTCAGTTGAAGATTCTTATTTTCGTGTTGGACTTGATTTCTCTTGATCTTCATATATTTCCCAATGCAGTGAAAGCTCCTCTTGCTTTTTGTATTCTTATTTTGATGTCATTGACTGTCCCTCCAACTTTGTCTATATTACTACCAAGATATGTGTACGATTCTACATCTTTTAGTGGTGTTTCTTCAAGTTCGACATTGTTATCATTTCTTGCATTTATTCTCATTATCTTTGTCTTTTCCCTGTGTATTTTCAGACCCACTTGTTGTGACCTCTCATCAAGCATTTTTATTTTGTCTTGCATCTGATTATGATTATGGGCAGAACAGCCAAGTCATCTGCAAAATCCAGATCATCAAGCTGCTTAGTCAGATTGCATTGAATTTCATTTCTGTTGTGGGATGTCGATGCTTTCATAACCCAAGCTATTGCTAGTAAGAAAATAAATGGAGACAAGAGACATCCCTGTAGCACTCAAGCTCCAATCCCAAAAGGTTCTATAAGTTGTCCTTCATGAAGAACTCTGCACGCTGTACCTTCATATTTCTTCTTTATTAAGTTAGTGATCTTCATGGGAACTCCATAATGCCTCATCAATTTTCAAAGCGATTCTCTGTCTACACTATCAAATGCCTTTTCATAGTCCACAAATCCGATTGTGGTAAAGTGTGATGATATAAATATTTATAGGGGACTTAGTGTACTGACTGAGATCAGCTGTGAAGGTATCTGTATCTAATAGGTGTAGTGTTTTACAGATAACCTTACTTGCTACCACATTTATAACTCAGTCAGAATTATTCTGGAATATTGTGATGACTACGTTAAATGTCTAGGGTATGTATATGATGAAGTGTAAGTCACAACAACAACAGACAGATAAACAATTTAATTTATTCCACCACACTTGACAACACTGTGACACTCACACACATTTAACACTATCTTAAATGAGTCACTGGTAAGGTTTCAAATATTTATGTATTAATTACTTTCACTATTATATATCCTGATTCAACTACAAAGTGAACCAGGAATCACATTCAAATGTAATCACAATTTATATGTACAGAATTTATAAATATGAACATTGTAGTGACATATTTTATTAATATTATCCTATGTGTGTCAGTGTGTAGTAGTACTATGAGGTAATACTGGTTTTGTTTTTCAAGCTATGTTGTTATTTGTCATCATGACTTCAAGTGTTTGTTTATCTGGGAAATAGTATGGGGAAAAAGTTCACAGTTCCTGTCAATTTAAACAAGGTATTGTCCCTCTTTTTTTTTCTAAAATGTCAATTTTTGAGGGGACACATAATGTTGAGCTCCACTGGCCACAGAGGCTTAACTTTCGTGATGGCGGCAGGAAAAGACTCCTCTGCTCGATTGCTCCCCTGTGTTCTGGAGACACCTCACTAGTCGCTATCTGGACCCAGGAGTATGCTGTCAGCCTCCAGAATCAGCAAATCTCAGACCAGGTGCTGCTCAATAACTTTAGGACCACAGTCCCTGAAACAAGAAGGTTGTACCTCCTACTTCATAACTAATTTATAATCTATTTCTAGACTGAACACAATACATGACAAACACTGAGTTCAGAGCGGTAGGCCAACTGTCAGCTTCATCTGAAATAATTTACACCAGTATACTCCTCCCTAATGGTCACTACGCCTCTGCAATTCCAGCATTAGTTCTTCTAGTCAATAAGATAGGTGTCAGTGTACTGTTTGGCCATTCCATGCAGTTTTACTTTTCTTCGACACCTTCTGTTCAGGTTGGAGCACTATATAGGCCTTGCCTCATGTTCGCTACTGAACCACACACATATACAGACATAAATTATCAATTTACATTCAATTTTCATTAAAAAGATATTGAATATATCAAGCTTACCACAATTCATGGAATAATACACAGTTACGTTGACTGGCAATGAATATAGCACAATTTCGATCTGCCGATGTCCCAGGCTTTTATTTAGAAAAATATGCACTGGCGCTCAACGCACTGGTTCTTTAGTAAGTTTATTTGAAAATGTGGTGCTGACCTGACGCTTCTAATTGCCTATATTGGCGGGTCTAACCAATCGAGCCATGTTTACACAGCTTTTCAAAAAAGTACCTCTACTACTGTTTCCCCTAACAACAAAGAAGTAGTATTTATAGTCCGACTAATCGTGTTTAGCCTTACATTTACTTTCCGCCAATCAAATAGGAGGTAACATGTTGGCCTATTTCCCGTACAATGGTGGTGTCAAAATCTGCCACTGAGCGATTCTGATTTTGGAGTTGTCTGACACCCTCACTATTTCTTTTGGCTATATTTTGTTAATTCCTAGACTATTTGCGTAACGTTTAACATATTCTTTGTCAGCAAGTCCTAAGGAACCCAAATATACAAATTTAATGGAGCTAAGTGGCTGCGTTCAAAATATGCATTTTCTTCTAGGATAGTCGTGCTGTTGCCACCTCCTCACTTCCAAACTTTATGGTGTCTGCTGTACTGTCATACTAATGTCAGGATTTCAGACATAAAACAGTAGAATGTCATGTTTCCTAATAAGCGTTTTGTAAGTTTTTTAAAACCTAACTCTCGTATGGGTAGTGTTTTTTATCACTGTCGATTAGAAAAAAGCTAGTGCTTGTGGCCTTACACGCGTGATGGTAGTAATTGTATAGCGAGACGCGTGTTTAGTGTGGCATGCGTCCCGGCTTTCAGCCCTCCCTTTCTTTCTATCCTAAGTCCATCTGTCTTTCGTTTATGGTAACGTAGTGTATAAAATGACATGAATGGAATATTAAATATAGGTCAGCTTGCGTATCTCAAGGTTTTTCTTAGAAAGGCAGTACACGTTTTATTGAAGAAACACGTGTATGCTGCAGTAGGCTTTTACTATCAACGTGGAACGTTATAATTTGCAGACGAATTAGAAAACAAGGGGGATTTCGAGTACAGTCATTGTGACAGCACTGTTCTTTACCATTCTTCTTTCCTTTTATTGAAGTTATTTGTTAGGCTTTACATTTACTTTTTAATTTATATATGTGGATTAGAATTTCACACGACAAATTCTCCCCACTTGAAACAGACGTTATATGTCAGTCTATAATTCTATATACACATAGAGAAATTTATTATCTTTCCTGGGGCTTAGGGTGATTCTCATCACACGGATGGCGGCTTAAAAAATCCGCTCCCAGATTTGTTTTTCCACTTATATACTCTATGCTAAACTCATATGGTTGCATCAGTAATGACCAACGGAGTAATCTAGAATTTTCATGTCTAGCTTGCGCTAGAAACGACAAGGGTTTGTGATCCGTTTGCAACTTAAATGCCTTACCATACAGATAAATATTGAATTTCTTTATCGCCCATATTACTGCAAGACATTCCTTTTCGCTAGTTGAGTAATTGGTTTCAGCTTTATTCAACTTTCTGCTAGCATATGCCACTGGGCTTAATTCCCCATCCAATGCATCTGATTTCTGTAGCAGAGTCGCACCTAACCCAATATTACTGGCATCCGTCCTTACTATGAATTCTTGACTTAAGTCAGGTAATTTCAAAATAGGTTTACTTGTGAGCTTTTCCTTCAATTCTTGGTAAGCCATTTCACATTGTGGTGTCCATGTAATTCGATCTGGATTTCCCTTACGTGTCAAATCAGTTAACGGTGCACATATGGAATTAAAGTTTTTGATATACTTTTGGTAGAAACCACATAATGAGACAAAGGATCTCACGTCTTTCTTGGTTTGTGGTCTCGGGGCTTTCTTTAGTTTCTCTAAATTCTTTGGGTCAGGGGTCATGTTTCCCTGATAAACTGTGTGTCCCAAGAATTCTAATTCTTTACATCCAACACAACATTTGGTTGGTCGGGCTGTCAAATTCGCTTCTCTAAGTCGATTAAACAGCATGTTCAGAGAGTCAATGTGTTCCTCAAATGTTTCTGTTGCTATAAGGATATCATCCATGAAATTTGTGATACATGGATTATTCAGAGGGTCCAATAATTTTCTCATCATTCTAGAGAAGACACTAGGTGCATTCTTCAATCCAAATGGCAATCTGTTAAACTCATAGTGTCCTTCTGAGGTACTAAAAGCTAGGTATGGTCTAACCTCAGGCTTTACTGGAATCTGATAGTATCCTTTACTCAGGTCCACTTTTGAGAAATATTTAGCTTTATTTAGCCTGGCAAACAACTGATTTGTATCCGGCAATGGATCCACCTGTCCTTCTGTAATAGCATTCAGTCTCCTGTAATCTATACAGAGTCTATGTTCTCCAGAGGGTTTCCTTAAAAGTACAACACCGGAACTATACGAAGATTCACTGTGTGAAATAATTCCTTCCTTCAACAAATAGTCTATCTCTTCCTTCAAAGCTTTCTCCTTAGCAAAAGGAATCGAATAGGGTTTCATACAGACAGGTGTGGGGTCTATCAGTTTCATATCATATTCCAATAGGTTTGTATGCCCTGGTCGGTCTGTTAACACCTCTGTATGAGTATCTAGAACCTGTTGTACTCTCTTCTTTTGAGTTTTCGTTAAATGTGTACTGATTTTCATCTGTGCCGCTGTCTCACAGGGGTGTAATGGATATTCAAATGATGAAAGTGGTTCCTTTTTCATCTCCATTGCAATGGACAAGGTCAACAAGTGTGTCTCTTCCTGATGTTCTCTTTCCAAATATTTCTTCAGGAGATTCACATGATAGATTTTTTCTTTCCCCTTCTTATCTATCTTATAATTTGTTCTAGACACCTTCTCTAGAACTGTATATGGACCTTGCCATCCAATTTGTAACTTATTCTGACTACCGGGCAGAAGAAGCAGTACCTTCTCTCCCACAGCCAAATCTCTGTCTTTAGCTTTCCTGTTATAATAGGCAGCATGTTTCTTCCTGGCTTGTTTCAAATTTTCATTGGCAAGTTTCCAGCCAGTTTTTAAACGAGTGGTCAGCTCATTCACATATTGGTATGAGGATGTAATATTTTCCTCTGCCTTTTCATCAGTCCACGTTCTTAACAGCGTTACATATGGACCTTTAATTTTGTGGACCTATTTGTCCATGCACCGGTATGGTCTCTTCCACTCGAAGCGCTATAGTGATGATTTTTCTTCCCAGAATTATCATGCACAAAACGACCGCTACCAATTTTTCTTTTGGGGCTTTCTCCCCACTTAAAATTCTTGATGAGAGATTTCCTCTCTACATCTTCTTCCTCCAGTTTGTTTAAGTCCGATTGAGGGATTTTCGGCTTATCCTGGGGTAAGACATCTTTTTGCACTCTCCGCATAGTGGCCATTGTAAAACAGTTAATTGAAGCTTGTCCGTGAAAAGGGGCTTCCCATTCCATTTGGTCCACTTTATCAAATTTATTTTTCTTTTTATTTTCAGGCCTAATTTTGCCCCGTGGCGTGTCCAGGTCCTGATCAATGTTCCCACTTGTGGGTGTTCCCTCATGTGCTATGCTACACCTTTCTACAAAATTCTCAATGTCCCATCTTGCCTTGGGCCAATAATAATTGTGAGCCACCTTTTGGATGATGGTACCTATTTTCTCATGGTCCCCATCTTGTTTCACATGTAGGCTCCTTATTAAGTCTGCCCTATATCTCTTTGGAAGAACCAACTGTCCGTGACCATGGGATCTAGTTCCGGCCTTCCTGTACATCAACTTGTTTTTCATGTAAAAATCTCCCTTGCCTGGAGTTGTATGACAAGTTGACAATTTCCTGAAACAAGGCTTGAGGGTCTTATCCCCAGCCTGTGCCTTCCTCATCTCTTCTGGAGTGGTATCTAACATAATATCCTCCTCCTTTCTTGAGGTCGACCTGACCTGAAGGGTGGCCATAACTATAGGGTTCCTTCTGCAACGGTCAGTGTCATGATTGTTCATCTTACAATTTTTACACCACCTTTTCCCTTGGTTGAAAGATTTTCTTTCATCATATTTCCTTTCATCGAATTGTGGGGTTTTATTTTTATTGTCATACCGTGGCCTATCAAATTGGTGCTTACCTTTGTTTTGATCTCTAGGATCAAATTTATTAAAGTTCTGTGGTGCCCTAAAATTATCCACCTGTTTCTTTTTATTACCTGATACCTCTGCCTGAGCCGCTTGATACCTTTCTGCAACATTTAGCAACTCACCCAGCCTCTCTGCACCTTGTTCCATGAGAAACTTTCTCAGGTCTGGAGCCATGGACTCTCTTAATTGTTCTATAAGGACCATTTCCTTAAGATCTTGGGTTTTCCCCAGAGAAGTCCATTTCTCCAAGTATGTCTCTAACCGTGCAGAGAACTGGTGATAGGTTTCACCTGACAGTAGTTTAGCATTCCTAAATTTTTTCCTATAAAATTCTGCGTTCTTTTCATATCTTAACAAAAGAGCCTGCTTTAGCATGTCATAATTTTCTTGATCACCTCTGCTCATTTTGGCAAAAACTTCATAAGCTGCCCCACGAAGCCCTTGAGATAACTTTAAGCTCCACCTTTCTCTCTCTAACCCATATGTGGTAGCTAATAGTTCATATCTATTTAGATAGCTCTCAATATCATCGTCTTTCTCAACAAAATGATCTAAATGAAAATTCATAGCTGAGGTTGAGGCTCCCTGGCTAGCAGTGGCATCAGAGGTAAAGGGACTGGCACCATTTTCAGGAGCATGGCCTTGAAACTCAAACTCCCTTAGTCGTAACTCATGTTCCCTTTGTAATCTCTTCTCCTCCTTTTCTGCTTCCCTCTCTGCAGCTAATCGCTTGTCTTCCCTTTCTGCAGCTAATTTCTTCTCTTCTCTTTCTGCAGCTAATTTCTTCTCTTCTCTTTCTGATCAAGCCTCTTTGTCAGCCTCAATCTGCAACCTCTTAGCCTCAGCCTCAATCTGCAACCTCTTAGCCTCAGCCTCAATCTGCAACCTCTTAGCCTCAGCCTCTAACTTTCTTTCGGCCTCTTTTTCTAATCTTCTTTCTTCCCGTTCAATATATTTGTCACATTCAGCAGTGACATAAGCAATCATAATTTGCCCGTCCATTCCTAACTCTTTCGCAGTCTGTACAGCAGCAGATCGAAATTTGGCCAGGTCCGCCATTTTCTAACAGGTAAATTTATATAATGTCTAACTAAACAATACAATCTGATATTACTTATCCAAAGACACCACAGGCACTGAGAGCTCAACGTTAGTTATTTTCACCCAAGGATACCTTTTTAATTTCTATTATTCCCTGAAGTGAATTACCCCCAATATTTTTAATAGGGAAAGATTCAAAATCCCGGGAGCGAGACCCCAATATATGTGGTAAAGTGGGATGATATAAATATTTATAGGGGACTTAGTGTACTGACTGAGATCAGCTGTGAAGGTATCTGTATCTAATAGGTGTAGTGTTTTACAGATAACCTTACTTGCTACCACATTTATAACTCAGTCAGAATTATTCTGGAATATTGTGATGACTACGTTAAATGTCTAGGGTATGTATATGATGAAGTGTAAGTCACAACAACAACAGACAGATAAACAATTTAATTTATTCCACCACACTTGACAACACTGTGACACTCACACACATTTAACACTCTATAAGACTATCTTAAATGAGTCACTGGTAAAGTTTCAAATATTTATGTATTAATTACTTTCACTATTATATATCCTGATTCAACTACAAAGTGAACCAGGAATCACATTCAAATGTAATCACAATTTATATATACAGAATTTATAAATATGAACATTGTAGTGACATATTTTATTAATATTATCCTATGTGTGTCAGTGTGTAGTAGTACTATGAGGTAATACTGGTTTTGTTTTTCAAGCTATGTTGTTATTTGTCATCATGACTTCAAGTGTTTGTTTATCTGGGAAATAGTATGGGGAAAAAGTTCACAGTTCCTGTCAATTTAAACAAGGTATTGTCCCTCTTTTTTTTCTAAAATGTCAATTTTTGAGGGGACACATAATGTTGAGCTCCACTGGCCACAGAGGCTTAACTTTCGTGATGGCGGCAGGAAAAGACTCCTCTGCTCGATTGCTCCCCTGTGTTCTGGAGACACCTCACTAGTCGCTATCTGGACCCAGGAGTATGCTGTCAGCCTCCAGATTCAGCAAAGCTCAGACCAGGTGCTGCTCAATAACTTTAGGACCACAGTCCCTGAAACAAGAAGGTTGTACCTCCTACTTCATAACTAATTTATAATCTATTTCTAGACTGAACACAATACATGACAAACACTGAGTTCAGAGCGGTAGGCCAACTGTCAGCTTCATCTGAAATAATTTACACCAGTATACTCCTCCCTAATGGTCACTACGCCTCTGCAATTCCAGCATTAGTTCTTCTAGTCAATAAGATAGGTGTCAGTGTACTGTTTGGCCATTCCATGCAGTTTTACTTTTCTCCGACACCTTCTGTTCAGGTTGGAGCACTATATAGGCCTTGCCTCATGTTCGCTACTGAACCACACACATATACAGACATAAATTATCAATTTACATTCAATTTTCATTAAAAAGATATTGAATATATCAAGCTTACCACAATTCATGGAATAATACACAGTTACGTTGACTGGCAATGAATATAGCACAATTTCGATCTGCCGATGTCCCAGGCTTTTATTTAGAAAAATATGCACTGGCGCTCAACGCACTGGTTCTTTAGTAAGTTTATTTGAAAATGTGGTGCTGAACTAACGCTTCTGATTGCCTATATTGGCGGGTCTAACCAATCGAGCCATGTTTACACAAGCGTTTGAAAAAAATATCCCTCTACTACTGTTTCCCCTAACAACAAAGATGTAGTATTTATAGTCCGACTAATCGTGTTTAGCCTTACATTTACTTTCCGCCAATCAAATAGGAGGTAACATGTTGGCCTATTTCCCGTACAATGGTGGTGTCAAAATCTGCCACTGAGCGATTCTGATTTTGGTGTTGTCTGACACCCTCACTATTTCTTTTGGCTATAATTTGTTAATTCCTAGACTATTTGCGTAACGTTTAACATATTCTTTGTCAGCAAGTCCTAAGGAACCCAAATATACAAATTTAAAGGAGCTAAGTGGCTGCGTTCAAAATATGCATTTTCTTCTAGGATAGTCGTGCTGTTGCCACCTCCTCACTTCCAAACTTTATGGTGTCTGCTGTACTGTCATACTAATTTCAGGACAGACAAAAACAGTAGAATGTCATGTTTCCTAATAAGCGTTTTGTAAGTTTTTTAAACCTAACTCTCGTATGGGTAGTGTTTTTTTTATCACTGTCGATTTGAAAAAAGCTAGTGCTTGTGGCCTTACACGCGTGATGGTAGTAATTGTATAGCGAGACACGTGTTTAGTGTGGCATGCGTTCCGGCTTTCAGCCCTCCCTTTCTTTCTATCCTAAGTCCATCTGTCTTTCGTTTATGGTAACGTAGTGTATAAAATGACATGAATGGAATATTAAATATAGGTCAGCTTGCGTATCTCAAGGTTTTTCTTAGAAAGGCAGTACACGTTTTATTGAAGAAAGCGTGTATGATGCAGTAGGCTTTTACTATCAACGTGGAACGTTATAATTTGCAGACGAATTAGAAAACAAGGGGGATTTCGAGTACAGTCATTGTGACAGCACTGTTCTTTACCATTCTTCTTTCCTTTTATTGAAGTTATTTGTTAGGCTTTACATTTACTTTTTAATTTATATATGTGGATTAGAATTTCACACGACAAATTCTCCCCACTTGAAACAGACGTTATATGTCAGTCTATAATTCTATATACACATAGAGAAATTTATTATCTTTCCTGGGGCTTAGGGTGATTCTCATCACACGGATGGCGGCTTAAAAAATCCGCTCCCAGATTTGTTTTTCCACTTATATACTCTATGCTAAACTCATATGGTTGCATCAGTAATGACCAACGGAGTAATCTAGAATTTTCATGTCTAGCTTGCGCTAGAAACGACAAGGGTTTGTGATCCGTTTGCAACTTAAATGCCTTACCATACAGATAAATATTGAATTTCTTTATCGCCCATATTACTGCAAGACATTCCTTTTCGCTAGTTGAGTAATTGGTTTCAGCTTTATTCAACTTTCTGCTAGCATATGCCACTGGGCTTAATTCCCCATCCAATGCATCTGATTTCTGTAGCAAAGTTGCACCTAACCCAATATTACTGGCATCTGTCCTTACTATGAATTCTTGACTTAAGTCAGGTAATTTCAAAATAGGTTTACTTGTGAGCTTTTCCTTCAATTCTTGGTAAGCCATTTCACATTGTGGTGTCCATGTAATTCGATCTGGATTTCCCTTACGTGTCAAATCAGTTAACGGTGCACATATGGAATTAAAGTTTTTGATATACTTTTGGTAGAAACCACATAATGAGACAAAGGATCTCACGTCTTTCTTGGTTTGTGGTCTCGGGGCTTTCTTTAGTTTCTCTAAATTCTTTGGGTCAGGGGTCATGTTTCCCTGATAAACTGTGTGTCCCAGAATTCTAATTCTTTACATCCAACGCAACATTTGGTTGGTCGGGCTGTTAAATTCGCTTCCCTAAGTCGATTAAACAGCATGTTCAGAGAGTCAATGTGTTCCTCAAATGTTTCTGTTGCTATAAGGATATCATCCATGAAATTTGTGATACATGGATTATTCAGAGGGTCCAATAATTTTCTCATCATTCTAGAGAAGACACTAGGTGCATTCTTCAATCCAAATGGCAATCTATTAAACTCATAGTGTCCTTCTGAGGTACTAAAAGCTAGGTATGGTCTAACCTCAGGCTTTACTGGAATCTGATAGTATCCTTTACTCAGGTCCACTTTTGAGAAATATTTAGCTTTATTTAGCCTGGCAAACAACTGATTTGTATCCGGCAATGGATCCACCTGTCCTTCTGTAATAGCATTCAGTCTCCTGTAATCTATACAGAGTCTATGTTCTCCAGAGGGTTTCCTTAAAAGTACAACACCGGAACTATACGAAGATTCACTGTGTGAAATAATTCCTTCCTTCAACAAATAGTCTATCTCTTCCTTCAAAGCTTTCTCCTTAGCAAAAGGAATCGAATAGGGTTTCATACAGACAGGTGTGGGGTCTATCAGTTTCATATCATATTCCAATAGGTTTGTATTCCCTGGTCGGTCTGTTAACACCTCTGTATGAGTATCTAGAACCTGTTGTACTCTCTTCTTTTGCTCTTTCGTTAAATGTGTACTGATTTTCACCTGTGCCGCTGTCTCACAGGGGTGTAATGGATATTCAAATGATGAAAGTGGTTCCTTTTTCATCTCCATTGCAATGGACAAGGTCAACAAGTGTGTCTCTTCCTGATGTTCTCTTTCCAAATATTTCTTCAGGAGATTCACATGATAGATTTTTTCTTTCCCCTTCTTATCTATCTTATAATTTGTTCTAGACACCTTCTCTAGAACTGTATATGGACCTTGCCATCCAATTTGTAACTTATTCTGACTACCGGGTAGAAGAAGCAGTACCTTCTCTCCCACAGCCAAATCTCTGTCTTTAGCTTTCCTGTTATAATAGGCAGCATGTTTCTTCCTGGCTTGTTTCAAATTTTCATTGGCAAGTTTCCAGCCAGTTTTTAAACGAGTGGTCAGCTCATTCACATATTGGTATGAGGATGTAATATTTTCCTCTGCCTTTTCATCAGTCCACGTTCTTAACAGAGTTACATATGGACCTTTAATTTTGTGGACCTATTTGTCCATGCACCGGTATGGTCTCTTCCACTCGAAGCGCTATAGTGATGATTTTTCTTCCCAGAATTATCATGCACAAAACGACCGCTACCAATTTTTCTCTTGGGGCTTTCTCCCCACTTAAAATTCTTGATGAGAGATTTCCTCTCTACATCCACTTCCTCCAGTTTGTTTAAGTCCGATTGAGGGATTTTCGGCTTATCCTGGGGTAAGACATCTTTTTGCACTCTCTGCATAGTGGCCATTGTAAAACAGTTAATTGAAGCTTGTCCGTGAAAAGGGGCTTCCCATTCCATTTGGTCCACTTTATCAAATTTATTTTTCTTTTTATTATCAGGCCTAATTTTGCCCCGTGGCGTGTCCAGGTCCTGATCAATGTTCCCACTTGTGGGTGTTCCCTCATGTGCTATGCTACACCTTTCTACAAAATTCTCAATGTCCCATCTTGCCTTGGGCCAATAATAATTGTGAGCCACCTTTTGGATGATGGTACCAATTTTCTCATGGTCCCCATCTTGTTTCACATGTAGGCTCCTTATTAAGTCTGCCCTATATCTCTTTGGAAGAACCAACTGTCCGTGACCATGGGATCTAGTTCCGGCCTTCCTGTAAATCAACTTGTTTTTCATGTAAAAATCTCCCTTGCCTGGAGTTGTATGACAAGTTGACAATTTCCTGAAACAAGGCTTGAGGGTCTTATCCCCAGCCTGTGCCTTCCTCATCTCTTCTGGAGTGGTATCTAACATAATATCCTCCTCCTTCTTGAGGTCGACCTGACCTGAAGGGTGGCCATAACTATAGGGTTCCTTCTGCAACGGTCAGTGTCATGATTGTTCATCTTACAATTTTTACACCACCTTTTCCCTTGGTTGAAAGATTTTCTTTCATCATATTTCCTTTCATCGAATTGTGGGGTTTTATTTTTATTGTCATACCGTGGCCTATCAAATTGGTGCTTACCTTTGTTTTGATCTCTAGGATCAATTTTATTAAAGTTCTGTGGTGCCCTAAAATTATCCACCTGTTTCTTTTTATTACCTGATACCTCTGCCTGAGCCGCTTGATACCTTTCTGCAACATTTAGCAACTCACCCAGCCTCTCTGCACCTTGTTCCATGAGAAACTTTCTCAGGTCTGGAGCCATGGACTCTCTTAATTGTTCTATAAGGACCATTTCCTTAAGATCTTGGGTTTTCCCCAGAGAAGTCCATTTCTCCAAGTATGTCTCTAACCGTGCAGAGAACTGGTGATAGGTTTCACCTGACAGTAGTTTAGCATTCCTAAATTTTTTCCTATAAAATTCTGCGTTCTTTTCATATCTTAACAAAAGAGCCTGCTTTAGCATGTCATAATTTTCTTGATCACCTCTGCTCATTTTGGCAAAAACTTCATAAGCTGCCCCACGAAGCCCTTGAGATAACTTTAAGCTCCACCTTTCTCTCTCTAACCCATATGTGGTAGCTAATAGTTCATATCTATTTAGATAGCTCTCAATATCATCGTCTTTCTCAACAAAATGATCTAAATGAAAATTCATAGCTGAGGTTGAGGCTCCCTGGCTAGCAGTGGCATCAGAGGTAAAGGGACTGGCACCATTTTCAGGAGCATGGCCTTGAAACTCAAACTCCCTTAGTCGTAACTCGTGTTCCCTTTGTAATCTCTTCTCCTCCTTTTCTGCTTCCCTCTCTGCAGCTAATCGCTTGTCTTCCCTTTCTGCAGCTAATTTCTTCTCTTCTCTTTCTGCAGCCAATTTCTTCTCTTCTCTTTCTGCCTCCAATGCTTTAGCCTCTTTGTCAGCCTCAATCTGCAACCTCTTAGCCTCAGCCTCAATCTGCAACCTCTTAATTTCCTTTTCAGCCTCTAACTTTCTTTCGGCCTCTTTTTCTAATCTTCTTTCTTCCCGTTCAATATATTTGTCACATTCAGCAGTGACATAAGCAATCATAATTTGCCCGTCCATTCCTAACTCTTTCGCAGTCTGTACAGCAGCAGATCGAAATTTGGCCAGGTCCGCCATTTTCTAACAGGTAAATTTATATAATGTCTAACTAAACAATACAATCTGATATTACTTATCCAAAGACACCACAGGCACTGAGAGCTCAACGTTATTTATTTTCACCCAAGGATACCTTTTTAATTTCTATTATTCCCTGAAGTGAATTACCCCCAATATTTTTAATAGGGAAAGATTCAAAATCCCGGGAGCGAGACCCCAATATATGTGGTAAAGTGGGATGATATAAATATTTATAGGGGACTTAGTGTACTGACTGAGATCAGCTGTGAAGGTATCTGTATCTAATAGGTGTAGTGTTTTACAGATAACCTTACTTGCTACCACATTTATAACTCAGTCAGAATTATTCTGGAATATTGTGATGACTACGTTAAATGTCTAGGGTATGTATATGATGAAGTGTAAGTCACAACAACAACAGACAGATAAACAATTTAATTTATTCCACCACACTTGACAACACTGTGACACTCACACACATTTAACACTCTATAAGACTATCTTAAATGAGTCACTGGTAAAGTTTCAAATATTTATGTATTAATTACTTTCACTATTATATATCCTGATTCAACTACAAAGTGAACCAGGAATCACATTCAAATGTAATCACAATTTATATGTACAGAATTTATAAATATGAACATTGTAGTGACATATTTTATTAATATTATCCTATGTGTGTCAGTGTGTAGTAGTACTATGAGGTAATACTGGTTTTGTTTTTCAAGCTATGTTGTTATTTGTCATCATGACTTCAAGTGTTTGTTTATCTGAGAAATAGTATGGGGAAAAAGTTCACAGTTCCTGTCAATTTAAACAAGGTATTGTCCCTCTTTTTTTTTCTAAAATGTCAATTTTTGAGGGGACACATAATGTTGAGCTCCACTGGCCACAGAGGCTTAACTTTCGTGATGGCGGCAGGAAAAGACTCCTCTGCTCGATTGCTCCCCTGTGTTCTGGAGACACCTCACTAGTCGCTATCTGGACCCAGGAGTATGCTGTCAGCCTCCAGAATCAGCAAATCTCAGACCAGGTGCTGTTAAATAACTTTAGGACCACAGTCCCTGAAACAAGAAGGTTGTACCTCCTACTTCATAACTAATTTATAATCTATTTCTAGACTGAACACAATACATGACAAACACTGAGTTCAGAGCGGTAGGCCAACTGTCAGCTTCATCTGAAATAATTTACACCAGTATACTCCTCCCTAATGGTCACTACGCCTCTGCAATTCCAGCATTAGTTCTTCTAGTCAATAAGATAGGTGTCAGTGTACTGTTTGGCCATTCCATGCAGTTTTACTTTTCTTCGACACCTTCTGTTCAGGTTGGAGCACTATATAGGCCTTGCCTCATGTTCGCTACTGAACCACACACATATACAGACATAAATTATCAATTTACATTCAATTTTCATTAAAAAGATATTGAATATATCAAGCTTACCACAATTCATGGAATAATACACAGTTACGTTGACTGGCAATGAATATAGCACAATTTCGATCTGCCAATGTCCCAGGCTGTTATTTAGAAAAATATGCACTGGCGCTCAACGCACTGGTTCTTTAGTAAGTTTATTTGAAAAGGTGGTGCTAAACTGACGCTTCTAATTGCCTATATTGGCGGGTCTAACCAATCGAGCCATGTTTACACAGCTTTTCAAAAAAAGTACCTCTACTACTGTTTCCCCTAACAACAAAGAAGTAGTATTTATAGTCCGACTAATCGTGTTTAGCCTTATATTTAATTTCCGCCAATCAAATAGGAGGTAACATGGGGACCTATTTCCCGTACAATGGTGGTGTCAAAATCTGCCACTGAGCGATTCTGATTTTGGGGTTGTCTGACACCCTCACTATTTCTTTTGGCTATAATTTGTTAATTCCTAGACTATTTGCGTAACGTTTAACATATTCTTTGTCAGCAAGTCCTAAGGAACCCAAATATACAAATTTAAAGGAGCTAAGTGGCTGCGTTCAAAATATGCATTTTCTTCTAGGATAGTCGTTCTGTTGCCACCTCCTCACTTCCAAACTTTATGGTGTCTGGTGTACTGTCATACTAATGTCAGGATTTCAGACATAAAACAGTAGAATGTCATGTTTCCTAATAAGCGTTTTGTAAGTTTTTTTAAACCTAACTCTCGTATGGGTAGTGTTTTTTATCACTGTCGATTTGAAAAAAGCTAGTGCTTGTGGCCTTACACGCGTGATGGTAGTAATTGTATAGCGAGACGCGTGTTTAGTGTGGCATGCGTTCCGGCTTTCAGCCCTCCCTTTCTTTCTATCCTAAGTCCATCTGTCTTTCGTTTATGGTAACGTAGTGTATAAAATGACATGAATGGAATATTAAATATAGGTCAGCTTGCGTATCTCAAGGTTTTTCTTAGAAAGGTAGTACACGTTTTATCGTAGAAAGCGTGTATGCTGCAGTAGGCTTTTACTTTAAACGTGAAACGTTACAATTTGCAGACGAAGTAGAAAACAAGTGGGATTTCGAGTACAGTCATGGTGACAGCACTGTTCTTTACCATTCTTCTTTCCTTTTATTGAAGTTATTTGTTAGGCTTTACATTTACTTTTTAATTTATATATGTGGATTAGAATTTCACACGACACCGATGTATAGCGGTGAATTCCATTCCAGGCTTTGTTCCACTATTATTCTCAGTGTGGCTATCTGGTCTTTCATCATCATCATCAGTTGCCATCTCCACAACGAAGGTTGGCTGTAATGGATCTCCAACGTCTTCTGTCTCTTGTCTTGGTGGTGCACTCTGATAGACTCTTTCCTGTCCATCTCTTGATGTTATCTTCCCACTTATAGCGCTGTCTTCCCCTTGCATGTTTGCCTTCAACTCTCCCTTCTGTTATGGTCTTCTGCAAGGTGTTATGCCTTTTTATGTGGCCAAAGTATTTTAGCTGCCGAACTTTGACCTCCCTCATTAGTTCTCTTTTCATACCTAGATTTTCTAGAACCTCCTTATTTGTTTTCATCTCTTTCCATGAGATACGCCCCATTGTTCTATATATCTACATTTCAAGAGCCTCAATTCTTTCTTCCAAATGCTTATTCATCGTCCATGTTTCTGCACCATACAGAAATGCAGAATATATATAACACTTTATGATTCTCAGTTTTAATATCTGGTCTTTACAGGATCTGTTTTGTCGAAAACCTAATTGTTCATCTCTCAGTTGCTTGTCTATGGTCTCTGTTAATCTCTCAAGGATCATTCTGTTTAATAATTTTCCCGGCACTGATAGTAACATTATTCCTCTATAATTTGTGCACTCTTGTAAATTTCCCTTCTTAGGCAACTTTACCAGATAACATTCCTTCCATTCTGCTATTATTTCCTCTCTCTCCCAGACTTTGTCAAGTAGTTTGCATAATATCTCTGTAGAGGTATCAATATCTGTTTTGGTGGCCTCTGCTGGAATGCCATCTGGACCAGCTGCTTTTCCACCTTTCAGAAGCTTTGTGGCTTTCTATATTTCTTCTCTACCTGGTCGTTCACAGCTGATTTGTAGCTCCTCTTCTGCTGGCTGGATGTCTGGGGGATTAGTTGGAGCTGGTCTATTGAGAAGTTCCTCAAAATGTTCTGTGCATCTCTTCATTTGTTCTTGTATATTACTAAGCAATTTTCCATTCTTATCTTTTATGTCTTTGATGATACCATTTACTTGCTTATATTTCCCTGTTAGCTTCTTTGTGTTGTTGTACAGGTCCCTCATATTTCCTTTGGCTGCAGCTTCCTCTGCTTCCCTTGCCTTCAATATACATCTTCTTGTCTGTTTTGAAGTTTGTTCTAACTTCTTTGTTTGCTTCTATGTACACTTCATGAGCCTTGGCTTTGGAGCTTCTGGTTTTGCTTCTGTTTAAATCTGCTTTCTTGTTTTTCCTGTCTTCTATCTTACTAATGGTTTCTGTTGTTATCCATGCTTTGTGTTGATGTTCTCTTTTTCTCAGAACTTCTTCACATGTCTCGTTCCATATATTTTTTACTTGTTGCCAGTTGTCTTCCGTATCTGCTTCATCTTCCAGCTGTTGGAGTACTTGGTATTTGTTGGATACTGTGATTGAAAATGTTTCTCTTGTTTCCTCATTTCTTAAATATCCCACATTTTACTGTTGTCTATAGCTATATGCTGTTGCGAATTTCTTGAATTTTAATTTAGTTTTTGCTAACAGAAGATGATGATCCGATACCAAATCTGCTCCTCTACATACTTTTACATCATGCAATGATGACCAAAACTTCTTATGTATGCATATGTGATCAATATGATTCTTAGTTCTGTGGTCTGGTGACATCCATGTTGCTTAATGTATTCTTTTATGTGGACATATGCTACCTCTTATAGCTAGTTGATTTGAAGCACAGAAGTTAGTTAATAGTTCCTCATTCTCGTTCATCTTACTTAATTCTTGCCTTCCCATGATTTCTTATAAGCCGGTGTTGTCTGTTCCTATTTTTTGCATTTAGGTCCTCCATAAAAACTCTAATGCCCTTTCTTTTCTTTTTATCCAAGACATTTTGTAGTCTGGAGTAAAATTCATCTTTCGCTGAATCTTCTTTATCGTTTGTTGGTGCATAACACTGGAAGATGTTTATACTTAATTTTCTTTTTGGCTGTTTTAAACATTGCTGTTATAATTCGGGGTCCCCTTGCTTCCCATTCTATAAGTGCCCTCTGTGCTTTTCTAGACAGCATTAGAGCCACCCCTTCACTGTTGTGGGCATTTTCCTCTTCATGTCCTGAGGACAACACCATTTCTCCTGTGATCAATTTCTTCCTCTCTGTACCCTTCCACCTTGTCTCGCACAGACCCAGGATATCAGTCCCGTAATTTTACAATTTCTGCTACTATCTGTGCAGATTTACCTTGTCCATATAGAGTACGAACATTCCAGGTGCCAATCCTGGAGATTTTCTTAGACGAAAAATGGTTAGTCGGCAACACAGACTCCTTTCGGCTTTCTCTGGGTTGCTTCATGCACCTCCATTCTAAAGGACCTTCTTCTGTCTTTGGCGGCTGTGTTGATGTATATTCTATATTTGACTTGTCCATGGATTGTTGAAGTATTTTGGTAAACAGTTTTTTTACGGGATGGGGTAACTGTCGTGAAACATTCTAAATCCACATATATAAATTAAAAGGTAAATGTAAAGCCTAACACATAAATTCAATAAAAGGACAGAGAAATGGTAAAAGTACAGTGCTGTCACAATGACGTACAAAAATCCCCCTTGTTTTCTACTTCGTCTGCAAATTGTAACGTTTCACGTTGATAGTAAAGCCTACTTGCATCACTACACGCTTTCTACAATAAAACGTGTACTGTATTTCTAAGAAAACCTTGAGCTAGGCACACTGCGTAATGACCTAAATTAATACTTCCATTAATTTCATTTTATACACTACGTTAACATAAACGGAAAGACAGATGAACTTAGGATAGAGAGAGGGAGGGCTGAAAGCAGGAACGCATGCAACATGAACACGCGTCTCGCGATATACAATTAATGCCACCCTCCCCGCGCGAAAGGCCAGAGGCACTAACTTTTTTTTCAAATAGACCGTGATAAAAAACACTAAAACTACGAGAGTTAGGTTTAAAAACATGAAAAACGCTTATTAGGAAACATGACATTATACTGGTTTACGTTTGAAAGCCTGACAGTACAGCAGACACCCTAAAAGTTTGGAAGTGAGGAGGTGGTAACAGCACGACTATCCTAGAAGAAAATACATATTTTGAACGCCGCCACTTAGCTCCCTTAAAACTTATATATTTGGGTTCCTTAGGACTTGCTGACAAAGAATATGTTAAGTGTTACGCAAATAGTCTAGGAATTAACAAATTATAGTCAAAAGAAAATAGTGAGGGTGTCAGACAATACAAAAAAAATAATCGCACAGTGGCATGTTTTGAAACCACTATTTTACGGGAAATGGGCCACCATGTAAAATCCTATTTGATTGGATAGAAGTAAATGTAAGGCTAAACACGATTAGTCGGACTTTAAATACTAATTCTTTGTTGTTAGGGGAAACGGTAGTAAGGGTACTTTTTTTGAAAAGCTGTGTAAACATGGCCCGATTGGTTAGACCCGCCAATATAGTCAATTAAGAGCGTCAGTTCAGTGCCACATTTTAAAATAAACTTACTAAGAAACAGTGCGTTGAGAGCCAGATCATATTTTTCTAAATAAAAGTCTGGGACAGAGGCAGATCGGAATTTGTGCCATTATTCATCGCCAGTCAACGTATCTGTGTATTATTTCCATGAATTGTGGGACTGTCGTCCTAGTTATTGAAGCCGCACCTGGTCTGGGTTTTGCTGAAATCCAGAGGCTGACAGCATACTCCTTGGTCCAGATAGCGACCAGTGAGGTGTCTCCAGAACACAGGAAGCAATCGAGCAGAGGAGTCTTTTCCTGCCGCCATCACGAAAGATAAGCTTCTGTGGCCAGAGTAGCTCAACATTATGTGCCCCCTCAAAAATTGACATTTTGTTAAACACAGAGGGACAATTAATTGGTTCAAATGACAGGAACTGTGAACTTTTCCCAATACTATTTCCCCGATAATCAAACACTGGAAGTCATGATGAAAAACAACAACCAAGCTTGAACAAAACCAGTATTACCTCATATTACTAGTGCACAAATTACACACATAGAATAATAATAATAAACTATGTCAATACAAAGTTCACATATATAAACTGTGTACATAATACTTGTAATTACATTTGATTGTGATTCCTGGTTCACTGTGTAGTTGAATCAGGATACCCATTATTGACAGAATTAATACATATATTTTTAAACTTAAACACTTGACTCATTTAAGATAGTCTTATAGAGTGTTATATGTGTGTGAGTGTCACAGTGTTGTAAGTGTTGTGGAATAAATTAAATTGTTTATCTGTCTGTTGTTGTTGTGACTTACACTTCATCATTTTCATAACCCTAGACATTTAACGTAGTCATCACAATATTCCAGAATAATTCTGACTGAGGTATAAATGTGGTAGCAAGTAAGGTCATCTGTAATACACCACACTTATTAGATACAGATACCTTCACAGCTGATCTCAGTCAGTACACTAAGTCCCCTATAAATATTTATAACATCCCACTTTACCACATATATTGGGGTCCTGTCCGGGATTTTGAATCTTTCCCTATTATAAATATTGGGGGTAATTCACTTCAGGGAATAATAAAAATTAAAAAGGTATCCTTGGGTGAAAATAAATAACGTTGAGCTCTCAGTGCCTGTGGTTGTCATTGGATATTTAGTTAGAGAATGAATTGTTTAGTTAAATATTGTTTACATTTACCTGTTAGAAAATGGCGGACCTGGCCGAATTTCGATCTGCTGCTGTGCAGACTGCGAAAGAGTTAGGAATGGACGGGCAAATTATGATTGCTTATGTCACTGCTGAATGTGACAAATATATTGAACGTGAGGAAAGAAGATTTGAGGCTAAAAGAAAGTTAGAGGCTGAAAAAGAAATTAAGAGGTTGCAGATTGAGGCTGAGACTAAGAGGTTGCAGATTGAGGCTGACAAAGAGGCTAAAGCATTGGAGGCAGATAGGGAGATTAAGAGGCTCCAGTTGGAAGAGAAAAAGGCAGAAAGGGAAGCCGAAGAAAAAAGATTAGCTGCCGAAAGGGAAGACAAGAGATTAGCTGCCGAAAAGGAAGACAAGAGATTAGCTGCAGAGAGGGAAGCAGAAAAGGAGGAGAAAAGATTACAAAGGGAACATGAGTTACGACTAAGGGAGTTTGAGTTTTAAGGCCATGCTCCTGAAAATGGTGCCAGTCCCTTTACCTCCGATGCTACTGCTAGTCAGGGAGCCTCAACCTCAGCTATGAATTTTCATTTAGATCATTTTGTGGAGAAAGAAGATGATATTGAGAGCTATCTAAATAGATATGAACTATTAGCTACCACGCATGGGTAAGAGAGAGAAAGGTGGAGCTTAAAGTTATCTCAAGGGCTTCGTGGGGCAGCTTATGAAGTTTTTGCCAAAATGAGCAGAGGTGATCAAGAAAATTATGACATGATAAAGCAGGCTCTTTTGTTAAGATAGGAAAAGAACGCAGAATTTTATAGGAAAAAATTTAGGAATGCTAAACTACTGTCAGGTGAAACCTATCACCAGTTCTCTGCACGGTTAGAGACATACTTGGAGAAATGGACTTCTCTGGGGAAAACCCAAGATCTTAAGGAAATGGTCCTTATAGAACAATTAAGAGTGTCCATGGCTCCAGACCTGAAAAGTTTCTCATGGAACAAGGTGCAGAGAGGCTGGGTGAGTTGCTAAATGTTGCTGAAAGGTATCAAGCAGCTCAGGCAGAGGTATCAGGTAATAAAAAGAAACAGGTAGATAATTTTAGGGCACCACAGAACTTTAATAAATTTGATCCTAGAGATCAAAACAAAGGTAAGCACCAGTTTGATAGGCCACGGTATGACAATAAAAATAAAACCCCACAATTCGATGAAAGGAAATATGATGAAAGAAAATCTTTCAACCAAGGAAAGAGATGGTGTAAAAATTGTCAGATGGACAATCATGACACTGACCGTTGTAGAAGGAAACCTGTGTATATGGCCACCCTTCAGGTCAGGTCGACCTCAAGAAAGGAGGAGGATATTCTGATAGATACCACTCCAGATGAGATGAGGAAGGCACAGGCTGGGGATAAGACCCTCAAGCCTTGTTTCAGGAAATTGTCAACTTGTCATACAACTCCAGGCAAGGGAGATTTTTACATGAAAAACAAGTTGATTTACAGGAAGGCCGGAACTAGATCCAATGGTCATGGACAGTTGGTTCTTCCAAAGAGATATAGGGCAGACTTAATAAGGAGCCTACATGTGAAACAAGATGGGGACCATGAGAAAATTGGTACCATCATTCAAAAGGTGGCTCACAATTATTATTGGCCCAAGGAAAGGTGGGACATTGAGAATTTTGTAGAAAGGTGTAGCATAGCACATGAGGGAACACCCACAAGTGGGAACATTGATCAGGATCTGGACACGCCACGGGGCAAACGTAGGCCTGACAATAGAAAGAACAATAAATTTGATAAAGTGGACCAAATGGAATGGGAAGCCCCTTTTCACGGACAAGCTTCAATTAACTGTTTTACAATGGCCACTATGCAGAGAGTGCAAAAAGATGTCTTACCCCAGGATAAGCCTAAAATCCCTCAATCGGACTTAAACAAACTGGAGGAAGAGGATGTAGAGAGGAAATCTCTCATCAAGAATTCTAAGTGGGGAGAAAGCCCTAAGAGAAGAATTGGTAGCGGTCGTTTTGTGCATGATACTTCTGGGAAGAAAAATCATCACTATAGCGCTTCGAGTGGACGAGACCATACCGGTGCATGGACAAAGAGGTCCACAAAATTAAAGGTCCATATGTAACGCTGTTAAGAACGTGGACTGATGAAAAGGCAGAGGAAAATATTACATCCTCATACCAATATGTGAATGAGCTGACCACTCGTTTAAAAACTGGCTGGAAACTTGCCAATGAAAATTTGAGACAAGCCAGGAAGAAACATGCTGCCTATTTCAACAGGAAAGCTAAAGACAGAGATTTGGCTGTGGGAGAGAAGGTACTGCTTCTTCTACCCGGTAGTCAAAATAAGTTACAAATTGGATGGCAAGGTCCATATACAGTTCTAGAGAAGGTGTCTAGAACAAATTATAAGATAGATAAGAAGGGGAAAGAAAAAATCTATCATGTGAATCTCCTGAAGAAATATTTGGAAAGAGAACATCAGGAAGAGACACACTTGTTGACCTTGTCCATTGCCATGGAGATGAAAAAGGAACCACTTTCATCATTTGAATATCCATTACATCCCTGTGAGACAGCGGCACAGGTGAAAATCAGTACACATTTAACGAAAAATCAGAAAGAGAGAGTGCAACAGGTTCTAGATAATCATACAGAGGTGTTAACAGACCGACCGGGGCATACAAACTTATTGGAATATGATATGAAACTGATAGACCCCACACCTGTCTGTATGAAACCCTATTCGATTCCTTTTGTTAAGGAGAAAGCTTTGAAGGAAGAGATAGACTATTTGTTGAAGGAAGGAATTATTTCACACAGTGAATCTTCGTATAGTTCCAGTGTTGTACTCTTAAGGAAACCCTCTGGAGAACATAGACTCTATATAGATTACAGGAGACTGAATGCTATTACAGAAGGACAGGTGGATCCATTGCCGGATACAAATCAGTTGTTTGCCAGGCTAAATAAAGCTAAATATTTCTCAAAAGTGGATCTGAGTAAAGGATACTATAAGTTTCCAGTAAAGCCTGAGGTTAGACCATACCTAGCTTTTAGTACCTCAGAGGGACACTATGAGTTTAACAGATTGCCATTTGGATTGAAGAATGCGCCTAGTGTCTTCTCTAGAATGATGAGAAAATTATTGGACCCTCTGAATAATCCATGCATCACAAATTTCATGGATGATATCCTTATAGCAACAGAAACATTTGAGGAACACATTGACTCTCTGAATATGCTGTTTAATCGACTTAGAGAAGCGAATTTAACAGCCCGACCAACCAAATGTTGCGTTGGATGTAAAGAATTAGAATTCTTGGGACACGCAGTCCATCAGGGAAACATGACCCCTGGGCCCAAGAATTTAGAGAAACTAAAGAAAGCCCCGAGACCACAAACCAAGAAAGACGTGAGATCCTTTGTCTCATTATGTGGTTTCTACCAAAAGTATATCAAAAACTTTAATTCCATAAGTGCACCGTTAACTGATTTGACCCTTAAAGGAAATCCAGATCGAATTACATGGACACCACAATGTGAATTAGCTTACCAGGAATTGAAGGAAAAGCTCACAAGCAAACCTATTTTGAAATTACCTGACTTAAGTCAAGAATTCATTGTAAGGACGGATGCCAGTAATATTGGGTTAGGTGCGACTCTGCTACAGAAATCAGATGCATTGGATGGGGAATTAAGCCCAGTGGCATATGCTAGCAGAAAGTTGAATAAAGCTGAAACCAACTACTCAACTAGCGAAAAAGAATGTCTTGCAGTAATATGGGCGATAAAGAAATTCAATATTTATCTGTATGGGAAGGCATTTAAGTTGCAAACGGATCACAAACCCTTGTCGTTTCTAGCGCAGGCTAGACATGAAAATTCTAGATTACTCCGATGGTCATTACTGATGCAGCCATTTGAGTTTAGCATAGAGTATATATCTGGAAAAACAAATCTGGGAGCGGATTTTTTAAGCCGCCATCCGTGTGATGATAATCACCGTAAGCCCCAGAACTAATAATAAATTTCTCTATGTGTATATAGAATTATAGACTGACATATAACGTCTGTTTTAAGAGGGGAGAATTTGTCGTGAAACATTCTAAATCCACATATATAAATTAAAAGGTAAATGTAAAGCCTAACACGTAAATTCAATAAAAGGAAAGAGAAATGGTAAAAGTACAGTGCTGTCACAATGGCGTACAAAAATCCCCCTTGTTTTCTACTTCGTCTGCAAATTGTAACGTTTCACGTTGATAGTAAAGCCTACTGCATCACTACACGCTTTCTACAATAAAACGTGTACTGTATTTCTAAGAAAACCTTGAGCTAGGCACACTGCGTAATGACCTAAATTAATACTTCCATTAATTTCATTTTATACACTACGTTAACATAAAACGGAAAGACAGATGAACTTAGGATAGAGAGAGGGAGGGCTGAAAGCAGGAACGCATGCAACATGAACACGCGTCTCGCGATATACAATTAATGCCACCCTCCCCGCGTGAAAGGCCAGAGGCACTAAATTTTTTTTCCAATAGACCGTGATAAAAAACACTACAACTACGAGAGTTAGGTTTAAAAACCTGAAAAACGCTTATTAGGAAACATGACAGTATACTGGTTTACGTTTGAAAGCCTGACAGTACAGCAGACACCCTAAAAGTTTGGAAGTGAGGAGGTGGTAACAGCACGACTATCCTAGAAGAAAATACATATTTTGAACGCCGCCACTTAGCTCCCTTAAAACTTATATATTTGGGTTCCTTAGGACTTGCTGACAAAGAATATGTTAAGTGTTACGCAAATAGTCTAGGAATTAACAAATTATAGCCAAAAGAAATTAGTGAAGGTGTCAGACAACACAAAAAAAATAATCGCACAGTGGCATGTTTTGAAACCACTATTTTACGGGAAATGGGCCACCATGTAAAATCCTATTTGATTGGATAGAAGTAAATGTAAGGCTAAACACGATTAGTCGGACTTTAAATACTAATTCTTTGTTGTTAGGGGAAACGGTAGTAAGGGTACTTTTTTTGAAAAGCTGTGTAAACATGGTCCGATTGGTTAGACCCGCCAATATAGTCAATTAAGAGCGTCAGTTCAGTGCCACATTTTAAAATAAACTTACTAAGAAACAGTGCGTTGAGAGCCAGATCATATTTTTCTAAATAAAAGTCTGGGACAGAGGCAGATCGGAATTTGTGCCATTATTCATCGCCAGTCAACGTATCTGTGTATTATTTCCATGAATTGTGGGACTGTGGTCTTAGTTATTGAAGCAGCACCTGGTCTGAGTTTTGCTGAAATTCAGAGGCTGACAGCATACTCCTTGGTCCAGATAGCGACCAGTGAGATGTCTCCAGAACACAGGAAGCAATCGAGCAGAGGAGTCTTTTCCTGCCGCCATCACGAAAGATAAGCTTCTGTGGCCAGTGAGCTCAACATTATGTGCCCCCTCAAAAATTGACATTTTGTTAAACACAGAGGGACAATTAATTGGTTCAAATGACAGGAACTGTGAACTTTTCCCAATACTATTTCCCCGATAATCAAACACTTGAAGTCATGATGAAAAACAACAACCAAGCTTGAACAAAACCAGTATTACCTCATATTACTAGTGCACAAATTACACACATAGAATAATAATAATAATTACTTTGATTGTGATTCACTGTGTAGTAATCAAACCCATTATTGACAGAATTAATACATATATTTTTAAACTTAAATATCTGGGAAGGTTAAGGCGGCCGGCGTGATGCTGACCACATCACCCCTAGTGTGCCGATTATGCCTAATAAAATACACTGACATGTAGTGGAGTGACATACTAAATATAATCGAGGAAGTGGAGGGGAACTGCGGTAAGACGTGGAATACGATGGATGGGTTTGAAAAAAATCTTTGTCTTTTGTCCTCGTAAGACGAATCACCTTTTTTCGATTTTTTTTCAAACCCATCCATCATACTAAATATAGCATCAAATTCAGTAGGGGTTTGGTGTTTTAAATTAAGCACAATTGAGTTTAGAATTAAGGAAATACATACATACATACACACACAGAGACACACATACATCAGAATCTTTATTCTCCATAAAATACATTGAGATGTGACAGGTTACGGTGAAAGAAGGAAAGATGGAAAAGATGAAAGAATGAAAGTGCCAAAACTGCCCAGATAATCTCACTGAAGTTGGCTCAAGGAAAATCTGCGGAAAATGTCAGTATAAGTTCCGCAGGAAGAAAATAGAGTGAGAATCACTGGCAGATCTATATATTTATAGCAGGGTGGTCCAACTTATTCCCCTCTGAGGGCCATATAAACCAAAAATTTAAAGTTCGCGGACCGTTCATGATAAAAAGTTATTTAAAATAAAAGTTCAGTGACAAATGGATGAAAACTGAAGAGTGCTAAAATAAAAATAAAATACAATAAAAATTACAATGAGCAGTAAATTTCTTTTGAAATAATTGTTGTTTTCTTCTTACCTCCTAACGGGAAGTTTGGGGTGTGTGGGTTTTCTTTAACCACAGTCTCGATATCAATGTCAATCGAACGCTTTCGGATGCTGGCTGGTGGCAGTAAAACATTGCTTGGCAACGGACGTGTTGATTCTAATTTCAAAGTTATTAATTATACCATATAATGAAAGAAACGTTTTTTGTATGAGCGCGGGCCACACAACAATTTTACGCGGGCCACATTTGGCCCGCGGGACTGCAGTTGGACCACGCTGATTTATAGGGATACTGGAAATTAACTGTCTCTTAGCAGGTTGAAATCCTCTAAGTAGTCTAAGAGCTAGTAGGTATCCGGGTCACTGCTCCATGTGGTACTGAATTAATGAATAGAGCCCCCACTGATTAAATACAAAGATGACATACAGTTTTAGGCATCACTAACACAAAAGAAAAGTCAATAAAAATATTCATGATTTTGGAAAATTACAACGAAACTTTACTGACGAAAACAAAATGGCATATGTATAAAATATGTATAAATCAAATAAGTATTAGAATTTAGAATAATCAAAATGACTGCTGTTCAGTCTAACTTGTCTACACAGTTACTGAAAATTCATCACTTATAGAATCTGATTTCAGTTTAGTCTAAAAGGTTATTGATTGTTCATCATTTTGGACTTCTAGAAATGTTTCACGTTAAGTAATTTCTCATGTGATAGTATAGATTATGTTTCACGTTAAGTAATACCTCAGGTGGTAGTGTAGATTATGTTTCACGTTAAGTAATACCTCATGTGATAATATAGATTATGTTTCCCGTTAAGTAATACCTCAGGTGGTAGTGTAGATTATGTTTCACGTTAAGTAATACCTCATGTGTAATACCAAGAATGTGGCGTAAATACCATAAACTGAAGATATTGCGCCTTTCTTCTTGCTTGGCATAGATTGCCCATGTCTCGCTCCAATATAGAAACGTTGGTGGCATAGGCATCATATATCACAGCTTCGATCTTCATTGTGAGTTTGGGGTTTCCGCAGGCACACTTTAGAAGGCAGATAAATATATGTAATAAAGATGAACAAAACCAAATAATAATGCAACGTGCTGCTTAAAATTCATTAAAAATTGAAATAGGCAGCTTCGTAAATATTTAGTGTAAATACACACGTCCTCATTTCTACGAAAGAAGGAATTAAACTATATATATATATAAGTGTGTATGTGTGTTTTTGTGTGTGTCTCGTGCAGTTCCCGGAGGGTTGGGTCTCTGAGAAGGAAAAGAAAGAATTGGACTACGGCCTCCTTAGGTATGTCGTAAGCGGCGACGAATATGAGGTTGTTAATAAGGCTAGCAACCTCATAATGTAAAACTAATGGCTAGAAAAGCGACCATTTCAAGCGCACTTAAATGCTTTGGTACAAGCTTTCTGCAAGGGTATCAGCTGGGGTTGAGGCTACATGCTCCATAGGGAGCGAAGGGAATATATATATATATATATATATATATATATATATATATATATATATATATATATATATATATATATATATATATATATATATACAGTCATGCGCCGCATAACGTCCGTTCGGACAACGTCCGACCGCATATACGTCCGTGGTCCCATAAGGTTATAATAGAGTTCAGAAATCCCGATCAGAGAACAGGACGAAGTGGACGTAACCGGATGTAGCGAAAGCAATAGCTTCCCGCATGCAACACGTGTATCTCATGTCTCTTGTAAACAGTACAAAGCGATTGTGATGCCAGACGTATAATGGTACAGTACATATATAACCTATAATACAGTACATATGTCTTAATAGTCATAATAAACGCCTATGTTACTGGCCTATGTATGTACTGTACTGTACTTACTATCGTTATTTTAATGTGAACTTTCGAAAATACATTATCGTATGTGTACAGTATCTTGGCTGTTTAGTCAATACAGGTACACTACAGTATCCCATATAACTTTGCTAAGTATAAAGTATGGTGTTCGCACAACGTCCAAATCGCATAACGTCCTATTTCACAGAACGTATCGTGGACGTTAAGCGGCGCATGACTGTATATATATATATATATATATATATATATATATATATATATATATATATATATATATATATATATATATATATATATATATATATATATATATATATATATATATATATATATATATATATATATATATATATATATATATATATATATATATATATATATATATATATATATATATATATATATATATATACATATATATATATATATATATATATATATATATATATATATATACAGCACACTATAAGTATTGTCAGCTTTTCTACCCCTTTCTAATCTTTCTTACCCTTCTCGTTATCACTCATATTTCATGAAAACTCCACATTCTAGGGAGGTGTCTTCAAGTTTAAAACAATTTCATGTAGTTTGTCATGCCTTTTACATTGCCTCCGTTTTTCTTATCAGATAACACACACAATTTCAGCACAAAGATCCACCATACCACGCTAAACCCAACGTCTGTGGCAAGCTAAATGAACAGTTATGCTCATTTACAAGAATTAACAAGAAATACGGTTTAAAAAAACACAAGAATATATTTGAGGCAATATCAATAAAACGTCAAGTTCTGAAATATTCATACAGAGCACCATGTTCTTACCCTGGTCAAGATCTCTCAAGTCCGTGAAACCAACTTTCTAGTATTGTTACTCTGTGACGAGAAGCCCAGAAATTCCCTGATGGTCATGGCTAAGTGGCAGGTCTGAGGACGTTGTTAGCGTTGTCAGGTCTCATAAGAACGCCCTCAGCCTACTTTCTTAGTCTGGAGGCCATGTACGCCCAGTAAAAATTGGCCATGACTGGTGGCACGATCAGATGAGTCAAGTGGTAATAATGTTTTTCTTTTAGTCTCATGTCCACAACATATCTCCAAATTCTCGGTTCGTGGATCCTCGTTTAAATCGATAAAGGCAAACAAGATAAAACAGTGTAGGTCCATTTTAGAAAAAGTACAGTTACATCCAATAATAATGGTTTTATTAATTTTCCCTTCTAGGTACACAATTAAAATGACTTTGGAATAATCAGCAGCTGCCATCTCCAACTTCTTCTATCTCTTTTCTTGATAGACTCTTTCCTGTCAATTCCCTGATGTTATCTTCCCACTTATAGTCTGTCTTCTGCATAAGCACAAAATTTCGCTCATCAGTTCAAGACGTCAGAGCATACAGAGGTGCAGAGATCGGAAGCGATCATAACCTCTGCATAGCTAAACTGAGAATTAAACTGAAGAAGTTATACCAACCGAATAAAAATAGAAGAATAGATGTACACAGACTGCAATCAAACGATGTAAAAGAGGAATATAATGTCAAAATGAACAACTATTTCGATGCTTTAGGCAAAATTGACAACAATGTCACCACCAAGACAATCGATACTAAATGGGAACAACTGAGAACAGCAATGACAGAAGCAGCTGTAGCGACCACCGGATACCTAGTACATAAAAAGAAAAAATGGATGAGAGAAGATACTTGGGATAAAATACAAGAAAGGAAAACAGCAAAACTTAAACTACTAGCGGCCAGTACACATAATGCAGTTGAATCTTGCAAACTAACTCATAACTTGTTAAATAAAGAAGTGAAGACAAAAACTCGAAGAGATAAAAGACATTTCATCAATGAACTGGCCGTAGAAGCTGAAAATGCTGCAAGAACTGGTAATAGTAGGTGCCTTTATCAAATTACAAAACAACTATGTCCCCAGCCTACTGATATGGAAACACCTGTTAAAGATAAATTAGGGAATCCAATACCAACAGAAAAAGAACAAATGAAGAGATGGGCTGAGCACTTCATAGAGGTGCTAAACAGACCACCACCAACAGTAACACCTGATTTTAATAATGAAACACCCACAACCACCTTGCCAATAACTTGTGATGAATTCACGCTGGACGAGATCAAACAAGCCGTTAAAAGATTTAAAAATTTTAAAGCTGCTGGAGTTGACGAAATTTCAGGCGAAATGATTAAAGCAGTTAATGACAACAACCTCTTGAGAATTTTAGATATTATAAATGAAGTATGGAGAGAAGAACAGCCACCACAACAATGGAAAGACAGTATTATTGTAAAGTTACCGAAGAAAGGTGATCTATCAGACTGTAATAACTGGCGTGGTATATCTCTATTATCAGTACCTGGAAAATTATTATGTTGCATGATGTTAGAAAGACTTAAATTGCATGCTGACGAAAAGATCAGAGAAGAACAAGCGGGTTTCAGGCCGAAACGATCATGTATTGATCAAATATTCACACTAAGAACAATTATAGAA
The DNA here is from genome assembly GCA_024509875.1 of Oreohelix idahoensis. Classification (NCBI taxonomy): domain Eukaryota; kingdom Metazoa; phylum Mollusca; class Gastropoda; order Stylommatophora; family Oreohelicidae; genus Oreohelix; species Oreohelix idahoensis. The sequence goes on along the minus strand of JAMPIV010007358.1, from coordinate 52,933 downwards.
GAATCAGTGGAAATGCAATCGCCACTTATTATCACCTTCGTGGATTTTCAAAAAGCCTTTGATAGTCTACACCGCCCATCATTGTGGAAGATACTTACAATCTATGGTTTTCCAACAAAATATGTGAATATAATCAAAGCGCTATATGACAATGCAAGATGTTGTGATAGAACAAATAAAGGGAATACAGAATGGTTTACAGTAGAAACAGGGGTGAAACAAGGCTGTATTATGTCACCACTACTTTTTGGAATAGCTATTGATTGGGTTATGAAAAAATATACCCACAATGAACAATTAGGTATAAAATGGACAAATGGAAAATTCCTGGGGGACCTGGATTTCGCAGATGATTTAGCATTCTTAAGTTCAACACCAAGACAATCCCAAGAAGCAGTAAATAATTTGTGTCATCTTTCGGTTAAAATAGGTCTCCAAATAAATGCCTCTAAAACTAAAGTTATGAACTTTTCTAACGAGACCTTTAATATCATCCTGAACGGGGAAAAACTACAGAAAGTTGAAAGTTTCAATTATTTAGGCAGTAAAATGACTCAGGATGGTGACACAACAAGAGAAATTCATACTAGAATTGCTTTGGCAGCTAGCGCCTTCAATAGATTATCTAACATTTGGAAATTACGATCATTAAATATACATACCAAGCTTCGTCTGTTTAATTCAAATGTTATCTCGGTGTTAACATACGGCTGTGAGAGTTGGAAAATAACAAAATCATTGGAGAACAAGCTGAATACATTCGAGAACAAATGTCTTAGAAAACTCATGAACATCAGTTGGAAAGAATTCAAGACTAATCGACAAATAAGAGAAGACTCTAGGCAGAAATATGTCTCCAACTATATAAGGAAAAGACGATGGTCATATATCGGTCATGTCCTACGAATGCAAAACAACAGAATACCATTGCAGGCACTCACTTGGGTTCCTGAGGGTAAGAGGAAAAAAGGAAGACCAAAAGAAACACTCAGAAGAACAATAATAAGAGAAGGAAGTACGTTGGGATTAAACAATGTGCAAGAGCTAAGAGGAGTGGCGTCACAACGTACAACCTGGAGAGTAATGGTTTCTGCCTTATGCGCCGTGTTTGGTGCTTAAAGAATTTATTATTATTATAGTCTGTCTTCCTCTTGCAAGTTTGCCTTCAGCTCTGCCCTCTACTATGGTCTTCGATAAGGTGTTGTCTTTTTTTTATGGCCAAAAAATTTAGTTGTCTAATTTTGATCTCCTTCATTAATTCTCTTTTCATACCTAGGTTTTCTAGGATCTCTTTATTTGTTTCTTCTCTGTCCATGAGATGCGCCACATTTACCTAAACCCAACGTCTGTGGCAAGCTAAATGAACAGTTATGCTCATTTACAAGAATTAACAAGAAATACGGTTTAAAACAACACAAGAATATATTTGAGGCAATATCAATATTATATATATATATATACACATCTCGAGAGCCTAAATTATTTCTTCCAAGTGCTTATTCATGGCCCATGTTTCTGCACCATACAGTAATAAATAAATAAATAAATAAATATATATATATAAGTATATATAGCAAAAAGCACCTGGGGGCAACAGGCATGGTCCACCGACCAAGCTGCGTTTGTTCTGTTGTAATACTACTCATGAACCATGGGGGCAAAGGGCGCTGTGTGTTTTCGTTACTGGCCAATCAAATGCAGTGTTTCATTCTCCATAGGATCCAAAACAACCAATGAAATAGGTCGAATCTTTACAAATTTCAAGGTATCACCTGACCACCTCATTGGCAGCCATTACAAACGCGCCTTAAAACTTTTTGACGCTTTGCATCCCTGCGCTAAACTGTTTCCCCATGCAAGAAAAAATGCTTATTGCCCCGCAGTGTTGATTTTGTCCATTTTTTTGCAGCGGTTAAAAAAATTTAATATATTAAATATGTTCAAGTACTTTTAAAATAAAGTAAATAAATAAAATAAATGCAGTAATGGTATTAAAGGATATATAAATATATATATATATATATTATATGCAAATATATAAAAAAATGACTATATATATATATATATAATAATAAAGTATTAGGTGGTGCAAATATATTTTTGCCCCTGTTACCCTATATATATATATAATATATATATATATATAATATAATATATATATATATATAAATATATATATATATATATATATATATATATATATATATATATATATATATATATATATATATATATATATATATATATATATTTATATATTTATATATATTTATATATTTATATATATTTATATATTTATATATATTTATATATATTTATATATATATTTATATATATTTATATTTATATTTATATATAGATAAAGACTTGATGATTCTCAGTTTTAATTTGTGAATTTGTTTAGATGTCAATATTTGTCTCATGTTGTTTGTGATAATACTCAATGTTATATCGTTAATTTATCACGTGATAATTCGTATTTCTTCTTTTTCTCGTCCGCTTTCCTGTAACCGCGTCTACTACATGTTCTATCCCAGACTTACATGTTCTATCCGAGACTTACATGTTCTATCCCAGACTTACATGTTCTATCCGAGACTTACATGTTCTATCCCAGACTTACATGTTCTATCCCAGACTTACATGTTCTATCCGAGACTTACATGTTCTATCCCAGACTTACATGTTCTATCCCAGACTTACATGTTCTATCCGAGACTTACATGTTCTATCCCAGACTTACATGTTCTATCCCAGACTTACATGTTCTATCCGAGACTTACATGTTCTATCCCAGACTTACATGTTCTATCCCAGACTTACATGTTCTATCCGAGACTTACATGTTCTATCCCAGACTTACATGTTCTATCCCACACTTACATGTTCTATCCCAGACTTCTCTCATCGCGAAAGTATTTTTCTTTTTTCTTTTATTTTGCAACGGGGGTTGGTGAAGGAAATGCTGTCGAGCTGCTCATGTCGGTGAATGAAATGCTGTCCAGTCACTTATGTCGGTGAAGGAAATGTTGTCGAGTTGCTCATATTTGTGAAGGAAATGCTGTCGAGTTGTTCATATCGGTGAAGGACATGCTGTCCAGTCACTCATGTCGGTGAAGGAAATGCTGTCGAGTTGTTCATATCGGTGAAGGACATGCTGTCAAGTCACTCATGTTGGTGAAGGAAATGATGTCGTTGCTCATATCGGTGAAGGAAATGCTGTTGAGTTGCTCATGTGGGTGAAGGAAATGCTGTCGAATTGCTCATGTCGGTGAAGGAAATGTTGTCTTTATGTCGGTGACGGAAATGTTGTCCAGTCACTCATGTCGGTGAAGGACATGCTGTCGACTTGCTTATGTCGGTGACCGAAATGTTGTCCAGTCACTAATTATCGTAAATTTTTTAAAGATAGGTCAGAAGGTATTTATGGTTCCGTCTGAGCAGAGGTGATACTACACACGCCCACGCACACACAATTATGTGACAACAATACGCACAAACGTGAAAAACTATGGATACTTGGGTATGGGTCTGACCTACACACTAAGTTAAGTTTTGTTTAGTTTATTATCATTTAAACTTTACAACATCAAACATATATATATATATATATATATATATATATATATATATATATATATATATATATATATATATATATATATATATATATATATATATATATATATATATATACATATATATATATATATATATATATATATATATATATATATATATATCAAATATAATCATGTTTACAGACATAGGAAAATAACCCAGTAAGTGCCCTCCCCCTTGTTGAGAAACAAAATGATCCCAAAGGAAGGTAATAACCCAAAAAGTCAAAGATTAACACTAGGGTGTTGAATAGACAGTAAAGAAAAGAAGAAGTCTCACTAAAATGCTATCCAGTAAAAAATTTAAACAATAGTTAAAAGAAAAAAAAGAAGTTTGCAGGTACAATTTTTCCTGTAACAAAAGAAATATTTCACTCTCTCTTTCTCTGTTATACGTGGCCACTCATTCGCTCCTTACCTAATCTGGTGAAACAATCTTTTGGAAGAATAATCCATGATTGTGCATATACAGTCCATGTTGCTGTCATTTTCGACGGAGTCATCTGTCAAGTTATTTGCTTATGTTTGTATCATAAGAATAATTGTGTCTTTACCTGCGATGTCAGGTTGATTAGGGGTTGTCTTCCCTTGTTTATTCATTCATTGTGCTTGACCTTTAGGGTCAGAGGTTGACAGTTCGGCGTAGGCCTATGGGAAGGTTTTTTAAGCGGGAGTGAGATATACTTCCGGGAAGCCGGGAGGTCCTGTTTTTCTGAAGGGACCAAGAGTCCATTGTTTTTCGGGGAGAATCTTCGAAGTAACTGCTATGGCAGTTTTCCCCAGTGAATCTCTGTGCGTCGGGATGACGACAGAATTCCTTGTTTAGTTCTGAGGATTCATTTTCCAGGTAATACCGACCTTTATGCATTATTACGCTTTTCGGTGGCAGAACATGTAAAGGATTACCTAGGGTGAACAGCAGCTCACTGATCCGCCATTTCAGAACTTATATATTTGTGCTCGAGGTAGCCATCCAAGACTGTTAGTCTTATATTGTCCAGAAATCCAGTGACGAAGATATATTGTGGGAGCCGCAGATTGGCGGAACTTCTATCTACAATAAGTATTACTGCAGGGTTGATGATAACCTATTTAACAGAAGTACACGGCCGACGTCAGAACGAGGCCTGTGCTTTCGGCTATTATACTACAGCCTGATATGTGCAATTGGCGGGGAGTGCCAAGTTGCACCTATGTGTCCAAGTGACTAAGGCATCTGACGCGTTTAGTCAGAGACGCCAAGGGCGACGCTACGAACTGTCATTATTGAAGAACTTTGCTATTGACCATGCACGTCTATTCTGATGTTTACCTTTTTGAATGCCAAATGTATACCTATCGATGTCAGGTCAGCATGACCTTGTTACACTGACTGTTCCTGTTGATATTATGTGTGTTCCCGTCAATAAATGTCTTGAAACATGCCTGCAGTGTCAAAGCATCCTTGATTACTGCATGTGAGAGTATGGGTTGCAGGATCTACATCTATACGAGCCTAAACACATTCGCGTCTTCATTCGCACCCACACTCAATTCATCATACGCTCGCACTACACATCTAACAACATGTATACTGTCTTGGGCCAGTGATCACATCAACAAGAAAAAAAAGACAGTTACATTTCTGGTGGACCAGATCTGTGGGTTTAAAAAGAACAGAGCGAGCATTTGACATTATTGTTGACATTTATGGATCCAGAAATTTACATTCCTGGTTGGCTGTTACATGTATGATGTCTCCAGTTTTGTCGAGAAAGTTACAAGAAGGACAAGTACATATTACACTTCTGATCTGTGGGTCTAAGCTACACACGGGACAGCCGTAACACACAGCGCTAATTCTACACTTGCAAGTTTTGGCTACAACAGGACAGATATAGGTCATCAACGGTTGACCCAAATAAACAGTACGAGCATTTATATTATAATGCTACATAAACCATAACAAGACATGTACTGAAGTTAACATCTAGGCATTTGCTACGTGGACCATAACTGCATAGAAGGCGGGTTCCTATTGTAAACAGTACTGCTGGTTGTTACACGTTTCATTCAACAACAGACTTTTCTAGGTCAGAGCATTCAAGCTACATTGTTGGAGGTCAAGTGTTTGTAAACAGTACGTGGAAATGGTAAACATTCAATGTGCAAGCCCTAATTTGAGAAGGTCATAGTAACTTTGGTTCGTGAATACCACTTTATGTTACAGTGGATTTGACGTTCAGTGCGCGTTTGACATTTCGTTTCTGTGTTCGCAAGGAGCAAGGAATTTATTTTAGTTTCAGCTGTGACTGAACTTGTTCTGCAACACATTGAAATTGATTGCTATATTATGTTACTTCTGCTGTTTTTGTGTTTTTTTTTCTGCGGGTTTTTCGGTTGGTGGGTCTTACGGTAAATATGCCACTTGATCGAGGCTTACTGTAAGCGTTCTGTAGGTGCAAATTTTCTTAATTTGGAAATTTGCTAGTGACAATTGGTCGCTATTGATGTTAGCTGTGATGTAATTGTACTTAACGTTGTTTTTGTAATATTTTGTCTGTTTTTCAGTTTTGATTGTCGATTTGTTTTGTTTGTATTCTGTAGGTCTCTCCTTTCTTGTGTATTTCTCTACACATTTTTGGTTAAAACAGTGTTGCCATTTGTATTGTTTTGTATCTTTGTCTTTGTATTTTTTTTTTGGTTGTACTACATTACTGTCATGCACAGTCTACATACACATACTTGGTCATGTTTTGATATTATTGATAAGGTAGACTCTTCATATAGAGTTTGTTAAATAATATTATATAAGATATTTATACAAGTTCTTTGATAAAAGACTTGTTATCTACAAAGATTGAGACAAGGTGAAATACATATTCAAGTTCTTTATAAAAAAGACTTGTGCCCATATTGAGTGGGATATAAAGGGAATTTTTTTTCCACAGGTACTCAGGTGATTTTTTGGGTACATTATAAACAAGACTAAGAGTGTGAAAGAAAGTGAAGTGAGTATACAAGTCTAGCATTTCAGACTTGTCTCCCATTGAAGTGGGATAAGGTAATTTATTTAATTTTTTTTTTCAAGTTACTGATCTCAGTAGACAAGATGTCTACATTGGACTACTTTATTACACAAGGGAGAGCCCTTGATAAGACTGGTCAACAGTTAGAACAATGGGTTGTTGCTCAGTATGACAAAGCATTAGCTGCAGAAGAGAAAAAAGCTCAGGCTGAAGAGAAAAGATTAGAAAGAGAAGCTGCGGCGGAACAAAAAAGGCTAGACAGAGAAGCTAATATTGCTGCTGAACAAAAGAAATTGCAGATGCAGGTGGAGGAAAGGAGATTTGAAGCTGAACAAAAGAGATTAGACAAAGAAGCGGAACAGAAGAGATTAGACAAAGAAGCTGCTGCAGAGGAGAGGAAAGCTCAAGCTGCTGCAGAGGAGAGGAAAGCTGAGGCTGAAATCAGAAAAATGGAACATGAGGAAAGAAAACAGAAGATGGAACTTGATGAAAAACTCGCAACTTTGGAGTTAGAGAAATTGAAATTGGCGAGTACGGGTGCTCAGCAAACAACTTCGAGTACGACAAGGGAGTTTGTTAGTAGGATTAAATTGCCTCATTTCAATCCTTTAAAGGATGACGTAGCAGATTATCTAGATAGATTCCAATTTTTGTGCGATACGCATAACATAAAAAAGGAAAAATATGTTGAACAACTGATGCCATTTTTTACAGGTGACACAGTGACTACTCTTATGACAATAGACGAACATGAGAGGACTAATTATGATGTTGTCAGGGCAGCATTACTAAAAAAATATCAACTAAAACAAGAAGACTATCGTCTTCGTTTTAGGACAATGTTGCCAGAAAATGGAGTAGATTTCTCTGATTTTGTTACAAAGATACGTCGTACATTTACACGATGGGTTGAGTTGTCTCAGATTGAGAAAACATATGAAGGTCTAATGGACTTATTATTGCGAGATAAGGTTTTGTCATCTGTTAATGATTCTTTTCTTGCATTCCTTCATGAGCGTAAGCCTAAAAACTTAAAAGAAATGGAGGAATACTGTTGTCAGTATGCCACAGCACATCCCCATGCTACAGTTAGCAATTCTAAAGTGAAAGAAGGGTTGCCAGCTGCTTCGGCAACACCATATGGCCCTAATTTCAAAAAAAAATTTCAGGGTGCTCAACAAAATTGGAATAGGGGAAGTAATCAAAATTACACTCAGAAGCGGAATAATCCAACACATGATGGTTCTTCGTCTATGCAGTGGAGACAAGATGGTAGTTCTCGTAATTTTAGTGGTAATAATTTGAGACACTTTCGCAAAGGCTATCCAAATAATAATTATTCAAATTTTCGAGGTAATCATTCTCGACGTCAAGATTATGACGATGGTGAATTTAGAAACCGGGATTCAAACCGGAATGATGATTACAATAGGCAATATGATAACAATTACAGGGGAAATGATAGTCGAAATAATTACAGGGGAAATGATAATCGAGGTAGACCTAGGTTTAACAAGAAAAGACCTTACCAACAGGCAAACTCTTCGCAACAAGAGTTTGATGGAGCCTGTAATACAGTAAATGATAGTGGTAACTCTAGGGCTATCACTGGTTGTGCTTTCGATTTTGGGAGAGCAACTGAATGCCCCCAATGCTTAACATTGTTTGACTCATCAACTGTATCTACGCTAAGTTGTGGTCACCCTCTTCCTGCTCTACCTGCTACAGTTGCGCATGATGGGAGAGGATCTCTCATCTTAGATAAAGGTCTAATAAATGATAGGCTAGTCTCAGTACTTTTCGATTCGGGATGTACTACCGTCGGGGTTAAGGAGTCTCTGATAGATCCTTGCTGTGCCACTGGAAAAACAATCAAATGTGTTACATTTGGTGGTACTATGGAAAGCTATCCTACTGCTATTATTAGGATTGACACTCCTTTCTTCACAGGAGATGTCCATGCATGTCTTCTTCCTAATCCTATTGCGGATCTTATAATCGGTCGTATTCATGGGGTTAAGGAATGCACCCCGCAACAAATTTCTAGTTGGGAAGAAGAAAACATTCAAACGGTCAATGCAGTGATGACAAGAGCTCAAGCTCTTAATCCCCCAACTTCATCTGATAATAGTAATGAAGTTGATAGCCAAGACGAGCACTTGGTGATTTCCCATGACTCGTTTGTTAAACGTCAAGAAGAGGATCCTTCTTTGAAGAAATACTTCCTTCTTGCAAAGAAAGGGGGATCCCAATCAAAATACGAATCACAAATCGTATATTACTATGAAGAATGGTATATTGGTACGAATGGTACAACACTCGGACAAGTCTATGCATTCGCAAATTCTTGTGCCTAAGTGTATGAGAGCCTTAATTCTTCGGCATGCACACGATTCTCAGTGTGCTGGACACATGGGTTTTTCCAGAACTAAAACTAGAGTCCTTGCGTCTTTTTTTTTTGGCCATTCGTGAATAAAGACATCCGAATTTATTGCCGATCTTGCAAAATTTGTCAAGAGGTCAAGTCTAGGGGTCCGAGACATGCTGCTCCTATTCAGGCTGCAGATATTCCGATTCGGCCGTTTCAGAAAATGGCTATAGACATCATTGGTCCGTTCAAAATTAAGTCAGCCAGAGGACACCAATTTATCCTCACTTGCGTGGACATGTGCACGCGTTGGCCAGAGGCTATTCCTCTGAAGAGCATATCAACTGTCGATATCGCTGATGCTCTTTGGCTCGTATTTTCTCGTCTGGGATTCCCCGGAGAAATACTGTCGGATCACGGCACTCAGTTAATTTCGGACGTTATGTCTCAGGTAATGGCTACGCTAGACATTAAAAGGTCTCTCAGTAGTATTTATCATCCAATGTCCAATGGATTGGTAGAACGTCTTAACAGGACACTAAAGAACTTACTTGGCAAGATAACGGAGGATCATCCTGAAGATTGGGACAGGGTTTTACCTGCAGTCCTCTTTGCCTATAGAGAGGTTCCCAACGAGCATACAGGGTTTTCTCCTTTCGAACTTGTCTTTGGCGCGCAACCGCGCGGGCCGATGTCCTTGTTACACGATTTGATAACTTCCGATAATATTGACGATGATACACAATCGTCATATGAATATGTTATAGCTCTTAGAGAAAAGATTATCGAATCGTGCAGGTTAGCAACTTCATCTTCCGAATTTGCGAAAGAAAAAGCTAGGCGATTTGCTAATAAGAAAAGACGCCTACGTCAACTTTGTCCTGGAGACAAAGCATATGTCTTACTGCCCTCAAGAGAGAATAGACTTCTCATTTCTTGGAAGGGTCCATACACTATAGTCTCGAAAATTTCTGATGTCGACTATATTGTCGATGTGGATGGAAGGCATAAAACCTTCCATATAAATATGCTAACAGAGTTTATTGAACGTCCAGACTATTTACAGCCTATTTTCCAGGCGACGGACGACTCTCCAGTCCAACATGGTCACATCTCATCCCTGTCTGTTATACAGGATGAGGAAACTATTTTTTTCTGACGTGAACTTACCTCTTCCTACGATTCCACTTACTTCAACGGAATCGTGGAGAGACGTTACAGTCTCTTCCAACTTGTCTTTTGAGGAACAACGTCAAGTATCCTCTACGTTACAATCATATCAGGATGTCCTTACCGACATTCCTGGACACACAGATGTCATAGAACATGACATCATACTTACTGATCGTAATCCGATCAGAGTAAGACCATACCCAATACCTATTCATTTTCAAGCACAAGTCGAGAAAGAATTGGATGAAATGATTCAACTACAAATAATTGAACCATCCACTTCAGCTTATTCTTCGTCAATAGTTATTGTTCGAAAGAAAGACAATAACATACGTCTTTGCGTTGATTATCGCAAATTAAATCAAGTTACGAAGTTCGATGCTGAACCTATGCCGTTATTAGATGATCTACTTATTAGACTTTCTAAAGCTAAATTCTTTACTAAACTAGACTTGTCGAAAGGTTATTGGCAAGTCCCACTGACGGAACACGCCAAACCTCTCACTGCTTTTTCGACACCTAGGGGTCTGTTTCAATGGAATTTTATGCCTTTCGGGCTTATGAACGCCCCAGCGACTTTCGTACGCATGATGCGACGAATTCTATCAGATCGTGCAGATGTCATTGCATATTTAGACGACATCTGTCTTTTCAGCGATACTTGGGAAGAACACTATGTGGGTCTAAAGGAATTGCTATCTACTCTACGTGAGCATAGTTTGACTGCTAAACCCTCTAAAGCTTTTGTTGGGTTTAGTGAAATTTCCTTCCTAGGTCATCGAGTTGGTCATGGTCTGTTGAAGACAGAGGACCAAAACATTTCAAAGATATTAAATATCTCGGTTCCGAAGACAAAAAAGCAAGTGCGTAGTCTCTTGGGATTGATACAATTCTATGGAAGATTCATTGAGAATCTGTCCTCCATTATGGCACCACGTTCAACGTTATTGAAAAAAGGTTCTCCTAATATGGTGCGTTGGTCCCAAGAATGCCAATCTTCATTGGATCAGGTTAAGAATGTGTTCTCATCTCATCCTATCTTAAGACTACCGACGATTGATAAGACTTTTGTCCTTCGTAGTAATGCCTCTTCCACTGGCATTGGAGCGGCACTAATGCAGGAATATTCAGGAACTCTGCATCCTGTAATGTATATTTCTAGGAAGCTGAATGCGGCAGAAAGGAATTACTCGGTTTTGGGCCGTGAATTGTTGGCTATGGTTTGGTCCATTCTTAAGCTACAAAGGTTCCTTCTGGGCGCGCATTTCTTTATGGAAACCGACCAAAAAAGCTCTTACGGCTATGCAAAGTAAGGATTTGAAGAGCTCGAGATCTACTCGTTATGCTATTGCTCTTCAGCCTTTCCATTTCACGGTGCGAGCTATCCGTGGTTCGGATAATGTGATGGCGGACATATTGTCTAGATGCCCACATGATTCCAGTTAAATCTTGTGTCCTAGTTTTTCCTGATATATTTTCAGACTTAGGTCTGTCCTTAATATCATAATATGTTGTAATACAAATGTATTTGGATGATGTTTAGATAATTTAACAAATTTCATTTTGTCCATCCATCAGTGATATGTTGCTAAAATAGCATTGAAATTTGTATATTGCTATGATTATATTATTTAGTAATGTTTGATATATGATTGGTATTGCCAGCAACTTAGGTTTCTTGAATGGTATCCCTTAGTTTGTTTGGCTTAAAGGAAATATTTTCTCCTATGTTGGGAGATGATTTGTACCCTCTTCTATTGTACCTGATATTAGGTTCATTGTTTGCATGAGCACAGAAGTGATACTGGTGCTATCTTGCGCATGAACATATTTAAAAAAAAAATTGCATTTTTTTTTTTTACAAGGGGGTGGTAGTAATGTTGCTGTCATTTTCGACGGAGTCATCTGTCAAGTTATTTGCTTATGTTTGTATCATAAGAATAATTGTGTCTTTACCTGCGATGTCAGGTTGATTAGGGGTTGTCTTCCCTTGTTTATTCATTCATTGTGTTTGACCTTTAGGGTCAGAGGTTGACAGTTCGGCGTAGGCCTATGGGAAGGTTTTTTAAGCGGAAGTGAGATATACTTCCGGGAAGCCGGGAGGTCCTGTTTTTCTGAAGGGACCAAGAGTCCATTGTTTTTCGGGGAGAATCTTCGAAGTAACTGCTATGGCAGTTTTCCCCAGTGAATCTCTGTGCGTCGGGATGACGACAGAATTCCTTGTTTAGTTCTGAGGATTCATTTTCCAGGTAATACCGACCTTTATGCATTATTACGCTTTTCGGTGGCAGAACATGTAAAGGATTACCTAGGGTGAACAGCAGCTCACTGATCCGCCATTTCAGAACTTATATATTTGTGCTCGAGGTAGCCATCCAAGACTGTTAGTCTTATATTGTCCAGAAATCCAGTGACGAAGATATATTGTGGGAGCCGCAGATTGGCGGAACTTCTATCTACAATAAGTATTACTGCAGGGTTGATGATAACCTATTTAACAGAAGTACACGGCCGACGTCAGAACGAGGCCTGTGCTTTCGGCTATTATACTACAGCCTGATATGTGCAATTGGCGGGGAGTGCCAAGTTGCACCTATGTGTCCAAGTGACTAAGGCATCTGACGCGTTTAGTCAGAGACGCCAAGGGCGACGCTACGAACTGTCATTATTGAAGAACTTTGCTATTGACCATGCACGTCTATTCTGATGTTTACCTTTTTGAATGCCAAATGTATACCTATCGATGTCAGGTCAGCATGACCTTGTTACACTGACTGTTCCTGTTGATATTATGTGTGTTCCCGTCAATAAATGTCTTGAAACATGCCTGCAGTGTCAAAGCATCCTTGATTACTGCATGTGAGAGTATGGGTTGCAGGATCTACATCTATACGAGCCTAAACACATTCGCGTCTTCATTCGCACCCACACTCAATTCATCATACGCTCGCACTACACATCTAACAACATGTATACTGTCTTGGGCCAGTGATCACATCAACAAGAGAAAAAAGACAGTTACAGTCCAGTAGTTGGTACTATCCGAATCGTGCCCCAGTTCCTCTGATAATAATTAAATTTTACACGGGGAATGCCTAATTTGGTGGTAGATTTCTGGATACACAATTGACACCTAGAACAGTTAATGCCGGAACTCTCTGAGATATCGCACTCCCAGTAAACAGCAGGAAAACATATGATTGCTAAAAACTGTTAATGATGATGATGATGATACTCCTATCGGCTTGCACTGGGGTGAGTACCGATTATGAAACAGTGTATACTCCTGGATAAAATCCACTTGGGTAAACGACTGTCAGAAGTCGGGAAAAATGTTATGTATATTGCCACAGCGGGCTGATAAAATTGAATGGAAAAATCTGGATATTTTTTAAGTCCCGTTACTCAAATTTACAGTTAAAAAATGTTAGTGTCTCGCCCTGGCAATTCCTGTTCACACCGGTATGGGGACGAACGCCAAGGAAAACGACAACTATTATTCCTTCAGTAACTGAGGAAAAGACCACAATAGAAAACCGCTGGCCGCTGGGTTTTGATCAAGCACTGTATTAGGAAGAAAACAAAACATTTCTAAAATGACAAATCCTAGGTTATCAAGCATAAGGTACGATCTTTTATCCTCTCCGTCACCTAATTAAATTAAAAGGCACACGGTATCTTAAGCCTGTACTATCGCGCGTCGCTTTAACGAGTACGGGTTTGGTAAAAGCATGCCGCCTTTCCCCCTCCGACCGGTAAAACACTCAGCACACAATGTCAGTTATAATTTAATTATGACTACGCTCCCTTAACAATTATCGCCTGTCATTACTAGCTAGTTGATTGACGGCGTCTATCGTTTTTACACATGATATTAAATGCTAGTCACTATATAATTACACACAATGAAAATATAATGCGCATTCTACTCTGTCACTTTATCCGTCACTCCTAGCATTATTTAGTCAGCTAAACCGTATCTTCCGGTGACAAAAATTGGTTGATGGATTTTTCATTACTGAACCACTGGTAAGAAAATATCTACGCGTTTGCTATTTCGCTAGTCTTAACGCTAGGGACTCACAGTGAATAAAATGGTAAAACTTTAACCCATTTAACACTTAAGCACAACTTATATTATTACCAGAAAAACAGAATAGTCCCCACGAAGGCTATTAATGCACTATTTCACATAGGTTCTATCGTACGCGTTCAGACTATCCAAAATTTCCTGAGAGACTTGATAACTGACTGGGAGAGAAGGCAGTATATATACAGATTTAGGGTAATATCTCTAAAAGATGTTACAATTCACACCTTCCGCGTTGCAGGGAAAATCAACGAGCTTGGCTTCCGAGATAAATGATTCTACGGTTCGCTCACTCGCAATGCCGAAACGACATCAGAAGGCCTCCCGTGCGAACGGGCCTTCTTAGATTATCTTCCCCTGCCGTAGATCAAATACTTAAGTCCCCTGAAAAAGTCGGACATCAAAGGTGATCGGGACGTATTATTATCGCTCTTGAATTGATCAAACAAACAAACGTTTGTTTCTACGCGCGTCTGTCTAATTGCCGATAATTGGCAAATCAGCTCGCGTGAGAAACTCAGGTAAACGAACGTGATTAGCTCCCCTGGTAAGACTGCCTTGTGCGAAAATTGGTAAACACTCATCAGCGCATGTAAACAGGAAAGATAGGCGTGGTTTTAAAATATGAGTCAGACAGACAGCGAAGTTCGTGGTTTTTGCGTAGCAAAATTAAAATACTAAATGGGGAAGCGAAGGTGTTCGAATTTCTGAGGCTATATTTACATTTCCACGTCACACTCATGTCGGTGAAGGAAATGTTGTCGAGTTGCTTATGTCGGTGAAGGAAATGCTGTCGAATTGCTCATGTGGGTGAAGGAAATGCTGTCGAATTGCTCATGTCGGTGAAGGAAATGTTGTCGAGTTGCTCATGTCACGGATTCGACATTCTTGGATGACCTATTCTACTGTTTAAATGTCTTTCCCAAATGGTAGGATGCTTCTTTTATATCTGGCTCTTGATTTTCTCTCTGCCATGTTGCTTTGAAACTACTTTTTTATTATTGTTTTTAGTCTCTCCTGTTCTCAGTTTGAATTTAATTTTACTCCTTCTTTGACGAGTATGTCCACATTTTCATTTCCATACATTGTGCGGTGTGTGCAGGATTCCACTTTATTTTCACTTTGTAGAATTTGTAGCTAGTTTCTTTAAGCGCGTTTGAGAGGCTGTCAGGTTCACAACGTTTATGGTGCCTAAAGACAATTATGACTGACAAAGAATTTGTGAGGACGACTATCTTGGCTTTAGCAGTTTCTCAGTTTTTGACGATGGTTATTCCAGATGTCTGAGTGCTTTTGCTTCAGCTTTAAAAGTGTTCACAAATTGACCACAGCGAAATGGATTTCCGGTCTATTTATTTAGTTATTTTTTTACAACGCCCCCCCCCCCCCCCCCCACCATTTTTTTTCCAAAAATCAAATCTCTACATGCGTGTGTGTGTGTATTCTGTGATCAGATATATATTTTTGTAAATCCCATTTAAATGTTTCCCCTCTATTTATGTAATCTTTTACAAACACAAAAAAGCTGTCGTTCACTTTTCATGTAAATAAACTGTATTTCACCATTTTTACAGGAAATCTTTACTTTTTTATGTTACAAGAAGAGAAAGGCGCTTCGACAGTGAATACGTTTTGGCCACGACCCAACACTTACTTTTTTTTTTGTCAGCTGGTTGCATATCTGTTTACCTTTCAAAAGCCGACTCATCTGTGCACGAGAATAGCACTTTAAAAATAAATAAATGTATTTTGTATTGGTATTTAGACAACAGTATTTTAAATCAGATTTATACTATCTACCACACACACAAATTCAACGAACATTCTCACGACAAAACAACTCTGACTTCCAACGTTGCCTTGCCAGCGGTGCGTGCTTTTGTATCCCTAGAAACTATGGCGGTCTCTTAAAGCATCAGAAAGGCGATGGTAGCGATAAAACACGGAAAACGATCGGTGTCCCAATTATCTTCTCCAGACTGTCTTAACGCCCTGTCAAGTTGACTACCATCTTTATAATCTCGAGTTTGACCCATGCTTGAACTAAACCAGTACTAAACCACGAATTCGACCGCGGGCCCATAAACCTGCCCTGTTATATGACAAAATGCGAGTTTAAAAATCTGCTGTCACGTGCGAGACAGTTGTTCATCGTAGACTGGAAATTTCGTTATCGATGCAGACAGAGATGAAGTGATTGCTACGTATCAAGAAGCACATACAAGCGTAATTGGTATCGTTTCGGGTAGTAAATAAAAGCATTTTCTCTCAAGCGTAAAATAAACTAATAGTGGTAACTCTGAATTTGTTATACAAAAACAATTGTCAAAATAGCTCTGTGTGTCTCCCTGAGGTCTCTGACGAGGCAAAGAAAGATTGGTGCTACTTCTCTCTCAGGCAACTAAGGCGACTAATCTCAAATATATGTAAAAGGCAACGTTTGTCTGTCTGTCTGTTACCCCATCATTCGAGAACGGCTGAACCAATGTTAATGCGGTTTTCTTCAGCGTATTGAACATTTCTTTGGCAATGTTTTAAGCTGTATACCATACTGGTGCGACATCAGGAAGCTGAGCAGTGAAGAAAAATCTCCAAACATTCTATCTCATTCTTATCTCAAGGGACGTAAAAACTCTACCGTTGACCTTTATTATGGGTTAACAATCTTAGCTTAGAAACTGTATAAGTCATTGATTTTTCTCCCTTTACGTTAAATTTACAAGTGCGTTGCTTTCTGTTATGCACATTTTCTAAACCGGATTCATGACACAAGCAATACCTATCACACATGTAAGTGAAGGAAAGTGTCAATAATACTCAGCTATGTAGAGTTGTTTCCGATATGTCTCTAAGAATACATTGCATTCACTAAATTTGTTCTGTGAATGTGTCCTGACCTTGGCATTTCGCGCCAGATTCTAAATCTATGAGATGTTTGACACCCATGTAGATTTACAAGCAACGGTTCTTTATAGGACTGGAAGGCCGGAGATCCGTTGTCGTCGTTAACTTCAAACAAACCAAACCAAGAAAACCACTGAAATACTAACGCCAACGCTGAAAGTCGTAAATAGTAGCAGTAGAAAAACGTTTTTTGGGCGTGTGCGTGTGTATGTGTGTGTGATGGGTACATTATTCAAAAAAGAAAAAAAATTACAAACTGGAAATAATTCTAATGTCTTTTACATTATTCGATAGCAATTTAATTATGGCCTCTCATCAAGAGAAATTGAAAAAAGTATAACATATGGGTAAATTTGTAAATTTCCACGAAATGTGAATAAAGTTGTTAACAAAATAAAAATTAAAAAAGTAAGAGAAGGAAGAAAAAAAAAGGTGCTCTCAGGTTGAGGCCCTTCCATTGAACTCCTGTTTGGTTGACCCCTGCGATCACCCCAAATGCGGGTGACTCGGGTGCGTAATTTTTTCATAGGAGGGACAGCGTTTGCGCTATCCCCTGATTAATGCAATAAACATGAGTGGTGGATATTGTACGTAATTTATTTGACATTGTTAGATATCATGTTATGACGAGAGGTAATATACATTACATAAAACAAAATCGAATGAGGAAAGTCATTGAATTCAACGACTTGTGATTCATACGTGTTGTCTATATACTTGGCAAAATATGCAATAGTACAATTAAAACCAAAAAAGTTAAACCTTCCAAAAACGATTCGCACCAAACCCGACTTGCACCCATTCCGACATGGACCCGGGCTAAGCCGGGTATGACCTTTAGAACTACATTGTAGAGGCCACCATCCTGACAGGTTGTGGTAGCCGGGAGAAAGACTGCATACCAAAAATCCTAATGATTCCCTCCGATCTGCCGTTCAATTTTAAGAGACTCCAATTCCCTATAAAAGTCTGTTTTTCAATGACCATTAATAAAGCACAAGCTCAAACGCTACACGTGGCCGGCGTCGACTTGAGCGATGAGTGCTTCTCTCATGGCCAACTGTAAGTGGCATTTTCCCGAGTTAGCACACCGGAACACTTATACGTGTTGTCACCAAGTCACTATGCTTCCAATGTTGTTTACAAAGAAGCCCTTAATTAATTTTTTTTTTGCGTTAGAAGCAAACCTCACTGCAATAGTACAATTAAAACCAAAAAAAGTTAAACCTTCCTAACACGATTCACAGTAAATCCGACTTGCACTCATTCCGGCATGGACCCGGGCTAGGCCGGGTATAACCGCTAGTGTAAGGTTATAAGCAAGCAACCCGCCAAAATATGGTTGGAAATAATTATGTTGTGCTTTGTTATACTGTATGTCCTCAAGATGGCGGGAATTGTCCGGTGGACATTTATCTGGATGCATGGTTATCAAAGCTAAGTACTAACACGTCAAAAAAAAAGGAATGGGAAAAATTTAAAAAAAACCAGTGCACTGACATTTGGCTAATTAATTAACAGCTGCTTTATCACAACATGTTTTGTAAATGTACGGATATTCTTTTTAATCTTACCTTAGTCCGTAAAAAATAAAATTCAAATAAACATTGTATTACACCGTCAACGATTCATTATTTAAGGAAGTATCGAATTGAGCGACTAAATCGGCCGAGTTATTGTAAATATGATGAACTCCATTCTTTATTCAAGCTCACCTAAATTACAAATGGGGAAAATTCATGAAATTGTGCCAAAATATCTGCCATTCATAAGGATGGGCAAAAAAATTGCACGTTGTTTCAATAGGCGTATAAGTTAGTTCCATCCCGAAAAAAGAACCAAAAAAAATGATTGGAATTTTGGTGGGAAAAGATATTAGTAATGTGACAGAGGGATAAGGGAACTAGTATATTTTTATGTATGGGGGTTCGTGACCTCATCATCTAAAACAGATTGCTACAGAAACCACTGTTACACGAGCACGTGACTGTTTAATGTAGGTTTCCTACAAGCGACAAGCTGCAATGGTAACTCCATTCTTTATTATGATCGAACAGGAGAATGGTAATGACTGTGAAAATATAGCATCAGAAAAAAACCTAATCAATAACGCTTCCTGTTAATAATTCCTTAAACAGCTTCTTTCAAGTATGTATTAAAGTTATGTACACCAGTGGTTCTCAACCCGCGATATGAGTATCCGTGGGGATTGTCGTGTATGATTTATCAGATAGGTAATAGATGTTTATAGCCCTGTCTGAGCAGAGGTGATAGTGATGACAATGTCAAAGTAAGGGGTAAGATATAGTTTTTTTTTTTTTTCACGAGGGTGATCGTGTAAGAGAAAGGACAGTCTCTGGATAGAATAATTTGTCTAATCCAGCCTATCTGGACGACGATATTTAAATCAGACGCAGTTTCTCTCCTTGTACGAAAATACAAGTTACACTGCACTCACATGCACAAAATTCTGTGACAAATACGCGCGAACGTGAAAACAAACTATGGATAACATATAATAGATGTGGGGTTGACCGACACAATAACTAAAGGTTTAATAAAGTTTATTATAAATAGAAAATCACAACATAAATCATATGCAACAAGAGATCATGGTTTACAGACAAAATGAAAATGAATCAAATAGGTTCTCCCCTCTAGTAAAGGAAAAGAAAGGACGATCCCAAAAGATGTTAATTAACCCAAAAGATCAAAGGTTAACAATAAGTTATGAAATAGTCAGTATGAGAAAAGAATAGGTTCCTAATGTAAACTATCCCGTGACTAATCAGATTATTGAGATAAAAAAGAAAAAAAAAAGAAACGATATAAGTATATGATGTTAACAAAAGACATAAGTTTCTTTCTCTGTTCATTCAATTCACATACACGCAGTGGCCACTTTCAGATACACTTACCCCAGTAGTTGTGGCAGGCATTCCAAGGAAATACACTAATAAGTAATATATATATATATATATATATATATATATATATATTTAGTGTCAAATTTAAGTTTGCCAAATCCAGCCCCAGACTCTCCGTAGTTGCTGACTGCAAATTTCACAGCAGTCGCTAGAGTCGGTGTTAAATTTGTACTGGATACAATAAATTATCTATCCCTTCAGTTGGTTGGAGTAAGGTTCTTGCGTGGTGATCGCCGATGTAGAATAAATAGAACATATATAGTTCCTAGGTTGTTTAGCCTCAGGTGGCTGAAACGCTAGGTTTAAGTTACACAAATGTTGCTGACAATATATTGCCACAGTTGGCTGATGAGATATATATAAGTAAATCTGGTAATAGTTCTGGCCCAGTTAATATTATAATTCAATGGTTCTATTCTGTTTTCTCTCAGGAAAATGAGGAAAATTGGACCGCACAGGTCACAGCAAGAAGCTCATCAATATTAAATATTCTTGGATGCTTATAATATTATAAGTTCGTATGATCATAAGTTCATATGGCCATAAGAAAAGCCGCTAGTACTCAGGTTTTGACCAGCCTATATAAAAGAGAATATAAACATTTAACTAAATTATCAATAGCATATCTAACACGTGTTAAAATAGGACCTCTTCACCACTGTTATAAATTAGATTTAAAACACACGTGTCTAGCTTATCCTATCGTTCTGTTAACGCGTGATTTGAACACTAGTCATTTAAAAAAATTACATAAAATGGATAGAAGTAAATAATATATGCCGTCAGTAGACAGTTATTTAATGTATGTACTAGTCAATTTAAAACATCTCTTACTGGAAAAATAGCGAGTAATTAAATTTACTTTACGGCTGGAAAGTTAGCTATAAGTTATTTAATTAGAAAATTTCAGTGAAATATATATTGAAAACTTTAAACACACTAAATCACTTCAATGCTACTATAAATTACCGCAATCAGAAAACTGAAACACTCCGCAAAAATCTATTTATTTTTACTCTGTACGAGAAATTTTAAGATAACGAGCTAGTGAATTCAGATAGATTTCTGGCAACTGATCATGGCTATCAGAGAGACATGGTATATATTGATATGTTCCGTACTATCGTTCTTTAATGTGAAAGTCACACCTACTGCCAGACCCGAGCCAATTCGTCGTTCGATTTCTTGAATCAAAGGTAATTTTACCACCTCTTGACTTTCATCATCTCCGCCTTGCCAAAAATCAGCTACGCAATTTTCACCTGAAAGTTTTACAATCCAAGGTCCGTCAGACTGAACATCGTATATTCCCCTGATCAAAGAATCTATTACGCCATGCTCCGCGCTTCGCTCTCTGTTTCACATAGGGCTTAATTGCCAGATGGCCTACGTGTTAATTGCACTGGTGAATCCTTCGTTCATGTAGCAAAAAAATACTCTAGATGGGGAGGGGCAAAAGTGAATGATTACTTGATTTTTGAACCAACCTTTCTCTCCCCTCCAAAATTTTGTCGTTAAAAGTTATATTTAGACACAGCTCCCACCAATGTCCCTTCGCTTCCCTACTAAGTAGATTTGAACACCTGCGTCTCAAGGTCGTGTTTTTTTGTGCAAATAGCGACACTTTTTATTCCATACAGTCTGTCGCTGATGTGAACAACACTGTCTTTTGTCATTATCTTCAATATTATCTATCCGTCTGTAAAATTAAGAACATATTAGTTCACTGCTCAGAATGGGCCATCCGGCCAGCTAATTTTTATATTCCTAACATTAATATTACGAAAAAGTTACTTTTTTATTTTTGTAATATTCCAAACATCTGCGTTCTGCCGCTGAATTCAAATCAAAGGCTTGGTATCGCAAAAGCGACCAATAAATGACTGTGGCGTAACATATCCAAGGTCCCTTCTGTCGAGTTCCTTACTTTATGTTAACTTGGGAAACGTGACTTTTCTCCGTTTCCCCCCCAATTGCGTCTCCTTAGCCTTTCTAGTCTCACGCAATCTTTCCAGTCATATTTTTTCCTTTTTATCCGCCGTTCCCCTCCTGTCTAGCAAGTCAAATTTTATGGAGGGTGATGACCCGCGGTCTGGGCGATCATGTACTATCAGCAGCCTACGCATTATGTTTTTATCCTTACATGTTATCTTTGGAGGTATTTTACCGTTGTATCTCTGTCAATTTCACTACACAATTATACACGAACATAGCCGTTTTATTGAAATCTTGCAATCATATATGAATATAGCTGTAGCTTTTCACCTTAAAATGCTTTTTCTTTCAAAAGAAAACATAGATGAAGAAATTATTTCTGTTTGCCAATTTAGATTTGGCCTACAAGAGAAATAAACCAAATCTGTACAAACTGTGGTAGGCTGAAGTCTACATCTGATCGTGCACAAAGATCCCATCAGGGAAAATATGAAGCCTGTCACAAATTTATCTGCTTTCATAATCTACCAGGAGCCAGTGGTCTGATCACCAATCCTTGGCTTCTGCCAAGATCTGTCCGGTTTCATGCGAATTTGAGGGGTTAAAAGATCAGCCAAAAATATCGCATATTTGACAGGCGGCTGGAGAGAAATCTGGTTGAATTATCGGTTTGTCCTACGTCTGTCTACGAGGAAAAATAATTTAGCCTTAAAACCTCACATCGTTAGTTAAAGCATTCTGCCTATGAATATTACAAATGTGGTACTCTGGAAGCCACTAACAGAAATGTATTGGTCCAGCAAGTGGCGAGAAATAAGGACGTATGTAGCTATAACTGTCCAGGAACATTATCAAATATCCACTTAGAAAAGATGCCGGAAAAAAGGAAAATGGACGAAGACATACGGCAAGAGGAAACATTAAACTATTAATATTTATTTTTTTCGTACGCCCGCTTATACTCGAGGCGAAATCTCAGGTTATTATTAATGTCTAGCCTGACATTGATTTTACGTGAGTATCCCTTTTCTTGTACAGAGACAGGTGTCCCTCGCCATTCAGGCAGATACTCGCCGATTTCGGAGGTACCCATTAGAGCTGTGTCGGCTCAGGAGCCGCCAATCCCTGGTCGACGACACTGCTTCAAATGTCCTCGCCAGGTCTCGAGTTAATCCAGTCCAAATCCCGGTCGACGAAAAATCCTCAAATGCCGTCGCCCGGGTTTGATCCTGAATCACCCTGTCGCCAGAGCGGTGTTGTAACCACTACGCTAGCGCGGCTCCCACTATTAATATAAAATGATAGAAAGAATAGATAGAATATGCCATGTAAAGGAGCCGTCATGACGTTTCTGTATTGCAAATAAATAAGTGCATAAATAAATGAACTTGTACATAAATAAATAAGTTCATAATTAAATGAATAATTACTTAAATAGATAACTACAAAAATAAATGAACTTGTACATAAATAAATAAGTTCGTAGTAAACGAATAATTACAAACGCGAATAAGTACACACACACACACACACACACACACACACACATATATATATATATATATATATATATATATATATATATATATATATATATATATATATATATATATATATATATCATTACAAACACGAATAACTACATAAATAAATGAAGAAGTAAATTCACAAATAGATAAGTAAACAAGTAAATACATATATAAATAAATAAGAATTTAATAAATAAGTAAATACGATGTATAATAGATAAGAAGATTGAATACGCGCCCCCTGGGAGAAAAGTAATTTTGTCAGTTAAAAATAAAATCTCAACGTTATAAGAATTAGTCACGTGAAAAGGGATTCTTACGTCGTTAGCGGAACTACCACGTCTGTTAGCTGTCGTGAGTTTTATATAGGCTTTATTTTTATGGTCCCAATCAAGCAGTGGTGAGATAGTGGAAAGCTATGTGAGAGAAAAGTGTAAGAAATAGTCCTGTTTACGAGGGATACAGAGTGTAAGAAAAATACTGTCTTGGGTTGAGTGATTGCTCAACTCACCTATATAGCACGACCCGCTAAAATGAAGAAGTATTATTTCACTAGATACAGATTCTACTACACTATCCTCTCGTACGCACACACAAACAATTTAGTGACATAAATACGTACATACGTATACCCGAACACGTAAACTGTGGGCACATATAATGGGCAGGGGAAGGTTTTTACCAGAACTAATAGCTAAGGTATATAAAATTTATTATATCTTTAGAAAGGAAACAAATAGATTACAACAATTAATACATCGTTATCAATGTCATCAGGTGAAATCATAGTTACATAAAGGGAAATTAAATAAACAATATATATTCTCATAGACCCGGGAACATAGAAAACTAGGAAAATGATCCCACCCGAGGTGTGTTTACCCAACCGATCAAACAAAGGATTGACAATGGGGAGCGGGGTAGACGAGACGGGTATATAGTATATGTCCTTAATTTAACTTTCCCGTGGGCCTTCAGACTGAGTGAGAGAATAGATAAAAGGAAGGTGTTATATTAGTAGTAAACGTTTAGAAACTAAATTCTTTCATTCCGTTTTCCCTTCTCGCATTCATTCAGCGAGCTCGCTTTCATTCAGACTTACCCCCTCTGTCGGCTGCATATGTCCATAGAATTAATCACACACAGTTCTTAAGACTATTATATATGTCTTATTATCGTGTCCAGTCCAGCCCCAGAAAGCTCCGTATAGCCACTGCTAATTTTGCTCGGAGATTTCGCTGAAATGGTGTGTTGATTATAATTTTCCTGGCAAGGATTCTTCGTCAGATTGCAGGGATTGTTATAGGGACTAAGTAGGTTTCTAGAAGTCTGTCGTAATGACTGGGAAATCTCTCAACAGTAGAATGTTACTCACAGGCAGTTCTTGGACAAACTAGCCTTAAATGTTCTCTGGAGAAGTTGGTGGTAGGAACACTGTTTACTTGTCATATGGGTTTTGATTAAATAGATCAGTGCTGTCAGTTCTGCCTCATCAGGCCAGGGAACTTTATATGATTTAATATAATATATCTCGCATTGTCCCGTTTCATTTAAACTTTACACCATTTGGCATTGACGTGGGTTTGGTTATTTAACCGATCTGCTGGTTTTGTGGAGGACTTATAAGGGTCTCCAACAATCAGATTTTTGGTCTAGTCAATGTTTGTATGTTGTTAGGGACATATAAATGGGGATACCATAAGCCATCTGAACATGACTCTCTATATATTAAAAAAACCGTTGGATCGCAAGGTATGATCATCTGTATAAAGAGAGAATATAAAACAAGTAATATACTATAATAAAATCTAACACCCGCGTTTTGTATAAGACCTGTAAAATCACTTCGGTATTTAAATTATTTAGATTTAAAGACTACACGAGTGACTAGCTAGTGTATCGATTTAATTACCACTAGCTATGAACAGTTAATTACTTAAAATTTACGCGCGGTGAAATAAAATTATGGTTAATAAACAATTTCGCTCGCCTAGCGTTTAAGATTATGTTTCACATCTATTATCTCGGGAAATAACGGATAGTTATATTATTTAATTTACATCTGGAAACTTTGTGATGGGTTTATTTAATAGGTTTAAATTAACACAAAAATTCAGTGAAATAAATGAAGAAACTAATTGCCTAAATCTCTCAAGACTAATATATTACCATAGCACAGAAATGAATTAGACTCCAATATAGAAGACAAATCCAAAAGAAATCTAGTAGATTCTACAATAAGCTAGTACTCCTTCAAATCTCTGGCAAACGAATGATAAACTGCATTTTCGGCGATGCCAATATATAGTTAATGAAATGCAAGGTAACAGCTACATGCTAAAGTTCACGTCTTTTTTGAAATCAGGGAATTCTTCTCGTTTCGAGCCGCATCTGCCGCTCTAGCCTTCCCCGTTCGTCTCTTGGTTAGCCAGCGCTTTCCCCGTCTAGTCGGTTCGCATGAACGTGTGAACCGAAGGTGCGAAAAACTGCTTCGTTCTTCTGGGACCACCACAGTCCTTTGATGCTGGCCTCTTCCGTCTCCTCTTGGCAACGCCCTCTTGAAGGGGTGGCAGAAAAAAGACTAGAAAATGCTTGATGCTCATAGCTCTAGAGATAGGCAGTAGGTGTGGTTTAAACTCAACTTAAGACAAAGCGATATCCTGGATGCACGCGTGATAGCTGTTTACATATTAATTATCCAACGTGGTGAAAATCCACGTCGAAATCATGCATACTAATTTGCCCAGGTGGTAGAGTTCCACGTTGACGATAAAATTACAACAATATTTAGGGGTACTGATGCTTTTCGAGGGTACTACCATATCATCTAACAATTCAGGGACAGCTGAGTTTCATCCGTCACATTAGCATATCATTACACCAGCTGACATCCTTTGTTAGTTATTTTTTCGAAACGTGCCTCCTTCTCTTCTTGTGCCAGCATCAGCATCAACACCATCATCATTCATTGTCTTGTTCTTATTGTTTAATTCTTCTTCTCTTATAAGTTAGGCGACCATGACTCCTTGCAGCGCGGTATTTCCATTCTGCCGCTGCGCCCTTGTTTACTCTCTCATATTGTTTACATCAGTCTTTCTGAACCTTTTAATCCTTTCATATTGTCTACCTCAGCCTTTCTATTGTCTACCTCAGCCTTTCTATTGTCTACCTCAGCCTTTCATATTGTCTACCTCAGCCTTTCATATTGTCTACCTCAGCCTTTCATATTGTCTACCTCAGCCTTTCTATTGTCTACTTCAGCCTTTCTATTGTCTACCTCAGCCTTTCATATTGTCTACCTCAGCCTTTCATATTGTCTACCTCAGCCTTTCATATTGTCTACCTCAGCCTTTCTATTGTCTACCTCAGCCTTTCATATTGTCTACCTCAGCCTTTCATATTGTCTACCTCAGCCTTTCATATTGTCTACCTCAGCCTTTCTATTGTCTACCTCAGCCTTTCTATTGTCTACTTCAGCCTTTCTATGCTGGAGGAACCCTTGACATAATTTTCAGGTTTCAGGGAACACCTGCATACAAATTATTACATCTACAACTAACGGTACGTTACGGTGATCACTAAGTTGTAAATATAATAACCCAATAATAATTGCCATAGAACTTTTGAGTAGAGAAAGATTGTTTTCTGTGGATATGTTTATCTTGGCCAGTTTATTAATTTACTCTTTTTGTGCCGTTCCCCCTCCAGAAAAAGGATATCAGTTCTAAAGCAATTCAGTTGTGCAGGTAGCTTTTTCTTTTTATTTTAATTTCCTACTTAATTTTTTTGTTTTTACTTCTATCCAAGTAGGTCTAAAGTCTTATCACAAATTTCTACGGTACTAGATTAATTATGGTATTTCCGGATGGAGAGCAGACGTCAGCAGCTTACCATGCTCATCTGCGTGGAATACAGCCCCCATCGGTTAACAGCCTTACCTGTCTTTCGGCAAAAACCGAGAAGGGATTAACCAAGAGATAACGGTTCTACTGCCATACGCTGCTGTTCGGTACCTGCTTGCCACTGGGAGCGCTAACATCGCGGGGCGCACACAATTTAAAAAAAAAAATTTGTTTATTATTTTTTTCCATCAAAATCTCTCCCGGAACCCCTAGCGACTTCTCGCGGAACCCTAGGTTCTGTTTAACCCCAGGTTGAGAATCCCTGATCTACATTCTTATGCCGAGACGTGGGAAAATATAAAAGTATAGGATGACAGATCAGAAGAAAAAAAAAAAACCACTTTCACAGGACAAATCCCCCAATGGATGGTTCGAGAGCTAGCATATCAGATAATTAGGTACCATAGGTAAAGTAATAGCACTAGAATGAAGAAATGAATACACGTAGGGAGAATGACTCCCTAGCCCTGTAAGACATGTAGCAAAAGTATGACTCCCTAGCCCTGTAGCAAAAGTATGACTCCCTAGCCCTGTAGCAAAAGTATGACTCCCTAGCCCTGTAGCAAAAGTATGACTCCCTAGCCCTGTAGCAAAAGTATCAAGTAAATATAAAGCCTAATAAATACATATAATAAATAAAGAGAAGAGCAATGGTAAATAACAGTGCTGTCACAAAGACTGTACTCGAAATCCCCTTGTTTTCTACTGCGTAAGCAAATTGTAACGTTTCACGTTGATATTAAAGGCCTTCTGCAACATACACGCGTTTCCCAAACACACAATAAAATGTGCTGCCTTTCTAAGAAAAACCTTGAAATATGCAAGTTGACCTAAATTTTAAATTCCATTCATGTCTTTTTCTACACTATGTTACCAAGATCAAAAGACAGATGGACAAAAGGATAAAGAGAGAGGGGAGGGCTGAAAATCAGGAACGCATGCAACACGCGTCGCGCGATACACAAATGCTGCCATCACGCGTGCAAGTCTACATGCACTAATTGTTTTTCAGACGGACAGTGATAAAATACACTACCCTTTCCCAGAGTTAGGTTTATAAATCATAAAAAACGCTTATTAGGAAAGATAACAATAGATGGGTTTACGGTTGAAAACATAACAGTACCCAGACATCACAGCTTCGAAACAGGAGGTAGAAAATACATATTTTGAACGCAGCCACGTAGCTCTTTCAAATTGGTATATTTGGGTTCCTTAGGGCTTGCTGACAAATAATATGTAAAACGTTACGCAAATAGTCCAGGAATTAATAAATTATACCCAAAATAAAATAGTGAGGATGCCTGACAGCATGAAATCATTTCTGCTCATAAGATTTTTTTTATAACGTGTTCGAAAAAACCTTACGTTACATAAATAGCCTACCATGTAAACTCCCAATTGATTGGAGCGCAACAAATGAAAGCCTAACCACGATTGGTCGGACTATAAATACTATCTTTCGTTGTTAGGGGAAACGGGGAAAGGTAACATTTTTTCAAACACTTGTCGAAACGTGGCTCATTGGCCAGTCTCACTGATATACACACTTGGGAGCGTTAGTTCGAAACCACTTGTTTAAATAAGCTTGATAAAGCATCAGTGCGTTGAAGCCAGCTCACAATTTTGCTAAAATAAAAGCCTGGAACATAAGCAGATGGAAATTTGTGCCAGTAATTGTGCCAGAATTCATTGCTAATCAACGTATCTGTGTTTATTTCCATGAAATTGTGGTAAGCTTGAACCATTCAGTATCTATTAATGAAAATTGAATGTGTATTGTTGATTTATGCCTGTATATATATGTGTAGTTCAGTGGCAAACGTGAGGTAAAGCCTATAATGCTCCAGCCTGAACAGAGGGTGTCGAAGGAAAGTAAAACGGCATGGAATGGCCAAACAGTACACTGACACCTAGATGATTGACTAGAAAGAAATAATGCTGGAATTGCAGAGGCGTAGTAACCATTAAGGAGGTTAATGCTGGTATAAAGTACTTCAGAATGAAGCTGATAGTTGGCCTAACGCTCTGAACTCAATGTTTGTGCTGTATTGTGATCAGTGTAAAAGAGAGTATAAGTTAGTTATGAAGTACGAACAGGTGAGTTTTTTTTTTTAATTATGTGGATTTATTATGTCGAAGGTACATCATCCTTCTTGATTTCAGGGACAGTGGTCTTGATGGTACTGAGCAGCACCTGGTCAGAGCTTTGCTGAATCCAGTGTCGGACAGCATACTCCTTGGTCCTTTTAGCTATCAGTGAGGTGTCTCCAGAGCCCAGAGGAGAATTCGAGCAGAGGAGTCCTTTCCTGCCGCCATCACGCCAGATAAGCTAACTTGGCCAGCTGAGCTCAACATTATGTCCCCTCATCTTGAACTGACTTTGTAAAATTAACATTAAGAGGGGAATTTACTTGTCTTAAAATCAGGAACTGTGAACATCTCCAATACTGGTCCCTAAAGACAAACTATTGAAGTCATGATGACAAATACCAACAGAGCTTGAACAAAACAAAACCAGTATTACCTCATTTTACTACTACACAACTGACACACATAGAATATTTGTAATAATATATGTCACTACAATATTCATATTAAATACATTCTGTACATAACTTGTAATTTAAATTGATTGTGATTCCTGGTTCCCTTGTAGTTGAATCAGGACACATATTCATTCATGCCAGTAATGAATACATATTGTTATTTGAAAAGTTACGAGTGACTTCTTTAAGATATTCGCATAGAGTGTTATATGTATGTGAGTGTCACAGTGTTGTTAAGAGTAGTGGATTAAATTAAATTGTTTATCTGTCTGTTGTTGTGACTTACACTTCATCATACACATACCCTAGACACATAACGTAGTCATCACACTATTCCAGAATAATTCTGACTGAGATATATAGATATGTGGTAGCAAGTAAGGTGATATATAATACACTACTCATATTAGATATATATATACCTTCACAGCTAATCTCAGTCAGTACACTAAGTCCCCTATAAATATTTATAACATCCCACTTCACCACAACTCCCTAGCCCTGTAAGACATATAGCAAAAGTATTGATGATAAACCAAAACACTAGAAAAAATGAGAAATCCGAACACAAAAAAATTAATTAGAGAGTTAAGTTACGTATCCACTGCAACAAAATTCCCCTTGGTAAACACTAAATATGATACTAAAAGGTTGAACAAACAAATACATTTACATATCTAGGAAGCATGGTAACACCAGAGGGCGGAACAAGCAAAGAGATTAGCAACAGAATGAATAAAGCCAGAACAGCCTTTGCAGATCTAAACAACATTTGGAAAGCTTGTCAGTAGAGCACAACACCAAATTAAGATTTTACGAGAGTTGCGTAATTTCTGTACTTTTGTATGGCGCGTAGTGCTGGAGAGTTTGTATGGCGCGGAGTGCTGGAGAGTTTGTATGTTGCTGGAGAGCAACAGGAAAGGAAATGTCCAAATTTTCCTCATTCCACACAACTTGTCTAATTAAAATTCTTCGAATTGTTTGGCCGAATACCAGCTCCAACCAGGAACTGCTTTGTGCAGTCAAAAAGGCATGACATGCACACCATTATTGCGGGCAGACGTTAGAACTGGCTTGGCCATGTCCTCAGAAGGGACCCTGACGCCATCACAAGAACTGCTATGCTACGGACCCCAGAAGGGCGGCGAAGAGAGGCAGACCAAAGACAGCCTAGCGGAGAACAGTGGAGGCTGACGCAAAGCATGAACCAGAGTCAGTACACGGCACGAAGGATGGCCACCGACCGAGAAAAATTGTTGATGCCACGCCACTAGGTGTGATGGCCACTGACTGCTTTGTCAGTCAGGGGCTTATCCAAGAAGAAGAAACGCTAAATAGAAATGAACCCTAGTTATGTAAAGAAAAACGTACATGTGAAATGAAATAATATAAATCTATAGTCATCATCAAATACCATAAAGTAAGGTACTTTAGTCGTTCGGTTGGTCAGTCACATTTTTGCACACCGTCATTTGCGCACTTTTTCTATTTTTCGAGAGAGTACATTAACTTTCAACCACAGCTAAGGGAGTGCAACTGTGGTTGAAAGTTAGACAATAATTGTATTGTTTCCCCTTATATGTACTCTCGCGAAAATAGAAAAAGTGCGCAAATGAAGGTGTGCATGAACAGTTTGATTATGGAAAGAAGCCAACAACATAATTGATACACAGTACATGAGCTAGTGTTTCGTAAAAATTCAAACGTTGTTCTCAGAGGCAGTAAGTCGACCATGGCTTCTCAGAGGCAGTAAGTCGACCAGGGCAAGATTTTAAAAGATGCACGAACAGTTTGTTTTTTTGTTTTTTTTTTCGTACGCCCGCTAATACTCGAGGCGAAATCTCAGGTTATTATTTATGTCTAACCTGACATTGATTTTACGTGAGTATCCCTTTTTTTCTTGTACAGAAACAGGTGTCCCTCGCCATTCAGGCAAATACTCTCCGATTTCGGAGGTACCCATTACAGCTGGGTCGGCTGCCGTCACCCGGGTTTGATCCTGGATCACCCGGTCGCCAGAGCGGTGTGGTAACCACTACGCTAGCGCGGCTCCCTGCACGAACAGTGACGAGACATGTTGTCATAAAAGAAATGACGGTCCTTTAGATCATTATCACTGCTCCACATGTCATTTAGGAAAGGTTACTCCATGTCTTCATAATTAATACATCCATATAATTTTCACTACAAATATCTAATGACGGTCGCCTGCAATGAAATGACCACAGTAGTGATAGTGCCGTCTGTAATACATGTAACAGAAACAACACACTATAATTAATAATCTGTCAGTGTTGACGGGTTATTGCTAGTAATATTATAAAACTAAGAGTTTTTATTATTAAACATTTGAACTTTGGATCTTTCCAAAGAAGGTTGCTTTTGAGTGTTAGTAAAAAAAATGAATGAAATAATACAGGTCTATATCCTGTTATTGGAGCACCAGAAAACTGAGATATTCTGAAAATCGATCTTTGGGAAACTGTTCAATCACAAATTGGGCGATTTCTGGCTACTTTAGGCGATTTTGAGCTATTTTTGAACACATTTTGGCGACTTGTGCATACTCTTAGAACGCGATTTGGGCGAAATTTGAAAACAGAATAAATTTCGGTTTCCAAAACAAAGCTGTCCTCGGAGATTTCGGGTAATAAAAGGATAACAGACCTGCATCATTTGTAACATTAAACATGTGCAAGCATTTAAAATAGATTTTATGATAGTCAAAAGATAATATTGTTAAAGTTCAGATATATTTAAGGCACTTAAGCTGCATCTTAATAACAATTAAACAGCTCTCCAGTTTTAACAAAATGCATGTTACATCACTGGCTCGTGGTTTAATCTTTCCTTGTTGAGCGAATTATTGTATTATTTTCTGAAGCTCATAATTGTCTTGTTCATTAATCATTGGGCAATCATGCTGATATTTGTGAAGTGCGAATGTTGGGTAATATGGTCCAATCCAACTTGATAAAGTTGACAACGCTATATGGGTTTGAGTCCACAAAAACAATACGATTTATTACGTATACATACAATCAATCATGGCATTTCAAATGGTACATCATATCGGTGCAGTCCACTATCGTCTCCTATATTACTCCCCTGTCGTCGAAAGGTCTGACTGTTTACACGCGACGCCGTATGTCGGTCATCCGATAACGAACAGCCATAGGTTTGGCGACATACTAATTGTGACAATTATATCACAATACTCCCTGCGCTATTTCTCGAAGAAGAAGATTATACATAATGATGGGTTGACTCAATCCTGCATCCATACATAAATAAAAGCCGACCCCTTGGCTTATAGTTAAAGGAGAACATCTGCACGATAAATCTTGGGAGCAATCAATAACACGTCTGACTTGAACAAAGTTCAGACTATGAAGGGTGTATATAGATCGTTACCTTGCAGTAGCTTAATAACTAATCACGTCATGTCTAACCCTAGACAACCGTACACATTCGCGTTCAATAAATTATCTTTAAGCGCAAAACATCTTATATTTATAGCATCCCAATACATTAACGCGTAACTTTAAAGTGCTCACAATTGTAGTGGCCAACATCATTAAACGTGTCGTAACAATACAATACCTTCGTTTCAAGTCTCTAGACCAGCAGGCACTACGTAGGATCGTCTGTTCATTTTTCTTGTTATCATCTTAACAGTACAATCACTTGAGACAAACATTTTCCGCTGATTCTTATGAGTAAGTGAATAGTGAGCCGCCGATTGGCAAAGTGATTAGTGCTCTGGCCTCTCGCGGCGAAGGTAATGGGTTCGAAACACGTTGGCATCACTCTCCAGTCTACCCATCCATGAATGAATACCTGACGCCACCGTTAAGTTAGGGAAGCCTATGGCAGAGAGGAAGGGAACTAGTCACCTTACCTCTCGAGCCTGGGCCTAGTGTAGTGACGTCATTAACACTTCACTGTCCTATGTATCTGCTATGGGTCTACCATTACCTTTTAAGGTGAATTGTGATGTTAAAAAAAAGTAATGTTTTTTCCATTTCCATTACTTTTGTTCTGCTCTTGATCAGTTTTTAACACTGCTTCACCTCGTACTGCAATGTTCCTTTTCTACTGCAATGAATTTTTAACAGAACTGTCGCCTGCTATTCTTCGTGGCACAAAAGGCTATGAGACAGTAGTAGACCTGCATGGGCTAGGGTCATACACTGAAATCATTAAGAAGTCTTGAAGACGACTAGAGCTGTGGGCTGCACTCCCCGTTTTCGCGCCAGATTATAATAATTGAACTGCCAGTGTCATTCGAAGCCAGATTAAATATTCAGCACGCACTCACAGTATCCAGATATACCGACCTTGTTAAGTGGCTGAAACATTAAGGATTCAAGTCAAAAGTTAATAATTTTTGTAACAAGTGCGTAATTAGTAGTTAATGCATACCTATGCGACATAAAAGCAATGCTCTACAAAATATGTCTGCGATTCAATATGAGTTGTGGTACAGAGGTCCCCATCACACCGCACCATCCCAGGCAATGAAGAGGCTGATAGATTGACGAAGGGAGGTGGAAAGCAACCTCAGCCTGACACAAGTATAACTTATGAAGGGGCCAAGAGTTTTATCACAAGCAGATACAGAAACAAGTGGGAAGCAGAGCATCCAAGCCACCGCAAAAATGATGCAAATTACCAGTTTAACAGAAGAGAACACGTTATATTCTTCAGACAGATTGATATACCATCTGTTAAACAAGCTAAAGATAAGAACTACCGATGAGTGTAGATGTTGTATCTTTAATATGACAGCTAAACATATGTTGTAAAAGGTGCCTAACATATGAAGAACAGAGAAATCACATATGGCGGTCACCTGTACCACTCCTGGACCAACTCTATGGAGATACAGACATCCTCAGAATGATTACCGCTTTCTGTCAACTTATTCAAGTTAGCATCCGAAAGTGTACAAAGAAGAAATTGAACACCCATTAAGAGAACACAATTGCCTTTCGTTCATTTTTAAGTGTTGTAAATAATTACACCAACGTTTCGGGGACAATTTCAGAATGTTTTTCTATTCATATTACACAGATTTCCTCTGAAAATTGCAGGTCTGGGAGGTATTAAAATATATATGTGTGTGTCTATATCTTAGATTAACACATAACAGTGGGGACTCAACACAGTTCATGCCCATCCGTAGTAAAGCGGATGTGTAAAATAGAATACAATTTACTCTAGGTAAGAAATGAACATTTAGTAGTCTTACGAGGTTGAAAAAGGAATTTGATGGGATTTATTGTCCCATATCGCCCAAATAATTATCGGTTTGTCGGCCGATTTAGTCGCCTAGGTACATACGCACAATGATTCGCAGATAGTAATAAAACATTATTTATGAATATTGTTTGTTTATTTGTGCAGTCCAATAGATTTTGTCTGATGTCACTCCGCTATGCGAGATCTAGCATCAGTCCAGGGGATGCACAAATGGCGTTACTATTTTCTGATGTAATCGCCTGATAAATCCGCACATAACGTTCTCGAATGAGCAATATGTACATTGTTTGTGTGGGCCGTAGCTGTTAAGTTCGCCGTCCGAAGTTATTCAAACAACATCTCCAGAGCTTCAATGTGTTCTTCAAATGTCTCTTGTGGCGTACGAGATTAATCCATGAAAATTCGTGATACATGGGTTATTCAGGGGATCCAACAATTTGCGCATCATCCTTGAAAATACACTCGGAGCATTTTTCAGTCCGAATTGTAGCATATTGAATTCATAATGTCCATCCGAAGTGCTAAAAGCCAAATAAGGTCTCACTTCAGGCTTCACTGGGATCTGGTAATAGCCTTTACTAAGATCCACTTTTGAAAAGTATTTTGCCTTGTTCAGTCTGGCAAATAACTGTTTTGTGTCTGGTAATGGATCCACTTTTGTGTGCCTTCTGTGATCGAGCATTCAGTATTCCTGTAATTTAATGCATGCTCAGTCTGTGTATTCCCCATACGACCGGTTTTCTCAACAACAAACACGACGACACTAGAATCACTAAGTAGAAGATTAATTCACTTTGGTGGGTTTGTTTTTGTGGTTTGTGTTGTGGTTTGTGAATGTGGTGCGAAATAACTCTAATCATTTTCTCTTCCTTTAAAGATAATTCTGCTTTCTTCCTGTTCAATGCCTTCTCCCTTTCGCATACGGCTCTCATAATATAGATAGGCTATAGAGAGCTGCTCTAGTTTATAGGGACTACTAGTCATAGCAGAATTGGTATGTTTTGTATGAGTTGAGGGTTCTTCTCTTACCGAGTTTCATGTATCCCATACTGTAGCCCCCCATTTTCCCCGCCCCCATGGCACTGACGTTTATATAGTTATATACATCTGTTTCGTGTCTCCTCCAGAACCCTGTTTGAAACCTCTCATCCACTCTGGTTGTCTAAAGTTTTTTTAGTCAGGGTGGTGCTTTACTGACTTTTTACTGTGTGCTCGGCTGTGCTTGCTGTTTCTGCTAAGGATTTGATAAATGGTGGTATATTCATGTTGAGCGTTGAGGTTGTGTTGAGTGGTTCCTGTTGTGCTTTCATGGGTTGCAATATAATTAGCCAAGTCTCAATTAGATAAGGGGGTTTGTGACTTTTTTCTGGAGTGGTTGTCGCTGTCCAGATACTTCCTTGTCTAATTAAGTAAGTTTACAGAATGATATAACTTTTATCGTCCTGTCCCCTTGTTTGTCGAATGTTATTATGTTATGTTTGTTTTAGACACCTTCTCGTATGAAAACGTATTTAGGAACCTTGACACTAATCCAACATTTGTAATTTATTGTGTCTGGCTACTGCGTTTGTAGGATAGTTATTACCTAGGGTAGAATAGCTCAGTTCAGGGTAGTAGTTAGAACTCGCCATGTAGGCGACCTCTTCTCTCCCACAGCTAGCAGAACACTAGGGTAGTTTCTCGGTCCTTTGCACTTCCTAGTTACTACATATTAGGGCTGCTGCATGTTTCTTACTGGGTAATAGATGGTCTTTGCAAAATTATTTCATTTGCCAGTTTCCTATCCCCAAGCACTTCAAAACGAAAGCCTTTTGGTCATTGTGGTCAGTTCGGTTTACGTATTGATAAGATGATGGACAAAGGTAAGCAGTGTGTATTACTTCCGCTTCTATCTCATCCAGCAGGTCCAGTGTCCTTAATAAAGCTTCTTAAAGGGACCATGTTTATTTTGGGGCCTCCCAAATGAGCCAGCAGTCTGAGTGCGGGTGACCATCCGAGGTTGAACTTGATGTGATATGTGGTTACCTTCCGAGTACGGCAAACAATGCGGCGGGCAGGAATAGGAATTGGATCCCACAGATCCGGGTTTTTTCGTTTATGTGGCCAGCTTTTTTCTCAGGCAGGATATAGGAAATGAGAGTACCATTTGAACCTCTTATACCTGGCCGTTTTCCCTTGTGGATTGGTTACGGACTACAATGAGAAGTGCCCTGGCATGAGCTTTGAAATAGTTTTTTAAAAAACTTCTTTCCGTTAGTTTCCCCTGGACACTGAGAATCCCATTAGTCCGTCTAGATATGATGCTCGGGATTGGGGGAATGGCCTAATCGGACGCGCTGTAAAGTATTTGTGTAAAAGTAGTGCCTCTGCTATCATGTTTTGGAATCAATTGATTGGCAGGGGGGACTAACACACGCCTCCCCCCACATAGAAACAAGTGTAGCACCAAGAGTAAGAGATGTAATTGTTCCCGGTGAACAGTTCAGCCTCTCTTGAGTCTCCGAGTGATTGAGGTCCTACAATATTCTCAACTGTAAAACCCTCGTCATATAAGGTGTTACCTACTAATGCAGGCTATTTTCCACCTAGAGTTGGGTCAGTGAGCTCAGTTCCACAGTGCACTTGGACATGCTACCCTGTCTTGACACATTTATTGAGCGTCAGCGATATGGGGCACTCATATCTTTAATATCTCTACGTGTAATCCATGGACCAGATAGTATTGACAAGCTTACTTACGCTGTCTGGGGCAGGCTTAGAATCCCCACAGTCGAACACTGAGAAGGTGCTATCGGGCAGGTCCGAAGTTCCATCACTTTATCTCTATATTGACGAGAGTGGAAGAAGCCAGGTGGTTTGTATGAGAACCTATTTGGTTCCAGTGTCCTAGGCCTTTCATGGTATAAATGAGTTTGTTCTTCTATGACAGTATTCCCCTCATTGCTCGGAGCGTGTGTGGCATTTGGGACAGGAAAATAATCATTTTTTTAGAATAACATCGGCTGGAGTGTCCTTTTCCTAGCCTGCGCATCATTCTCTCTCAAGTCTCCTCTGGAATGAGCATTTTATAGGTTCTAACTTCTTCTTCCTCAATATCTTCTGTGACTCCTGGTCTTGCACTCGTCGTCATGTATCACACAGGATTTCTCATGGGATTCCCCAGAAGGACGTAATCATTAAACTCAATCCAATATCATGTTGGGTATCGATTGGTTTATCTTATACCACTGCTGCTCTGAATTTCTACGTGTCACCACATAGCGAGTTTTTCACACACGTTATCCTTGCGATGGAATGAGTGTACATGAGTCGGTATGTCCTTAGTCGGCCATTGTAATTTCCACCACTGTTTCATTGGTTGTATACTGATTGGGTTCCACTAGGCTAGGACTTCCACAAACAGGAATCAATGAAGTATAATCCAAACCTGTGATCATAAAGGCCTCTTATGGTGACCCCATTACAAATGATTCATCCTCACCTAAACTGAAATAGGGCGTGTGATACGGGCCCTCAGGTTGGAGAGGATCACGTGTGTCCCTTGGATTAATTACCTTTAATCTTGTTTGGTCCAGCCCGCACTTCTTCATGTGCTCAGCCAATGTTTGGAGAGGTTTCCTTCTGTACAAAATTCGGGGTTCTATGGTTATCCTTCTTGCACCATTTACACCAGTTCTTTTTCCTTGGTCTTCAACGGGTCTTTCATTTCATTGAACTTTTTGGTCATTCGAACTGTGAGTTGTCGCGTTCGCGATAGTTCATTTCTTGGCCGCTCAAATTTGTCCTACCCTTTATTTCCCTTTGCTATACTCTATTATCAAATTTTATTAAATTTGCTGTGTGGTAGCTCTTTAAAATTGTCTCTATGTGCTTTGTTCTTAGCACCACGCATTACCGTCTGCTGGGCTGAGCTGTATACTCTGATACCTCTCGCAGCAAACTCATTTTACTAAAAAATTTCCCACCAACTTCTTGCACCTTGTTCTCATACTTGAGAAATTTTTATCATGTCTGGAGCCAGTTGGACTCTCTCAATTGCTGACAAATGCATGATGATCATTTCTTTAAGATCTTGGGTATTTCCTCCAGAGCCGTCCATCATTTCTCCCTAGTGAATTTCTCCTAGTAGGTTTCTAGTCTTGGCAGAGAATTGGTCCGGTATTGTCTCCCAGAGACAAAA
Source organism: Oreohelix idahoensis (assembly GCA_024509875.1). Classification (NCBI taxonomy): domain Eukaryota; kingdom Metazoa; phylum Mollusca; class Gastropoda; order Stylommatophora; family Oreohelicidae; genus Oreohelix; species Oreohelix idahoensis. The sequence continues at coordinate 13,483 of JAMPIV010007358.1, read as the reverse complement.
CAGTTTGGCATTTCTAAATTTCTTACGATACTAAATTTCACCATTCCTTCTTCGTACCGCATTGAATAACTACAAAAGCACTGCACTTTGATTTAGTTTTTCACAATGTCATAATTGTCTTGGTCTTCCCTGTTCATTTTGGCAAATACTTCATAAGAAGTACCTCTCAATCCCTGTGATTGCTTTAAACTCCACCTCTCTCTCTCTAACCCATATGTAGTAGCTAATAACTCAAAACGTCCTAGGTACCCCTCTATGTCATCGTCTTTTTCAACAAAATGGTCTAAATGAAACCCCATAGCTGAGTTTTTTTTTTTTTGAGGGGATCACCAGCTGGGCGCGTAGCATCTGAGGCAAACGGGCTGGCACCATTTTCAGGAGCCGGGCCTTGTAATTCCAGCTCCCTTAGTCGTAATTCGTGTTCCCTCTGCAACCTTCTATCTTCTGCCTCCCTTTCGGCCTTTTTAGTCTTATCGCCTCCTATTTCGGCCTCAACTTTGAGAGTCTTCTGCCTCCCTTTGCTGTCGTTTTCTTCTGCCTGCCTCAATCTGCCCGACAGCCCTCTGTAATTTCTCTGTATCAGCCCTCAATATGTAATCTGTGTATTCTCAGATTATACTTCAGCTCTAATTTTCTTCGCGCTATTTTTCTTCCTTTCTTCTCGCTTTAATATATTTTGATGTCACTCAGTTCAGGTCGTTACGTATTGAATTAAAATTTGACCATCCATCCCCATCTCCTTCGCAGTGAGCACAGCAGCTGATCTAAACTTTGCTAGCTCAGCCATACTTTTTAGACAATATATAATGTAATTATCTAAGACTAAAGCTCTGAACTTACCAGTAAATACAACAATAGTAGCTGGCTCTAATTACTAATAGTCTAATAATTCTAAAACTAACCTCAGTTGTAAACTAATTAATAATTATTACTGGCTAGTGAAGAATACACATAACACCAACATTATCCGCAGTGGACACAATTCAAAAGCTACGCTTCCAAAAACCAAAACTTTTACATTTTGATTTCCCTACTTTTAGTTTTCTCAAAAAAAAGATCAGAAGAAATTACGTGAATAGCAGCATACAACTACACTAACCTCCCGCCCGCCTTCCTCACACACACAGTACCAAAATATTCGATGGTAGAGATGTATGATGTGCACCACCCTACTACACCAAATTCCCTCCCCCCCTCAAGCACATACTATTACAGGCTCCAGGATACAATCCAAGCATATTGAGCAATGGCCCAGTACCAGTACATTCTTGCTACATTACCACTACGAGCTCACACTTAAAAATTTTTTTTTTTTCCTCCAATTGAATGTAGCTACGTAAGAAGTGTGCTACCGGTACCCCCCCCACCTCCACTGGTGGGTCCAACAAAAGAATAATTGTAAACCAGCCAGACCATCAAACATTTAACACGGACTGAATAAAGATTATAACATAGTTATGTTAAATTACACTGTAACTCCCTTACGTAGTCCTAGGGTGCAATCACAATACGAGTGTCCATCCAAACTTTCTGTACCCCTAGGAAACCCCATCCACCCCACCCACCCCTATATTGTACTGGGTCTAGATAAATTCCACCAACACAACCAACAAATAACGTATTCTATCCCCTAAAAACGCTAAATCCCCGGATTTACTCATAATTTATAACCCTCTCCCTTCAACCCAATGGTACATCCCCAATGCAAAAGTTCCATATGTTATTAGAGCACCACGCGCGACAACCACGCCCCCTATCCCCCACAAACTGACCCCACGTCGGCCAATTTAACTAAAAACAAACAAACCCCAGAACATGTACTACCCTGGTACTCACCTACTTCTTACAGGGATCAAATGACCATATGTCAAAATGTTCGAGTTGGGGTAGGGTCCCCCCATAACACACATAAAGACGCCTACATTTACCTCCTCCCCATATGTATACCAGGAGAATAGGCATTTACGATTCCGTAAAAGCGGAGACCATTTTTGATGGGGTATCACAGCCCCTTCCCTCCCTATTGGCGAATTACCCACCACATCCAAAGGCTAACTCATCTCAACATTAGCAGCTCTGGGCTGAAATCATGAGTACGAGTCCGAACCACACCGTGTGGCAAGGCGTTCCTGAATGAGTGTGGTCTCAGTTCCCCCGTACCATGCCCAATATACACAGTAGTGTACCTCACCCCCCCCGCCACCAGCCGCCACAGCAACTTAGCCTCCCGTCCCCACCACTCGCTTACACTGCGCACCCCTAACAGTTTGGGCCATAAACCCCTCTACACAACATCTACCCTCTACCACGGTCCCCCCCCCCACCATGTGCCCCCACCCCCTACGACCCCCCCCTCAGCTCACACATCTATCCCCAACCCTCCCCTGTATAACGCCCCAGTTAGGTGAAACCCCCATCGTCATCATCCTCCCCCCCACTATAACTATTACATGCCGCCACCAACACTATTCAGTTTTCGACCTAAAAGGAAGGACTAGGTAATTGGTGCACCCAATTGTCTATCTACTTACCACAAATAAGACCCAACATTTACCCCAACACTGGTCGTACAACAATCCACACCAATCATTTAGTGAAACTAGACCCCAACTTGAGGACGGGGTACTATCTAGACCGACCCGCATCCAGTCCCCACATTGTGATCTGTTTTTAAGGCTACGTTATCCCATACAGGCAGTGAATCAGTAATGTCACGCTCAAAATCAACATTGCTCTATTCACCCCACCCCACTCCACCATCCCCCCAGAGCAATTATCATTTCATGTTACCCAGATTATGAAATAAATAACACAGCATGTAGCTGATAGCAAACTCAGACTTGGATGATAGCTGCTGGCGTATTCTGGGATGGGGCGTCCCTATAATCATTACACTTCATGCCTTTCCACCCTATGGGAATCCATCACACACTCTTGGTAAATCTGAGTTGTCTATCACCCACTGTACCTACAACACTGTACAATTGAGTAGGAATGACCCCAACTTTCTGCGTCTGAGCGACTATTTTCGCGATATGATTGTCTGTGGCCTCAATCACTGCATGAGGTTTATTTTTAATTTCAAATTTCCTTCTCATCTAACTAAGTTCATGTTTCAGTCATGCTCAGTCATGTATTGGATGGTTAACTTATCAGAAAGAACCGTTTGTATCTACGTCCAGTCTCAACTTGTGTTTGTTACACCAAAATTGTACTCGATTTTTTGACTCCAGAACGTCTTTCACTCCCTCCAACTCCCCTCAAATTATGTCGTGTAAAAGTCCCGTATTTAGAAAACAGCCCCCACCACCCAACCCAACCCTTCACATTGTATCTACTAACGTAATTATTTGAACCACTGCGACTCCAGGTCGTGTTTTGGTCTATGTGCAAATTTGCGAATCACTGTATTAGTCCCCACCTTCAATACAGTCTGTGGCAGTCTGTGGCTGATGTAAACTATCACTACTGTCTTTTGTCCATTATTTTCAATACGCATTATCTATCCGTCTGTAAAAATTAAGACCATATTAGTTCATACGCGCTCAGAATAGGCCCATCCGGCCAGCTAATTTTATATATTCCTAACATTAATATTTAAGAAAAATTTACTTTTTTTAAATTTTGTTTGTAATTTATTTTTCAGACATCCTTGCGTTTAGCTTCGCTCAGAATTCAAATCAAGCGTCTTGGTATCGCGCAAAACGTCGCAAAATGACTTCCGTACCATATCGTGTCTAATTCTGGTCGGGTAACTTGAATTTTTTTTTTGGGAAACGTTTTTCAATCCATTTCCCCCCCCCCCCAATTGGCGTCTCTTTAGCCTTTATAGTCTCACGTCAATCTATCCAGTCATATTTTATATTCCTGTTTTGATCCGCCGTTCCCCGAACCGTTATCAGTGCAAAGTACAATTAGATATGAGGATGATGACCGCGGTCTAGGCGATCATGTACTATTCAGCAAGCCTAACGCATTATGTTATTATCATCCTTAAATGTGTATTATTTGGAGTTGATATTTTACCGGTTGTATCTCTGTCCAAGTTCACTACTAGTCTTGATGTGTACCTATGATAGATTGGTCTTGCCATGGTGCACTCTGATTGACTCTTGTCTTGGATGGTGCAAATCTGATAGTCTTTGTCTTGATGGTGGGAAGAGGCTCTACAATAGATTGACGACTTAGTCTTGAAGGTGCACTCTGATAGCAACTCTTGTCTTGTTGGTGCACTAAGTTAGTCTCGTTGTCTTGATGTGCCAAGGTATGATTAGAAGCAGATACAGTTACAAGTGGGATGAGTGCTATCGAGATCCATGTCTCTTGTCTTGAAATGGTGCAAATTACCAGATTAGACAGAATGTCTTGATGGTGCACATCTGATAGACTTCTTGTACTTGATGGTGCACTCTGATAGACATCTTGTCTTGATGTGACAAAGCTTGAGTAAGAACTTTTCTTGATGAGTGTAGACTTGCAGGAGATTCTTGTCTATGATGGTGACACTCCGATAGACGTGATATGTCTGTGATAGGTTGTCACCAACATGATAGACTCTTTCCTGATCCATCTCCTCTGGCGTGTTTTCTGTCCCTTTTTGGATCAAACTGTTTCTCTTGCACGTTTTACCTGGCAATTCTTCCTTCATTTTTGGTCATAATAAAGTCAGGGGTTTACGTCTTTTTCTAACTTATTGGTTATTATTGAGTTATTGGGATTTGGCGTTCAGATGAAGACTATTTGTTTTTTCTTTTGGTTTGAAGAGCTGGTTCAGTATTGGTGGGTGTTGGAGGAAAGTGTGAAGGAGGGTGTGTTAGTGTTTGTAACTATTTGTACATCGTTTTGGATGAGAGAATGTCAGAATGTTGTCTTGAGTAGATGTGTGATTGTGTGATTTTCCATTTGCTGGGATAATTGCAGTTGTCCTGGCATTGGTTTCAGTGTATAATAGTGGGAAGATGTTTCTATTCTGTAGTATTAACAGGAGTTTGAGTTGGGTAGGGAGTAAGACTGATTAGATGGGAGGATGTTGTTTTAGATGTAGCGGATGTGTAGGGAAGGTTGGGGTTTTATGATAGTATACTTGAGGGTAGAGGAGTGTAGTTTGTCGTTAGGTATTTTTTTAAGAGGATGATTATAGAAGGAAATGGTGAGTGGAGGATGTATATTTAAATTATGGGGGGAAGATTATTATGGTTAGTGATTAATTAAGGGCCCAGGTAGATACGTACAATGGATTGCAGGATAGTTATAAAACATTATTTATGAATAGTGGGATGTTTCTTTATCTTTGTTTGTAAGAGAAAGTGAGCAAGATGGATAGGGTGAAAGGAGTATCGTTTGAACTGGCCTCTAAAGGAGATACCTATGTCGCACAATAGATTTTTTGAGAAGAAGTCGGAAGACAGGGTTTAAGTTTTGAAGGATTAGATTTGACTGAGTGATGATGGAAGAGAGTACATGGATATTATAAAGCCTGAGATTTTACCCCATAATTTGAATAAGTCTGAATAAGGAATAGGAAGTGTGGTTTACCGTGAAGTTATGTTATGTTTTAGCAAATAATAAATGACTCTCATATCGTTTACGGGGATTCTTGATAGAGTAGATAGGGTTTTTGATAAGGAAGGAGAGATTTTTTCTCCGCCTTTCAGGTTGACAGATAACTTACTAATTTTTAAATGTAGATACTTAGTTAGAAGCGTTGGATTGTAAGATGTAGATTATGGTAAGGATCTAATGGACCAGGTGATATGCCATTTGAAGTAACATAATGGGATGCATGCTATCATAAGTTAGATTGCTCAGCCAGAGACTAATGCATTCAATCTAGTGTCAGACATGGAAGGAGAGATAAAGATTAGTATACGCCCACCTCCTGTTCAGATGATTCTTGAGTTAAGTTGTTTATGTTAGATGCAGGTGAGTTTTCAATATCTAAGTCTATGTGAGGAGTACCCCTAGGTTTAAGGAAATCGTTATTGTGTTGTAAAAATTGTTTTGGAGTTTGTGATTATGGATAGATTTGACTATGACTGTGGTACCTGTAAGTTCATTGTTTAAGATGTTGCAGTTTTTAAACGAGTGATCTAGTAGGTGCAGAGTATGTTTTTGTTCTAGGAAAATGTTTAAAAATCGGTCGCACGACAAGATATCATGGCGAAACAACATCACTAGTTACAGATGATTTGGAATAAGATTATGAGATAGGAGTGGTTGAAAGGAGAAAGTTGCATGAATTCACTTTGTGAAGTAATAAGCAGTTTTTAGGAATTAAGAGATTATAGACCATGTATGGTTGTATTGATGGTCTCAATAAGTGTAGGAGATAAGAAGGCTCGCGGAGAGATGGTGTAGAGGAAGATAGAGTGATGTGTGATAGAAGACAGGGATTTTAGAGAGGGATTAAATGAACCTAGCTCGATGTAAGTTCTCCACGAGGAAGGTAATCCACTGGTTAAGGTATTACGATAAGGATTAGTTGATTGATAGGCTATTTAGATAGATAATAGGGGTTAGCATAAACCGAAAGATGAGGGGGTTAAATACAACTAGATGTGGATTTCTGATTTTGGAGTGATTTTACAGTAGATAATTGGATTGTTATGATTTGTTTTAACACAGTAAGATGATGTAGATTGATGAGACCCGGATTAGACTGGCACAGATTAGATCCGATATCCGTCCTAAGATCTACCAGGAAGCATACTCAGCACAGTGCATGAACTATTCAAATCGCTTAACCGAGCTATGATCCCAATGATCCGAGGATTCATACGCTTTTAAAGAGATAAAAAAGAAGATCTGAAAGAGTAAAGGATAGGAGAATGATATGAATTGGAGATAATTAGTTAATTTAATGACAGAGAACTAGAGTATCATGCACGAACCGCCTAAATAGTTAGAATAGTCGCCAGTGAATAATGAGTAAGTACATAGAAGCGTACTCCTAATGTAATTTTATATAAAGTGATTGGAGAGAAATGGAGAGTTCGAAGACTGAGATACGAGTGGGTTGCTATAAGTTTAGTGTCGTGAAAGTTTTGCGAGATAAGGCGTACGATATATAAAAAATGAAAAAAAAAAAAAAAAAATAGAAAAAAAAGTAATAAAATAAGAAAAAGGGGAGAAGAATCATGACGTAGACTCAGAAATGGTCGGATTTAATGATAAGAAGAAGATTCGCATTAAGGAATAATGTTGCAAGAGTTTACCTGAAGTGAATCTCGGTAGAATGATATGTTGTATGATCTTGTTTAAGTATGAATTAGATGCTGAATGTTACATGCTTACTCGAAGAGTTGTACTCCAGCCCCACTGATGTGGACTAGAGCCTAAAATAATCCTATGAGACAGACGATCAGGATCAGCGACAAACAGACAGCCAAGTTATGTTTTGACTGAAGACCATACGAGGACTGTGGAAAGCATTGACAGACACAGCTCAGCGAAAAGAATGTATACACTGGCGAACCAAATAAGAGGCGAAAAAGGTTAACATAGTTCTCTTAGAATGAATTAGGAGTTGAGCAAAGAATGTCAATTTCCTTAATGTCGGTCTTCATGTGATTCTTCAAATACCGTGATTCACAATGACTAGGACACGCGGGATCTCTAGAAATACGCTGATTTGTCAGAGTTGTGATTATATGAGACCACAGAGTGTACAGCTATGAGGAAATCATTCGTACAATGACTTGTATAACAGAATTTTGGCCACACTCGAAGTAGTCTATACGAGTTTCTATGCTAGTCGAGGCTTACTTCAGTGAACAGCCCCTCCCCCCCCCCGATGAAGCCCCCCCTCAATAATCGTCGTAAACATGGATCTATAGATTCACGTTCATGTAACGTGTCTTCATATACGTCTATATCTTGAGACCTGAGAAATCCCGTACTATCAGCCATGTTTGATCTGTCGGTAACATGTGTGTCCCAGTTTAATTCAGGAGATATCACTTAGTCAAGGATTGCGAAATTCTGAGCAATGTAGTGGATTTTGAGGGATCTAGTGACAGTGCCTCCTGCACGCAGTCTGAAGATCAAGAGGCTATGCACTTGGTTAAGACTGCTTGCACCAGAGTCTAAAAAAAATGTGATCAGACTCTGCCTAGAGTACGTTATCTCGACGTTTATGTATATTGAATTCCATCAATGCACGTGAAGTCTCTCTCGCTCCATGTTAGAGCCTGTCTCATCAGAAGTTGCTATTGTCGGCAATACATTTCTCTGTAGTTTGAGCAATGTCCTATACACGATATGTTTTCTGTAAGCTTAATGCATCGCATACTCGTGAAACTATTTCTCTGATGTATAATTACGACTACGTGGAGGGTTCTGGAGACTATCATCGGATGGGTTGCACCCCAGTGCAAGAGCAAGAGACTATCGAGGTGGGTTTGCACCATCAAGGAAGTCAAGCAGTTTGTCAACTATAATTAGTTTGCTGTGTCCGCATTGCCTTGTACTATATGTACGTCAAGATCTACTATGATGTTCTATTGAAGAGCTGCATATCTGCATATCAAGTGCATGTTAGCATCAGACTGCCAGTACTTGCGTAATGTTCTGCACTATTGCGGCATGATCGTCATTCTGCGTGACTCATGGTCAGAGCAACAAATATTTAGTCATACGCAGTGTGCGTGATCGTGAGGAGTAGCAGATAGTCACTTCACTAAGTACTTGCACTAGTAGAATTCCGAGACATTGGCGAGCAGATGATACGGTTTTATGTCGCCATACGGAGTATAGAATGCATCTCTCAGTCATAATGATTAGTTTCTGTCGTGTGACAGGAGTAAAAGCATAATGACTGGTCTTAGGCTGTCGCGAAAAGTCTGCCTTACTCAGTTAGATTTGCCTCAGATATGAAGGACATCGCGGATGGAAATACCCTTATTGTGATCCAGGTCTTGCATCCTCACGGATGAATAATTGTGTGCCATTGTCTTTGCTGTGACAGAGTTAAAGGTCAGTAGAAGTGTCCTCCAGTCAGACCGTATATAATATATGTGATAGTCTAATGAAATCAAAACTGACATCGATCTCTCGCGTGCTAACAGGACTATGAACAAAGTTGTTTCTCTGTGGTCTATGACGAAATTTGATATGAGCTGAGATATTGGTGCAGCTGAATCAAAGATTCCATGCTTTGGTGGCGTGAACCGAAAGTTAATCAGCTTGCATTTTGGGTACGAGTCGAGATTCACGTATTAGATCTGAAAGCTACTGAATGGTTAATTTAATTGTGAACACCATCATTCATCTGGTATATAAATCCGAGTCAGAATTGGTTTTGCTATAGGGCAGGGAAACTAACCACTTTCTGATGGTTCATTCACGTTCCAAGGATTTTGTTCTGGGTGGACTGGGTTAGGGACACGTGATTGATCATGAGCAGTGGCAGCTTTCTTTATTGAGCTGTGAGCTGCAACACCTCCTGTTAAAATAAGAGCTGGTGCATACTGTTTCTACTACATTAGAAGTACATTAGACTATCCGGACACGACAAAAAAAAAAAAAAAATACAATGAAAATTTAGGGTACAACGGGACGGGTTAAATACAAAAAAAATAAAAAATTATCCAGCCACCGTATTGTGTTGCTCACGATGACAGTCAAGTGACCTTGACCTCTTATAAGAGAATCTTAGTTATAACCACACAACAGAGGCAGCTGCGATTGGGTTGAATTTATTTAACTAGTGCTGCACGGTATTACAGCTCAAGTGGAAATTATCTCTATCAAGACGACTGCGCGTTCTCCGATCTGTTACCGAATAACGTTGGTCAATTGCATTGTTTTGATGTTTGAATTTAGATGCTGATGAATTTTCTTGTGTGTGAATTTTATAGAAATGAGTGATGTAACATGACTATTTGTGTATACATATTTTACAAGAAATTCTTTGTTGGCGATTGTCGCTGCTGGAAAATTGCCGGTGTATAAAAAAAACACTAGGTCGGCTCTTCAGAATCTATAAAATTATCCAGACCTCGGATGAGCAGGAACAAGTAATACAGGAGAAAAAATTTACAGTGAAATTTTTATGAACATCGTGACTTGTAAAGAATGCTGTATTTTGTTTTCCTTGTTTACGAGGCTGGCAAATCTCTTAAGTCAAATCAAACTGCTGCAGCAACCATTCTGCAATACGAGAGATTTGTGCTTTTCTACGGCGGTTCACTACATGGACAAAGATCTAGGCTAGTTTAAGCGGATCTGATACATGTTGCATGAGCAAGATTCAGAAGACACGCGAAAATAAACAAGTGGAAGACGTGTTACGTTGTATGCCATTGGGGATGCTGGGCGTAAAGTGGATATAGTGCTTCACAGTTGATGCGAGGCATAATCTGCTATGTATAGTATTTGTATATTGAATCCTAATGGTAATGAAACATGTGCTAGCAACCCCCCCAATGACACTCCGAGCGAACGCACTGATCATGAGGCACTAGGGATTTCGCGAACCGATTCAATATTTGGGATAAACCACAGACTTTCTAGTTAATAGAAGATGAAACCTGGATATTTGTCAAGCAGAAGTAAACTCAAGCAGAACGTGTATTTGTCTGGGTTCACGCCATTGTACTGGCACTCCTGAAAGGCATCGACTTATGCTTCGGCGATTTTCGTAACCAACCTCCAATGTATTTGCACAAGTCGAACAAACTGCATTTGGCTTCCAAGATTTATTTGCATCATCAACTTTCGAATCGAAATAAAGTTCATATGCTTTATTTACGTAAGGGTTTGTGAGATACATTTACTACTGTTGTTATTGTCATTTTATTGAGATCCAACCTATAGTGGAAAGGTTTTATCTGGTGAAACACGTTCGGCGTAAAAATATGATACCGCACATTGTAACAGAACAGATCAGCGAATTTCTACAACTTCTAGAAGCCAGACTATTCGTCAGAATTGATTTCAAAATACAGTAACTATTTGTAGAAGTTATTATCGCTTAACATATGTATGCTCTCGTTAGCAGTAAAAAAGGCTAGAATTATTTTGATTTTATTATGATTTTTTATATGTTATGTTAGTAATTAAATGAAACGGAAGGCAAATAACGGTTTCCCAAAAATATATTTATTCTCAAATTTACTTAGAGAAACCTCCGAGTGATGAGAGATTAAACGGATTTCAGAGTTTGGGAGAATCAGCGCTAGAACGAAATGAGAACTGACTTGTACTTTTATAGTACTTATATAAGTAAAGATACAAATTGTTGATTTGTCGTGGTAATCTGTGTTGGAAGAATGAATGGATGAGGGGAAGCAAAAGGGGGAGGTCTTGTGTGGGCAGAAGTGAAAAATGCGGTAGTATATATATACATTGCTTGTTTCCGTTTCGTGCAACAAAACATTTTAGTTGTTCCACTGTTGTTGCGTTTTCCGTTGAAAACGGTTTATTATTAATTTGCATTGTTGGCTCGCTTTTGTTCTCTTATTTCGTCTTGTTAAGATTAGTGATCCTAATAGTCAGTTTCTGACATTTTGGCCTGCCCGGGAGTGAAACTTGGGATATACCGTTTTTATTCCCACATATGTATCAAGATTGTAGGGATTCGGATATTAAGATTATATACAATGCGATTCTCTACGCTTTACAAACTATCTCTGTTGAACAGAATTTATAAAACCAGGGTAAATAGCTAATTTTGAATTGTCACTCACGCAGCGAGAGAGTTATAATATAGCCTAGTCTGATGACAGACGCGAAACAAATCAGCTCTATAACACGGTTTCGTTCATTAGAATCTTTTGTAGGTGTAAAGCGAATCAGTTCCTAGCCTCTTACTAAACGATCTACCTTGATTCCGCTTCTATTATTACCTAGTTTAATGTCTTCTGAACAGATGGGAGTGTGTGACACCCCCCCAAACTCGCTTGTGTTTAAGAGTCGTAACTTTAGTACAACATTAGTCGGTCACAGCAACACTAACATGCATGTGACTTGATAAAAGAATGTTATACTAGTAACGATACAACTGAGCCATCGCTGTTGAGATAGAACGCGGCGCAGGCGCATATGTGCGGTACTTACTTAAGGAGCACAAAGGGTAATCATTATATTTTATGAACTAAGTGCATACATTCCACACTTCACATACATTAATATACATTTCGACCTACAAGCATATGATTAATACATACATGCATGAACTACATAATCAGAATCTTTATTCTCCATAAAATTAAAAATAACATTGACTTGTAACTCGACTACGATATAGTAAAATACAACATGCCATTTAGTAGAGTTATTCATTCAAATACCCCTTAGGCTTTCCAGGTGAATTAGGCCTTCAGCAAAACCACAGGCCTCAGCAAACACAGGCCAGTTTTCTTGTCACGTAGCCCTCCGTCTCAAGATCTTTCCTTGTTTTCATCATCAATTTTACCTCTGTATATTGCTCTCTTTAGCCTATGTGTTTTTGGTCTACTCTGCCTCTCTTTCCCTGGGGGTTCCAGAACAAGGACTGCTATGTAATACTATCAACAGGTTTCTCGATGTGTGTGCCTATTCCATCTCGCCATACGAGTCTTTTTGCAACTCTTGAGTCCCAGTCTGGCCACATTGTTTCTCGGTTCTTGGTCTGATCAGCTTCCACATATGTTGTGGTACGATCTTTAGTACAAATACCTAAGTTTCATGTCCTCTAGTCTATTGTCTTCGCAAGCGCACCCCGTTATGAACCTTAGAGGTTGTTCTTTTTTGTTGTTCTGCATGTTTAGAGCCAGTACAATAGGACTTACTGGTCAATAGTCAGTTGATGATTCTTATTTTTCGTGTTGGACTTGATTTTGCTATTGTCTTCATATTTGTTCCCAATGCAAGTTGAATCTCCTCTTGCTTTATTGTATTTTATCGCGTTATGTCATTGACTGTCCCTCTACTTAGTCTATATTATTACCAAGATATGTGTACGTGCTTACTCTTTTACGTTGGTGTTTCTTCAGTTCGACATTTTGTTGTCATGTTCTTGCATTTAGTTCGTCATATATGCTATGTCTTTTCCCTGTGTTTTTCAGACCTCACTTGTGTAACTTCATCACGCAGTTTTTAGTTTTAATCGTAGCATCATGATTTGATTCTATGGGATCACGAGCAGCTAAGCATATGTCTAATTGTCAGGATCATCAAGTGCATAGTCAGATTGCATATGAATTTTCATTTTCTGTGTTTTGGGGATGTCGAGTGACTTTTCATAATATCCAAGCTATTGCATATGTAAGAAATAAATATGGAGACAAGAGACATCCCTGTTGCACTCAAGCGCTCCATCCCAAAAAGGTTCTATAAGTTGTCCTTCATGAAGAACTCTGCACGGATGATGCCTTTCAACTATTTCTTCGTTATTAAGTTAGTGATCTTAATGGGAATCACCATATCATGCCTCATCAATTTCAAGCGATTCTCTGTGTGATACACTCATCATATGCCTTTTCATAGTCCACAAATCGATTGT